>JAABNX020000055.1:2884049-2900323 GCA_015163995.2 Mormyrus lacerda
ACCTGTGCAGGGCCAGCCTCCAACCCCCCCCCCCCCCCTACCAGCATATTAATATTATAGAAACAGAAATAGTGGGCTTGCTTACTAAAAGCAAGGCGTAAGCTGTGGTCAAGGTTGAAGTCTAAGTCCATCATGGTCAATTCTCTGGTAGTACCTTAATCAAGGTTGGACCCCTCCTAGGATTTGAGCTGACAACCTTGTCACTGTACTTATTAACTACACAGATGAAATCGAGAGAAAGGTTAATGTCGTGTTTCTCCTGATTAGGGTTTACCGGGACAGAAGGGTGAGTCGGGAGAGAGTGAAATGGCCGACTTTAACGCCAAGCTGGACAAAGTCCTCCAGGTGAGGTCTAGGTCACTGCCTGAATTTACTGCATGTGAGAAAGCCTTGCATTTGTCAAGAAGGAAAACAGCTGGAAGTCATGATATATAAAGCAGTATCTAGACTAC
The DNA here is from genome assembly GCA_015163995.2 of Mormyrus lacerda. Classification (NCBI taxonomy): domain Eukaryota; kingdom Metazoa; phylum Chordata; class Actinopteri; order Osteoglossiformes; family Mormyridae; genus Mormyrus; species Mormyrus lacerda. The sequence continues at coordinate 2,884,502 of JAABNX020000055.1, forward strand.
AGTAGAAAAATACCTTGTGTTCCTAGTCAAAGTGAAATTTTGCCAAAGTCAACTTTAGTTTCTCTGGAAAAAGAACCATGCTTTGTCTTCCACTAATTACTTACAGATTAATTTGTGCTCCACGTTTATTTTGAAATTAAAAGATTTTATCAGAACAAAAGTTCTTTTCCAAGGAAGATCTGTCTTGCAAAGCTAAAACTTATTATTTTAACATTTGCAGTCCAGGTTCTGAAAGAGGCACTAATGACATTACTGCTGCTAATTCAGAATTATAAACCTTACAAGGGCAAGACTATAATTAGCACGGTGAGGCCTGTAATTAGTTATCAATAGTAATTACAATAGGAAAAAAATAGAAATGACTTGAGTAATTACATGAATAGTGACTTTAATGGTTTTCTGATGTTCATGTGTTTATCTGTCTGTCCTCAGGGGCCTCCAGGCCCGCCAGGGCCCCCAGGAGAACAAGGACCAAAGGTACTGAATGCTTGCCTCCATTTATTTGCCACTGGCTTTCATTCTTAGTTTATTTCAGACTTTCCGGTGTAGGATGCAGTGTTCTTTAATGCTGCCAGACATTACTAAATGAGTGCCAAGCGGTGACAGTTTGATGGCATGGGAACTTTTATTTTTTATCTTCAAACAGGGAGATTTGGGTTTACCTGGACCACCTGGGATTGATGGCGATAAGGTGAAGGAATTTGCCAAGTGTGATCAGTGGCCCTCTTGTTTATATGCATGACCTACGTCCTGTGGTGGCTTGGTTCAAAAGCACAGAAGCTGGGCACACAACCTCATCATTTGTGTTAGCATAAAGTGCCCTGTTTCTGAGCCACTGATGAAGTGCCCAGATGGAGGCATGCCTACACATGGTGCATTACAGCGGTGCAGTCATGTGACCTGCCTCTCCTCCCTGACGATTGGCTGGCCCCTCCCTCCCATCCTCTAATGTGTCTTATCTGTTATTAGGGAGCCAGTGGACAAAAAGGACAGAAAGGAGACCGTAGTTTGGAAGATGATTTGGTTTGTTGGAAAATTGTTATTTACAGCAGTATTTTTCATAGTAAATGGTGACTTAATCAAGAAGTAACTTTTTGGTGGTGACTCAAGGGCTTTGTAATATGACACAAAAATATATCGATGCTCTCCTTTCAGGCTCAGATTATTTTTCAGTCAGGCCCCCCAGGGCCACCTGGACCTCCAGGACCCCAAGGCTCCATGGTGAGGGCCACATAAGTGCCTGTATGAAGTTTACATATCAGTGGGTAAACCCTTCATTTCTGCCACACTTGAATCATCCTTTAATTAAGGCAAAATGGTGGGTCACCTTCATTAAATTTGTCTTCAATTGTGGTACTAAAACAGAAATTGTCACATATTACTAGGCATGTAACGATGAATCGCGAATCGGATAAAAATCGATGCAAATTTATGACGACGTAAACCGGCTGATGTGGAAAATGAATCGCTAATTTAGGAGTACGTCATGGTTTACAGTAAAAGTACTTTACAGAAAAACAGGTGTAATATTACATTCGATTTCACAACGTCAGTTCGACGTCAGGTGTCACTGTGTATTCACGTTGACGTCGTGCGTTAGTTTTTCAAGAGAGTCTAGCTACAGACGCCTGTAGAGTGGAGCTACACCGGAAATACGTCACCTCCACAGGAAACACGTGATCTTTAAGGACGTAAAGTGGAGCTCCACAGGAAACACGTCCCTGTTAGGGTTAGGGTTTGGGTTAGGATTATTACAGCTGAAATTCCGCTGTAACACATGAGTTGAGGTCATGTATTAATGGTGGAGCTCCTCTCTACAGGCGTCTCCAGCTAGACCCTCCTCTAGTTTTTGATTTTCACCGAACGTGAAATGGCAAGCAGATTTGAAATTGAGGACATGCCCCCCGATCTTAAATCGGCGGTGTGGCAGCATTTTAGCTTTCCGGTTAATCACAAACAAAAAACGGCGAGAAAAGCACAGACAAGACAAAAATTGGGTGCAAACATTGTAAAAGACTCATAACATACACAAATAGCACAACGAACATGCTTCAGCATGTCCACCGGCACCACAGTGAGCTCAATTCATCGCCGCCAGAGCGAAGATTATTAAAGAGCCAGACCACGCTAAAAAACTGCACACGCGAGCCTTAGTTTATTTGGTAGAACTTTATATTAACTGCACCTTCATAATGCATTCATAGAACATTCATTGCACCTTCATAATGCATTCATAGAACATTCACAAACAGCATGCAAGTACACCTTAACATCCTAACATCCCTAACAGCTTTAATATACATTAATAACAAACATTACACGATTATACAATTATAATGGTTGTTATTATTATATAATGTTTGTTATTAATGTATATTACAGCTGTTAAGGGATGTTAGGATGTAAAGGCATTCATGCATAATGTTTATGAATGATTTATGAATACTTAATGAATACATTACGAAGGCGCACTGAACGTTTTATGAATGCAATATAAAAGCATTATGAATGTGCAGTTAATGTAAAGTATTATTTTAAGATTTTTTTCAATTTATTTTGATTTGGGATTTTTTTTAAGACAGTATTGTATTCAATTTCAGTTGCACCGTTAAGAGGACACGTTCTGCACACTTTAGAAAGATAAATGAAGGAATATTTTTGAATGAATTTGTCTGCAGCTCATTCTGTTAAAAAATCACGAGAAAGTCGTATTGTGAAATCAGAATCGTGAATCGTATCGAATCGTGAGTTAAGTGTGTCGTTACATTCCTACTTATTGCCAAACGTGGACATTTCAGGTCCAGAAAGTAAAAATCCATTTGTTTCAACCAACCAGTTGAGTATAAAGAATCACAGTCACAATCCCGGTCTGGACTTTTACTCTCTGGACCTGAAATGTCCACCCCTGTATTTGATTAATTGCTGATTGGAATTATTTATAGGGACTTTGTTTGATTCTAACTGGCCTCCTCCTTTAAACTTTAATCTGCAAATTCATTAAACTCGGTATGAATAAAATTAACTGAAAGGATTTATTTACGTTCCAGGGATACCCTGGCCTACCTGGCCCCACGGTGAGTTTACTGACTGGCATACTGAGAAAAATCCTGATAACCATCTACCGTCAAAGTCAACCTGATCAGCAGCGAATTACAGAATTTGCAAGCCTAGTAATGTGGCTTTCCGTGATATTTACAGTGAAATGTCATTTCCAAGACTGAGAGAGATATAAGTCCATGATTTTTTACTGCCATCACGAGCTGCGCAAACCATAATAACTTCCAACATTTAAAAAACAGTCGACAGTAATTCTGGATGAACTCGGGTAACCTTTGGTACATTTTTAAGCTGAACTAGCCTGCTGGTGTTTCTCGGTATTAAACAGGGGGAACCAGGACAGGGACTGAGAGGAGAGAAGGGGGGGCCCGGGGATAGAGGCCCCCCAGGAATAAGGGTGAGTTGAAGCTCCCCCTATGCACCCACAAATCACTGTGCAGCGTAAAGTGCTTAAATGACTGGCGGATACGGAAACGATCACCACAATCTTTTCTTATCGGGTTTTTAGGGTCTTCCAGGGCCTGCAGGCTTAATCGGACTCCCAGGTATTAAAGGAGATAAGGTGCGTGCCTTCAAGACCACATTACTTGACTGTCTATTTAAATCTCAGCGGGTTTCATTATTTACATGTTGGTTTTGCAGGGAAAACCAGGGGAGCCAGGATTTGATGTGAGTACAGATTTCCTTTTCCCTGCCTACAAGCCGTCTATAATCATTTTGCTTGGTCTCACTTCATTCTCACCTGTGCTGGTGTTTCTCGATGATTTACCAGTTCATACTTCCGCTTTTCTGCGTGCACTTTCAGCCGCGCACAGGGGGAGGTGATGTGAATTTCATTATGAGGAATTCGCATCAAACAGCTGTGGACGGTGCGCATGTAGCCCAGATTTGTTTTGTCTGGTTGGAAATCACGTGCAAGATAATTGACTAGGTATTTCCAATAGGTGGCAGCACTGAGCGATTAGCTGATGTAGTAGTAAAGGGAAGCAGCTGTGTGAAGTGTGAACTAGCCTTTACACAAATGACTCCTTCTACAGGGGTTTCCAGGCCTAATAGGAGAAAAGGGTGACCGGGGTGACAAAGGCGAGAAGGTGAGCCTGCCGTCGCATTGACTGTTTGTGTATCTCAGTTACCGGCCTTGTGTCAATCCCTATCCAGGGGTATTGCTGTTTGCTCAGTGGATATGGACGTTGAGCTGACGTTGGGGTGCCATGGTAGGGATCTCTGTTTAACGAGTGGTTTTTCTGGCAGGGGGACCGGGGAGCTATGGGCAAAAAGGGCACCAGGGGGCAGAAGGGTGAGCAGGGACCTCCTGGTCTGGACCAGCCCTGTCCTGTGGTGCGTGAGCTCGACGTCAGTCGTCCCTTTGTAGACACCTAGCTTTCCACAGTAGGGACCAATGTCAGAGACTAAACGCTTCAATGAATGGGATTAAGTACCAAACCTTAACATATTATAATATTATTATATTTAACTAATTGAACCCATCTGCACTTTACCTAAGCTCTTTGCACATTACATACATCCTTTATCTATTTATCTATTTCTTTATTTATATTGTCCACATGCTTGACTCAGCACTGCGCATCTACAAAAATCCTTGTATCTTTACATTTAGGTGTTTAATTGTATGTGTGCTTTACGTCATGATACCACCCACAACTAAAGAAATTCCTTGTACTTCTCTGTACTTGGCGAATAAAAAGATTCTGGTTCTGATTAATAATACCATACCACCTTACTTAATTGGTCCAATTACAGAACAACAGCTAGATTGTTGCTCATGATGTATTTAGTTGTCAGAAATCAACACAGTAAATGTAACCTTCATGACTATAAAGGTCATATACAACTACTGAGCATTAATTGTCGTTTAATGCCTGTTGTTTTTTTAATTACAGGGACATGATGGGCTACCTATACCAGGCTGCTGGCATAAGGTCAGTGTTTTATTAATTAAGTCCATTTACTAATTTACATGATACATCATGGTTATGCCCTTAATGGTAATGATGGCTGAATGAAGCTTCACAAACCATTTTCTGTATTTTTTCTATTTGGTGCTCTTTTTTGTATAGAGAGCAGCATCTAGTGGTATCAGAAAATACAGCAAACGGTTCATGGAGCTTCAATTGGCCAACACTACTAAGCGTCACTACTTAATCACTACTTGTCAAAGATTTGAAATATCAAACTATATGTGGATAAAAATATTTATGGAATGTGTGAAATAAATACCTCTGGATTTTGGATGTGTAGCGGAGCATTAATAGATGGCAGTACAGTCTGTATTAAAGCCTTTGTTTATCAGCTTGGTCAAAATACGAGAAAAATCCAACCTTTGGGGCATAATGATAAATATTCTGAAATGTATCCAGTGTTTTTCTGATGTTAATTGAGGGTGCCATTGATTCTGGAGGACACTGTATGGTTATTTATCAGAATATTTATCAGAATAAAAATAAAACCTTGTTTATGTGAAATGTGTTTCTTCAAGTCTTTTCAGTCTTGTAACCTCTTCTGTTTGTTTATTTACAGTGATGGAAAATCACACTCATCTAGTCACACCTGTATATACCGGCAACAAATCTTTGTAAACTAAATCCATTTTTTTAATTTAAGTTAAATCTGTAGAATGTTATTTTTATCTTATTACCAGTGGTAATTTTTAATGTCATTACGTGTCAAAAAAAGACGTTTGATGTAGTATTATAGAATAAAAGTCATAGGCTTAAATCTTTGAAGTACTACACAATGAGAAATGTAATGAAAATGTACAATAAATGTGAAAAAGTAGTATAATAGTAGTATTAGTAAACATAGACTGAATTCAATAGACACAAGTTGCTGCTAAAATCCATAGTAATAAACTGCCCTAATGTTATTTCCTGGTAGAAAAGTGTGAAATTGCCTGAAATTAAGCGATTTCAAAGACCTACCAGTGTTAGTCCACATTTAATGGAAATCTGATTCAAAGAAGCAGACTGAGACGCAGGTGCTCCAGTGTAGCCATGGCAACCGAAGCAAGAGCATACAAGATGCTGGTGACTGCAACATAACCGGCTGGTCGCCAGATAGTGCAGTGAGTGAAGGGATGGGGTCACCAGGACCCCAGCTCACTGCACAGCAACGCCAGCAGAACCCACCATTTTGACAAGACCTACAGAGTACATTAAAAATATCAATGAATGACTTAAGATCGGTAATTTAATAGGGACCTTCTGTCCACATTTCTTAAAAAAAATTGACAAATTTTTTATTTTATTTTTTTAAGAGAATTTGTGTATATATTTAGGTTTCTTTATAACTGAACATGCAGAAATGATTGACCACCTGTAAAATTAGATAACAATTGTGAAATATCTGGCATCATATATAATTGTATTTTTTTTTGTTTGTTTGTTTGTACATTGTATTACTAAATAATTGTGCTAGAAAGGCATAGTCACTTGTTTAATTATTATAACATCATATGCAAAATATTTAGTTTGGAGTTGCTGAAGATTTGTTACGCTAATGGTTTCCTTTTTCAGTTTCATTCATACATGTAAACAATTCAGATTTAGTTGCGTTACTCATAGTCAAATATTTTGCTTATGAACAGTTTATTCCTGAAACTAGCTTTTGCTGTCATTTCAGTAAAAATAGCTGTAACCTTCTTAAGATAAAGAATAATGTTTGTTGAACAGTTATAGGATACTCTAGTCATTAAAAGTATCTATAGAATGTATCGTAATTTTATAATCTCGATTGCCTTGGCCTGCTGTGGTTTTGGCAGTCGAACTACCAGTATGACTGGGAGTGTTTTACTTCAGAAAATTATCCAAATGCACAACCTGATGTCAGTATCCTATTACTTTTTCAATTATATATGTTATATCCAGCTACGCTCCTGGTATTTGCAGGATTGATGTGTAATCCGTATTTTTATATAAACATAATCCCTCTGCAGTGTGATTATTTTTTTATGATAGAAATCATTATTTTCTCATTCACTGATTAGAATCCATCCAGAGGCCCTAAACACATTTCAAATACGCAGTTCAGATGTTCACTACAGTATATAGAGAGTATCATATACACCTTATAATCTTACCGAACCCTGGTAAACTATCGGTTAGGTAAAAGCATGTGTGTAGGTGATCCAAACCTGCACATTTTCCATGGAAAGACCCTAAAATTAGTTGCTCACTATTCTGGAGAGCAAGAGTTAAATTTACACTGTCATGCGATATTTCACGAGGGAAGCAGTGGCGTTTGCAAAAGGATCAAGCAAGCAGAAGATGCATTGTTGTGATACGTAACCGACAAACACTCAGGAGCCAGGAAAAAATGAAGGAGAGAGGGAGACAGAACGATCGAAGCAATATCCCATCTAGGCGTCCTTCACAGTGTGGTCGTATCTAGGCGTCCTTCACAGTGTGGTCGTAAAATAATCGTAATCAAAATACAATTACATTAAAAATTGAAATGCATCTCCTCATTTTAACTATCACAAAAAAATGTCCTGTAATTTTTCCGTTTTTATATTTTATCTTGTTTGTTTTATATTTGTATACAGATATGTGTTCTATGTTGTTTTTTTTAAGATAAATCATTCTGATTATAGAAAAAATAAAGTCTTTTTTAAGATGACATGCTACAGGACGGGGTATTGTTGGATTGATATGTCCCCACTGGATAAAACAATGATTTACAGTTTTGCAGCTCCCAACAGCTTCAACAGTGTTTGAGTATTAATAATAATTAGCTGGGGGTTAAGGGCCTTTGCTCAAGGACCTGCAGACGTGCTGGGGCAGGGTTTGAACCAACAATATTCTGATTACAGGCACACAGGCTTAGTCCACTGAGCCACACGCTGTCCCCCCAAACATCGGTGCCCTTTCTAGGGGAAGCACCTTGTGCTTATGACCTTGAGGTACATCGCATTCCAGATGCAAAATGAACCCTAAGAACCGCAGTGTATTCAAAGATGCAGTTAAAATATCATACGTGTAAACGCGTGACACACTCCCAAACCTGGAATTATGATTTGTACTAAACTCTGTTGGTGAACTACCAGAGTTGCCTGGTCTGTGAAGGTACCATTCATACAGACAGGAAGGATGCAACATTAATAAAGTCTGGTTTATTGGTATAAGTTTGGTTTGCATGTTTCTTGTTGTTGAAGAATTGCTCGTGCAAACATTGCATGCAATACAGTGGGAATTCATAATCAGATCAGATATTCAATATTTGAATGGGGTGCTTCCTCTCTCCACCTGTTTTGTAGTATTAGATTAACAGCTTTAATTTATTGTTCCTTTCCAGGCAACCAGTATTTATTCTTAGACTTATTCAGCAGGGTAAGCTTGTCCACTGGATGAAATCCACCCCCACTCATTCCCATCCTGCAAAAATGATCTCCTACAGACTGACCTAATCAATAATAAACGATCCTATGATGCAATTTATTAGAAAGCCTTGTTAGTCCCTTAAGGGTCTTAACTGTGACTGTTTGTCTGACTAGGGAACTGTGGAGATATATTAAAATGTATATTCTGATGTTTTATCTGTATGTGGCCAGTGGGTGGCGCAATGCTTAATGACATGGACTCTTAAATCTACTACTTCAAGTTTCTGGGGGCCCCTAATGAGCCACTTTAACCTTCTTTACTAATATCCAGCTGTCTGTGGGCCATGAGAACACAAAGGCCGGTGGAAATCCTTCACGGTGAGCTGTACTCCGCAGGATGACGGCCATTCCAGATGGGTGTCCTTTGTGCGATTCCCGAACAGCATCAACCGCATCATTGTGACCTGTGGCCGTCCGAAAAGAATTCTCTAGAAGCTCTGCCTCCAAATTAGCCTGGATAACTAAAGGTTTACATCTCCTGTAGAAGGGACTGTCTCTCCTGATGTTTCTATATGACTACAGTGTCAAGGTTTGCTGGGAACTGAGATGCAGCCATCTATTCTGACTATGAGCAATGCAATTGTTAGAGATTCGAGTGGTGCTTTTCCACCGGCATACAGGAACCAGACCGTACCCGAGCTGAACCACGAAGAAAGCCTAGTTACAGCGCGGTTCCAGCTCGCTTCAGTTTTCCACTGCAGAAGGATCAGCTTGGTAACGGCGTTACTGGGTTTGGAGAGCAATAGTGATGTAAATCCAGTGGTACACATTATGATTTACTAAGTGTTAATTACCACTAGCAAATCTGAGAGAATTACCTCGTTATGTTAGCATCAAACATTTGCGTAATTAGCATCTGCTTGCATTGATTTGCATTACGAATTCATTCCGTTCAGATGCTGTTCTATAGTACTTTATCAAGTAGGAGGTTGGAAATTTCGGGGTTCCAGGTTGTCTTGAATGCATCAACACATCATGATGTGTGATAATACTAATAATGATTAATATATAAAATATGCCTTTTTTTCCTTCAGATAATCCATGCATATTGAGATACACCAGTATCACCATGCATTTTCACCAATCAGACATTGGTGATGCTGGCTTTCTTATCTCTTCATACATTTGTTCATTGATTTGTGAGAACAAATGTTCTTTCTTTCTTTTGTTCTTCTCTCTCTCTCTCTTTCTCTCTTGTCTTGGGGTGACTAAACTTCCTAAACTGCACTGTAATTTGAATTGTTTTGTCATTGCATTGCATTGTCTTGACTTTTACTAGACTTCTGTTTTATTCCTTATTCCCATGACATTATGGTGTCAGTTCAACATTCCACTTGTTGAGCTAGCTCTGTTTTTATAAGATGTCTAGAACACATTTGTTGAAAAGTCCAGTATGGTTGGGTGCTAAATGTTTAAATCAAAAAAACGCCTTTACTGTATATGCCCACCTGTTAGCTACAGGCTCAGGGGTCAATGTTTCGCAAACGTTTAATCTAATGTAACGACTGACTGTTTAATCAGGCCCTAGGGGTGCCTCTCCTCAGCTTAAGCCACCCATATTAGCTGACAGCCAACTACTGAAGTGTCATTTGTTTAACCAGCTAAATGTTGAATTTCGCTCCTTTCCAGGCCCCGTTTCCTGGCCACACTAACAAACTGAGTGTGGCAAGTTATCGTCGGAATCCAATCTGACATCCGCTTTCGGGGGCCAAAATCTGCTAAGAAACAAGATGAAATAAATTAAGAATTTTGGGTTGTACTTATGTTATAAGATTTTTTTTATGTTATTTGCAGTTTTTGTTTGGGCTATTTGTATACAGACTTAAAAGTAATGTCTGTCAGACCCATAGAATAATGTATTTACCATTTTTCCCAAACATATTTATATGTATGTACGTTGTAAGAAATTAAATGACTACATTTTCGAGTAAATATGTCTGTTTTTTTATTGAATGCTATCGGAAGCGTTGTATTATGCTGGACTATGAGACTTCTGGATGCAACAGCATAAAGCCGCTTTATTACGTAGCACTTAAATCCGGCAAATCTCCCAGCGAGCTGCGTTGCCCATCCTGCCATCCAGCGGGCAGTGAAGGTACTGCACCTCCAGCCCAGGCTCAGCTGGGACTCATGTGATCCCACGATTCCAAAAGGCAGATACTGCATTCCTGAATCTTAGCACTTTTATATTTCATTCATTAAATATACGAACGCACTGGATATCCTTCCTGTGACACAGTTTGGCGAACAGTCCTGTGCACTAGGCGAACAGTCCTGTGCACTAAGAGCAGCGTACATGCAATGCAGCAACAGATAGAACAGAAGTATCGGCGTTTGAGCTCCTGATGTTTGATTTAAAACACGTGCGGGGCACCGCTGGCTCTCAGCACCTTCCCTGAATGCTGCATATAGAGGGACCTACGAGCTGGCCTGTTTGAATGGGGTAAGCAAATAACTTTTAAGATTGAATGCAATATTTTGTATTTATATGTTAAGTTTAACTCATACAAGGCAGTTTTCTGAGTCAGTGGTTTCTGTGTAATTAAATTTAGCTGGCCACCAAAACTGCTTGATGTTAATGTGAAGGGTAGTAGCCTGCACTTAGCACACAAACATTAAAAACGTGCACGGCCAGTATGTAAATTCAATTTGATATCTGATCTTACAAAACCCGCTTTTAAAAGATAATAGCTAAAAAGGCGGCTGAATTTGGGAAGACTGCATTGAGATGTATTCAGCATTTTCAACAGAGGGATTTGTTATAAGGAAGCTTGGTTAATTATGGAAGCTTCAGTTCGGAGACAGCTGAAATAAAAATATACTAGCATGACCCCCTAGGAACTCTAGGAGGTGTACTTACCAAAGCTGATCATTTGATGGATTATATAGCATTGATCCGTTGCTCAGAGTTTCATTTCTTTTGCTTTCTTAACCCGTGACTGACAAACTTTCTCCACCCATGCATATAATTCAATGCGCGTTTAGTATGGTCATACTGATGTTTCTTTAATCGCGTCGAGGGCGAGATGTTAATGCTTGGTAAGGGCACGCATCCAGCAAACCATAAATTGCTCTGCGTATATTGAACATGAATATGAACACCGGTATCAGACGTTTATTTTATATCGTATACTATCGAAAATTCAGTGAATGTTCTTCACAGAACTGTAATGCCGGACAGTTGCTTGGTATGATCTTCATTTTGTTTCTGGTGAAAGCAGCAGATGCGCACACTAAACGAATATGACCTGTAGTTTTATGTTGTCAAACGTGCACTCATTTGTTGCTTGCTAAATATTACGAGTCAGATTAAATTTTGCATGGCAATGTGGCTAAACGTATTTCAGTATAACCTCTATTGCCTTTAGAAACATTAAATTTGAATAGTATTCAAATCATATAATTATACTTTATGATCTGGCTCACACGCGGCTTTGAGATACTGTAAGCGGAAGTCAATAGTAATATCACCTGGGAGGCGCCTATGTGTTCCGACCAATAGAAAAACAGGATGGTCATGATCGACAAACCGGTCTAACGAATCGTGCGACCTTTTATTAGGGGGGTCATTTATCCGGTCCTATAAAAATTGCCACGAGTTAGCATTATAAGGGAGAATCCATCTTGAAGGCAAATTTTGTGGCGCGGGGTAGTTTAGCAGTAAGTAGCTATGAAATTATTAAAAATGATCTTTTAATGTCGGCATTGTCGCGTCCGCTCTCAAATGAATACGTTGCGAGGTTGCTGACTTTCCCTTGTGCGAAGGATGATAATATATTTACATATTGGCTATGAGCCTCTCGCTGGTTTGCATTGCAAGCCTGAGGCCTCGCCGAATAGGCAATTATGTAAGAAGAAAATATCCCGTTATGCCGGATGAATGATGTAATAACGCTATTTAACAGTATCAATATTAATGCAACAGTGTGTCGTTGTTACACGTTTGCAGATGTGTTCAGAAGCGGCACGGAACTGTACCGTAACTCTGTGTCCCAGTAGTGTTGAAGTTATGTGTTTATCGAGTCCCGTTTTATCAGCCAAAATGCACGCATGCTTTTATTAATTCCTGTGTCTGTGTAAAGCAGATAGGTAACCGTGCAGCTTTCCGGATTTATCTGCTTTCCCTTGCAGATAAGCCGCGATGTCCGACACTGAGCAGCAGTTCATGGAGACCTCGGAAAACGGCAACGAGGGCGACGACCTGAATGGGGCCGAGGCTGCCGAGCAGCCGGACTATCAGGAGGAAGCGGCGGTAGAGGAGGAGGAGGAGGAGGAGGAAGAGGAGGAGGAGGAAGGCGACTCGCAGCATGGCGGCGAGGACGGCGGGCGGATCAACGCCAGCAAGGGCGAGGAGGATGCGGGGTGAGGGCTGGGTGACGGGGGTTCCCGGTGCGGGGCGAGCGACGCGACGCTTTCGGGATAAGCCCCTTTGTTCCGCCGGCTTTGTTGGCGCCATATGCTGCTTTATGGGGGATGGGCAGTAACTTGGTCCATGTCTTGGGTGGCTTTCTTACACCAACTATCCATTTGTTGTATGGTTTGCTTAGTGATCAGGGGTGCCGTTGTGGACCTCCTGAGCCACGGTAGGGCGCTGGTGGCTCGGAAGTCAGGTGACAGCGGCGGCCCAGCTTCCAACTGCATCTCACTAGGATGGAGGGCAGCTCTGATGCTCTGTTCTCTTGGGTGTTCGTTACAAACCCTGCACTGTCTGATTGCAATTTATAGGCGGTGTAGTTGACTCTTGCACAATTTCAGTCAAACATTAAAGGTGGAAATTTCTGGTCTGAAGACTAAGAATACAGACCAAGAATTTGTTCCAACCATTGAACTGAGTACTCTGTGACTGAATTTTTATACTGGACTGGTTGGTTGAAACAGAATCTTTGTCTGGATTTTTGCTGTCTGTCACCTGAAATTTAACCTCTGGTGTTATAGCGATATGAGAAGGCTTTCCAAAGTTTGCTTCTTCTGTAATAGTTGCTAAAAAGCGTCTTTGTTTTCCAGCAAAATGTTTGTTGGTGGACTTAGTTGGGACACGAGCAAGAAAGACCTCAAAGATTATTTCTCCAAGTTCGGAGAGGTGACTGACTGCACGATCAAGATGGACCCCAACTCAGGACGGTCGCGAGGATTTGGCTTCATCCTTTTCAAAGATGCCACGAGTGTGGAAAAGGCGAGTCGAGCACCTGTGCAGTTAGGCTTCACAGTTTTCATTGTCATGCATGCATGGTACAGTGAGTCTTGAGTGATTTCTCCCAGACCCTCGTACCACAATAAGACATTGCAGTAAAAGTAGCCATTGGCTCCCACCCCAGCAAAATGTGCCTAGCATCACGCTAACACCAAGGTTGTGGGATCAAATCCCGGGGAGTACCTACAGGTTTCAAGTTGCTTTTGATGAGTCAGATTAATGAGTGATTGTATTGTTAACAGTAGTAATGCTTAGTGATGTGTCCAGAAATGGTAGCTTTCAAAACGCCACGATTGGTTAATCCGACATTTCTTCGCCTCCCCAGGTGCTTGAGCAGAAAGAGCACAGACTAGATGGGCGACAGATCGACCCAAAGAAAGCGATGGCGATGAAAAAAGAGCCGGTTAAAAAAATATTTGTCGGGGGTCTCAATCCGGAGACGACGGAGGAGAAGATCCGGGAGTACTTTGGGACCTTCGGAGAGGTCTGATGCGTTCGATCAAACCCGATGTCTTCAGAGAAATATAATTCGTGTTTTCCTGAATTTTTTATTTTTTTTTCTTTCCCCCTCACTCTTGCGTTGTCCCCCAGATTGAAACCATAGAGCTTCCGGTGGATCCGAAGACAAATAAAAGGAGGGGATTCGTCTTCATCACGTTCAAGGAAGAGGCGTCTGTTAAGAAAGTGCTTGAAAAGAAATACCATAATGTTAGCGGAAGCAAGGTGTGTGACGGGTGATTGAACGCGTGGCGTCACTTTAAGGAGCGTCGTCGGAATTGTCGATGCCTAAACTGAGATGTCCCCTTAATTTTCACTGTGTGCCTCCCTCTTCAGTGTGAGATTAAAATCGCTCAGCCCAAGGAGGTGTATCAGCAGCAGCAGTTCGGCGGCCGTGGCTATGGACGTGGCAGGGGGCGAGGTACATAGCATTCGACAGAGAAGCGAAGCGAAACTGTCTTTCTGTGGGGCCCGGTGATTCAGTGGGTTCTCATTTTAGGTCAGGGCCAGAACTGGAACCAGGGCTACAACAGCTACTGGAATCAAGGCTACGGCGGTCAAGGGTACGGTGGCCAACAGGGATACGGAGGCTACGGCGCATACGGCAACTACGACTACTCGTCTGGTTACTACGGCTACGGAGGGGGATACGATTATAGTAAGTGCGGGCCTCTGCGAGCGCTCTGATTGGCTCAGCCGTCTTTCCTCAGTATTGTGGTGCTTAGCCTATCTCTCCTCCTTCCAGACCAGGGCAATACAAGCTACGGGAAATCTCCGAGGCGTGGAGGCCACCAGAGTAGCTACAAGCCATACTGATCGCGCGCGGCATAGGTACGGGCCCGTAGCTCTCGCGTCTCGCCCGCCTGGTTTCAAACTCCTTGTTTTGGGGGATGGATTGTAATTGAGGAATGGGTCTTTTGGGATTGGATTAAAGCCGGAATCGGACGCTGCGGTTTACCGGCAGAGGTGGGTAATTCAGGTCCAGAAAGTAAAAATCCAGACCGCGATTTTGGTTCAGCCAGCCAGCTGGATTTTTACTCATCAGGTCTGAAATTTTCACCTGTTTACCGGTAACGCGGAGTGATCATGTGACCTCGGCATGGCTTTTGGTGGCTTAAACCTCATGTAGGTATGGTGGTGGGCTGTCCTCAAGCACACAATAGGCACCTCGGTCATGATTTTTTAAGAATCCTCTTCTCTGTACTTCATTTGTCATCGTTTGGATTTGCCAGACAGACGTTCGGCCGTCGTCATTCTGCGTTTCTGCCTTTTTCTGTTTCGTCGGCGCTCGTTTTGAAGACTAAACTGTACGACTTACTTTGCTTTTTGCTTTGCCTTTAAGGAATGAAGTGAGTCAGCAA
This sequence comes from Mormyrus lacerda, assembly GCA_015163995.2. Lineage (NCBI taxonomy): Eukaryota > Metazoa > Chordata > Actinopteri > Osteoglossiformes > Mormyridae > Mormyrus > Mormyrus lacerda. The sequence goes on from JAABNX020000055.1 coordinate 2,900,004, forward strand.
GACCCTTTGCGGCGATGGCAGCGGCAAACATGGGGCCTAACTTGCCTTGGGAGTCTGCAGAATTAGACTCGTGCTCCATTTTGTACAGTCGAGGAACTGGGGAGACAAATGTCAGTTTTCCTTTGTTTTATATATATATTTTTGTTTCTGTCATACACATTTCCAGAGATGGAGGTGTTATTTTTACTGTACTTTTTGGTACCTTTTTTGGATCTAATGTATTCTATGGTTGTATTTTACATGTATCCTGGATAATCTGCGAGAGATGAAATCAAGAGACGACAGAACTTTTGAAATAAACAATTTGAATGGGGGGGGCG
>JAABNX020000055.1:2938672-2949235 GCA_015163995.2 Mormyrus lacerda
GTCAGATTAACATTCACATTCAATCTATTTAGCAGCTGCTATTGTTCAAAGTGAAACAAGCAGCACATCACAGGCATATGGCTGTCAGGGGCTCGGCTACGCATAAGTGCAGCCAGGCTGAGCGGGGGGGGGGGGCACCCAGGTCCAGGTGTAAGCGGGACTGGAGCAGGAGATACGCAGCGACTCCAAGCAGGGAAAGAAGCTAATGAGACAGGTTAGGAGCGTCCAGGGAGCAGGGAGGAGAACCAGGCTAGTAGAGACGTTCCTGCGCCTTCGCATTTCTTGCGCAGCACCTTTGAAATGCATCATTTGCTTGACTTGCGCCAGTGCAAACTGTGTTGTGATCTGACCCCATAAAAGGTTGATGCGGCCGTGAATGTGACAGCACTGCAGAAAAACAGCGTCTGAATTAATCTGTCACTGCTGGCGCCGGAAAGGCCGCAGGGGTTGAGCATGGAATCATTACCAGGAGCTTTGAGGGGGGGGAGCAGGCTGAGATTTTTATTATTTATTTATTTTTTTATTTTTTTAAATGAAACCTAAAGAAAAGCTGCCATTTTGGGAATGCGGGGAACGTGGTGCTGGGGCAGATTGGGCCGAGGTCGATCCGGAGGTTTCTGTCAAAACGAAAGCAGCACATAAAGAGGAGTGTGGAAGATGGGGACAGGCACCCCCCCACCGGCTAACATGGAAGCCACCCCTCCATTAATAACTGAGTTACTATCTGTCAGTGAGTTATTGGTCAAGTCCGCAGACTTACCGTCCGTTTGCATCCATGATGAAACAGCCTTTAACCATCCTACTCAGCATTATGTACAGTTAACCAGCCTGGAGGTGAAAAAGTTAGCAATGCATGAAGGGTAATCAATCCTCCATGCTTCAATATTGCATATAATGTCGTTTATGCAGACAGATCTTATCAATATTTATAGATAGATAGTGTAAGCTGCATGACTATTATGATAAATTGTTTCCTTTCTAGTCTGTTTTCATACGGTATCTTAATATTATTACTTCGATATGATCGCATTTGTCATTTTTAAGGATGGAATGCAGAGGCTCTGGCTGCCAGGAAGTGTAGGGTAACCGTGCGCATCACTGTGTGACACCTCCGTCAGAGTCTGCGTGCTCTGCATTCCAGGCCTTCCGGCGGTAACCCCATCTCTCCGGGACCTCTCGTTAATATACCGGCGATTATGTGTTCGGTTCAAAGAGCAGATCCGGCGGAACGTCATCATTCATCTAATCGCGGTGCGAGGAGTGGGACGAGCCGCCGTACGGGGCTGACATCCGTCACTGTCTTATCATGCTCCCGCCGTGGAGGACGCAGCTGCTACCCGCGGCAAAAACGCTTATTTTATCGAATAAGTAAACTTTAATGCTCTTCCAGACTGGCCCCCTACCCTCCCAGTTTCCCTCTGATCAAAACTGGGAGAGAAGGGAGCTGAGAGACCGGGGGGGGTTGACAGACTGGGGGGAATACAAAGAAAAGAGCACAGTTCGAGTGGAAGGAAAGTATCACCCTGCGTCTCTCCCTGCAGCTTGCTGGGAAAAAAAGCGTTTCGTACTCAAGGAATATCGACTCCACACTTCAGCATGGAGAAAATGTAATTAATATATAATCAGACCGTCATTACCCCGCGAACAGCTCATTTTTTCCAATCTTTCCACTCCACTGGGTAGTTAAAATTACAGATTTCCGGATAAAAATGTGTTTTAAGCTACCATGCAAAACAGTCATCCATCCACCCGGTTTTCATATGGTCCTATTCAAACCATCAAAGACTTGGAAAAAAAAAACTAATGTTGGTAACACTTTACTCGACAGAGTCTCCGCCTGGGTTACATGTGTGTGGGGTTTGCATGTTCTCCCTGTGTCGTCGCGGGGTTTCCTCTGTAGGTGTGCATGTGTGAGTGAATGGTAACAGTGTGTGAGTGTGCCCTGCGGTGGGCTGGCCCCCTGTCCAGGGTTGATCCCTGCCTCGAGCCCATTGCTTCTGGGATAGGCTCCGGACCCCCCGCGACCCAATAGGATAAAGCAAATGGAAATGAATGAATGAATGTATTAACTAAGTCTTAGTTACATACTGATCTCATGTTAAATCATCATTAGTGAACCGTGACGCATGTTCTATCTCAAGCAGTTACTGTATTTGTTACTATATCTGTAAATTCTGTAAACCTTTGTGAACCACTGAAGGGACAGGCAATGAATAACACAAGTGAAATACTGATCTCGTGTTTGTCCATCATTAATGAAACGTGACAGATCTATCTCAAGTAGCGGTTACATATGTTAATTCACGATTTGTTCATAATTTGTACTTCTGTAGTAACTGTGTTAGTAATTGGGCCCCTTCGAGTAAAGTGTTACCCTATTGTATTTAAATCCATATAGAATAACAATAAAACAATGACCATTATTTCAGGTGTGAACCGGGTTATGATCCTCCCCTTTGAGTGGTAGCAACATGTTATTTAAGTACTGGGTAAAAAAAAAAAAACATTCGCTTAACACATAAAAGAACGTCGTTCCGTAATTATTCGGAAAGGTTCTCTGGGTTTGGTTAGTTCTCCAGGGAGGGTGTTAAGAGGATATGCAGCGAGCACGTGCACATGTGATCCTTTAGCGTGCTGTAGCGCCGCAGGCTCAGGGGGAGCCGCCCCTGTTTGACTCATTTCTGAACCCTAGGGCTGCGCTGTATCACCGGGGGGCGCCGTTCACGGGATGCTCGAGCTCCGGTCCGGCAAAGCAAGGAGGCGAGGATCAAAGGTAGCCATTAATGAGGGCAGAGATCTTTGGGGACAGGTCGCTTCAAACAGTTACAAATGGCTGCCAAATTTGCTTTTGTGGGCATTAATAATTCACAGCATTGCATGGAATTTACAAGCAGTCAACACGTGAAATATTCCAGCCAGATGCGTTTACGCTGTGCATTTATGCGACTGCATGCTCATTTTGGTGGGAATTTGCAGGAATATCCTTCGTAAATGTCACGATTGTTAAAAAGGTTATGACAGTCGGTGTACGTGTTACAGCCATGACTCGTTAAGAATTGTTATTGGCTGTTTATGGTGCGTCATTTTATGACATCATGAAGAATAAGGACCCCCGTCAATATTAATGAACAATTACAAAACAATGCTTGGTAATCTCTGCCTAATCCTTGCCTTGATTAACTAAAAAAAACCGGATTCCTTATGTAAATAAAATTTTACTTTAAATCGGTTTAAAGAATCTGTATGGTAAGGTAATATATCTGTAATGTGACTCGCGGGCGACTGTACACCCCTTGTATACACTCTGCTCCAGAATTATTTTGTTGTTAAGTGGGGGGGATTGTTTTTTTTTTGTCATTGAGGGGTTAGAGTTTCTTACCCTGTTAGTTCTGCCCACCATTTATTGTCTGTCTGCTTACATAAACCATTGTTGAGCCAAAAGGGAATCCATTTTCCTCGGCTTACGGGTATTTTTGCACACCTCCCTCACACGTTTGAGTCATCCCGCAAGCTGCCTTCATTGACTGCCATCGCCAATCCTCCCCTCCGGGACAGAAATTCACCAACGCAATTTTCCTCCATGCGAACATTTTTTTTGTTTTATTATTAACCCCACTGGTCTGCTTTGCTTAACACAGTCTGTTATTTTGCATTTCTCATACCCAGAAGTGCCATGATGGGGCCTGTTTCCTTTATAATAATCACTGGCCGCACTAGGAGCAGATAAATATGGCTGCCGGACCCCGTGACCGTTTGCCTACTGTTTCTGGAAATGCAAAAACGATCTGTCATGACAACATGAAGCCAAAATTACAGCCTTCATTTCACTTGTTTCACTTCTATGTTTTTCATCATATTTCAACCCACCATAAATACAATCTGTTGATACTTCATGTGGTTTAAGACCGTTCAGTTTCAGTTAGTAATATATATATATATATTATATATTAGGGAAGCACAGCAGATACTGGCTATAGTTCACATAAGAAATCTGAATTGCACTGTTGGCTTGTGCAGTTTGACCCAATTGGGCCACCATCTAACACATTTGTGGCTTAATTTTATGGGTGACAAAATGTATTTTAGATGAGTGGCTGACAGATGGTAACAAATACAAATTTTGGAACACACCATTCAGTGGTTTTTAGATATTTACCGTATTTAAAAAAGAAAATTGCATTAGCTGAAACAGAATCCTTTGTTTTAAATGCATTTCTGTTGCTATAGCGTTTATATATCATCACAGGCCTAATGTCGAGCTGCAGGCCTTCCTGCCGAATGCCTGTTGCTATGGTTACCTACCCGCGCTGCCGTTGTGGTGTTTTGTTTGCACAGATCCGCTGACATCTTCTTTGATTGAACACAGCGGATCAAATTTTTTTCAGAAATGTGAAGTTTGTAACAGTTGTAATAGTATAATAGTACGGCCATTTCACTGACAGGAATTATGTGTGTGGGTTGGGGGGTAGGGAGTATTTATTACATTGTGGGGACCAAATGTCTTTGCGAGGAGCCTTTTTCCTTTTCCTTGGTCAGAGACACTCAATTTCATAAAATTCTGTCACTGCAATCAAAAAATTAAAAATGCCCAAAGTCTTGTATTTTGTTTGGTTAGGTACGGCTAAGGTTAGGCTGGGTGGGGGTTAAGGTTGTCATTGTTGGGATTAGGGTTATACCCAGAGAAATGAATGGAGAGTCCCCACAAGGATATTAGTACAATCATGTGTGTGTTTCTGTGTGTGTGTGTGTGTGTTTGTGTACTGCAAAAGAAGTTTTAGGTGCTAAACAGTATTTCTCATTTATATTGAAATTTACATTGCATCTTTTAAAGGGAAATGTGCCGTAGCCTTTATCTAGTATGGAGTTCATCCATGTTAGGAGGGGGCTGGCACTGTGTCAGATCCCCCCCAGGGCTGAGGAATTGAACTCTGTGCTCCCAGAATGAAGGTGGAAGGCAGCTTTCGACAAGGATGCCAAAGTTTGGATTTTCCTCTGTAAAAACAGAGGAGGGATGATTGCCCAGAGGTTAGAAGCTTCCACAGTGGGCCCCCGGCCCAGTCTGCGCGTCGAACGTGGCAGCAGACAGCAATCACCAGATGACATGCAGGTGCAGTCAATAAATGCGACATTCTGCTTGTGGCACTCTCCACGGTGCTGAATGGTGGCTTGCTGTTCTGTGGCAAAAAGCCACATGCATGTACAATAGCAGCCAAAAACCACCCAGCGGCCCACACCAGCTCACACTATGTATGTGTATAAAGCACAGAACATGAAGAGCTTATATAATTATACATAATATGCAGTAAGGTCCAATATTACTAATGAAGATGTGGAAGTCTAGGTGATATGTGACTGGCGTATGAGCAAACAGCTTGGCTAACTGTGTCCCACGGTGAGTGTGAATCCTTTGGACGTAGTGTAACAGCAACCTACAGCGCGTGAGTACAAAGACCTGCGTGGTGTGGAAGGCGGACGCTGTCATGCAGAGACGCGCTGATGTCTTTAACGGGCCGAGACGGCACGCCTGCGCTGCGCCTCGAAGCCCAGAGGCATGCTGGGAAGCGTGACCTGATCGGACGGCCTGGGCTGAAAGTGTCAGTCAGTCGAACGTGCAGATGTGACGCGGCACGGAAAGGATCGGCGAGAACGGGGTGGGGGGGGTAGAGAGTCGTCACGGCAGCAGAGTAACAGTGGGGATGGGAAAGACGGGGGACAGGGGAATGATGAGGGTGGGAGGGAGGAGATGAAGACAGCCCTGATGTCACGCAGACCGCGGGTCACCAACTAGCACCTGTCTGAGGGGTATTAATTAAAACCAGATCAGCGTAGTGTGAGACCCGACCTGCACCCCCGCTTGGTAAATGTCACTACGAACATCTCAAGGTTGATAATGTCAGAGTGCGCCGACAGGTACAAGAGAATAAAGCTGGAGGGGGCCGGTCCGGATTGGGTCTCCACCGTCGTTGTAGGAAATAGATGCATGACCTTCATAGATAAATGCAGGGCATTAGGAAGGTGAGGATTGAGCACTCTCACGGAGGGTGGATTCTCACTCTTACTGCATGATTTCTCTTCTTTCTGTGGTTGAGCTGCTGGGGACTCTGCTGATGTCCTGTCACAGTACAAAACGATATTCAGCTAAACTTTGGTGCCTCTGGATTGTCCATAGTGTGTGATTCGGTTCGGTAATTCAGCTCCAGAGAGTAAAAGTCCAGACCGAGATTTTTGCGTACTTTGTGACGGTGACTCTTTATGCTCAACTGGCTGGTTGAAACAAAATCTTGGTCTGGACTTTTACTCTCTGGACCTGAATTACACAACTCTGGATTCAGATTTATGGATGGATGGAAGGATGATTTGTATTGGGAAAAAACTGTAGCCAATGAATGACCAAGGAAAGAGAATAGACGAAGCGTAACAGGATGCATGGGGATAAATAATGGCTGGATGGGGGGATGGAGAGGTTTTCGGCCAGAATAGAGCGACAGCCGTGATGAGCGTCGGCGATAAAGTGGGATGAAGTGATGGTCAGAGAGGCAAGGAGGAAGAATCACGACATCTTGACATTTGTTGCGGGGAGCCGTTGTTGATGTAGCACGGTGAGCGGGGGCTAACCGGGGCACAGTGAGGTCGAGAATGGGGGAGGCGGCTGCCAGGCGGAGTACTAATGAGGCAAAATGTACAGGGAGCTGACCAGCTTATGAGGGAGGGGATCGAGAATATCAGCGCAGGGGTTAGTGGGTATGGAAGCAGGCTCTGCGTCGGGCAGGAGATTTGTATGTGGGGGAGAAGGAAGACTGATTATCTGCGTAATGGAAAAATCATTAAAGCATCACCCCCCCGCGGACATGGTGAGCCGTTTAACCGGAGCCGGCACAGTTGTTTGTCATCATGGTCGCTGGCGTGAAGTGAAGGAAGACACACTTGGTGCAATAAGTGAAGACATTTCTGGAGCAAAGTATATCAAATTTACGATTACAACAGGACAGCGTTCTATAGTTCTCAAATAAAACTTTAGTGTGTTAAAAACACATATATTGAGTCTGCGTTTTTATTTATTAATATAAATGCAGGAGTGTTTTGCAATGGCTAGTAATTCAATTTGGATTGAGCTGCAATATATGACTTTGTAGATATAAAAACTAAGGAATCCATCACCAGCACAGTCATATTCATGAAAGGGTTGGATCTGTCTCTCTTGCATTTAAATGGCTGTCCTATTTTTAAAACGATCACACTACCGTAAGACAGGCACGTTGTGTGGCTTTTTGTATATGCCATAATATTTTCTTCATTTTCCATCTGTTTACCGGACTCGATTCATTATTTATCCATATATTTTCCATGTGCCCACTTCAATTACGGCATGATCGGATGACATGTTAAACCTAAACAAAAATGTGAGTGCAGGAATGACGCTGTGTTTGATTCCACAGACGGGTTAAGAAAGGCCTGCAGTGAACGAACAGCACCGTGAGATTGGAAGCATCTATTTACCAAATAAAACACACTTCTCTACACAATTCCTTTGCTCTGCGGGGCAGAGAAAGTATTGGCAGCCCACTAGGTAATGTGACAGCCCGTCTAATTCAATATACCAGCAGTCACTCAATGCCTTGTACTAATCGCAAGGCTCCAATATTGTCTCTTTTTTCACTGCTGTTATTTCTTGTTAAATGTGTATTTTTTTCCAGCCAGATCATTTTTTTCCCCCTGAATGCTCTCCTGTAAGTAAACACTGGCAGAAACAGAAAGTAGCCGATATGGGAACCTGGATTAAGCTCAGGTCAGTCAATAAACATTAGAGAGGAAGTTCTGATATTATTATTATTATAATAATAATAATTATTATTATTATATAATTCTAATATATCACAGGACAAAATAATTCACATTCAGAGTAATTAGTAATAATTATAATTGTATTACTTTTACTGTAATATCAATCTGGGTTGGTCTGGTTCAGCCATAGACCCCCCCAGACAAATATACATATACAGTGTACAGGGGCATAGAAATCAGGGGGGTAGCGGTGATATGCACTCCCTACTATTTAATTTAACATCATTTACCACCCCCACTCCCCCCTCCGCCTCCAAAAAGATGCCCCCCAACATCAAACTCTGCCCTGCACCCTTATCATAAAGCTGTCCATCCCGTCATTTTCCAAAAGCACATAATCAGCTCAGGAGTTCCGCCAGTGTTCAGTTTATCCCATGAAGCACGGCCGGAGGGCAGTGATCCACCCTGGATGGGATACCAGCACCACACACCAGTCACACACTAACGGCAGTGTGGAGAGACCAGTTTACTCACCAACATGCCTTTAGACTACGGGAGGCGATCAGTCTATCAACTCATTCCACCACGAGAAGGTCATGGCATTGCTTGGGGTCTGTATCGACCCAAATGTGTTAAAAGCTGCCAAAAAAGAGTGTATAGCCTCGCATAGTTCATTAGATGACCAGTCTTGTAACAGAACTGATTTGTTCAAAATGGTTTCATTTTGTTACCATAGCTATAAAATCAACCCCATCTAATTAGCCCGATGAAAACACACTGTTGCATATCAAAAAATTGTGCCCTATGGCTAAGGGTCTTCTTTCACTTCGATGCGCAGTGGTTTTCCATGGTACGATGTAAAAACCCATTTATTCACCATCACTGGCCTGATGCTATCGTCGTTTTAGTACGACAAGGCGGGTGTTAGCTATATGCTAGTGCTCCACCGGAGCATTTTTCCTTTAGTACAATTTTTCACGTCAGTTGGTCTGCAGTTATTGTTGTTGTTGATGATGATGTTTCTGTTGTGGTTTTATTTCTATGCACGTATTATAATCTTCATCATTTTTAATGGCCGTATTATTATGGGGTGCGTAATAAAATATTGTCAAATTAGAGTCACTATACTGCAGTTCCTCAGATAAATATAATCAGATTATACTTATTTTACAAATATATCTCCAAATTTTACAGGGTGTCTGAATAACACCTTTAAAAAAATCATTACTGGGCAGAATCTTGTATGTGGATACTATATTGTTCTCTAGAACTCAAATGAAAGTGCCATAGTGTATAGTAGTATAAAATGCCCTGTCAGAGAAAGATTTTAGACCTTGTTAGAGTAACTTAATATTTTTGCTTTCCCTGATGGAGATCAAGGATATGTATTTGCACCTTACAACTTGGCACATGCTGTAGACGTAAATGAAAATGTTGACCACCGTCTTAGCCAAATGAAGTTAAGGATACCTAAACATCCTAAAATACTTTAATTGATAAAAAAAAAAAAATAAATCAGACCTATGCAGGGTGACTCCAATGGATTTCAAGACCATCGCCTTAACCACTCGGCCACAACTACCCGTGTGAGTAGTCTCGATTATTGGTCCCTCGTGGGGGAATCGTCTTCTACCCCATCTAGCCCTCCATGACACACATGTAAGTGCACTTGGCAGTGAATGGTAGCCAACTGCAGTGATGCCGATGGGTCTGGGGGTTAATTCTCACAGACAATTCCGCCAAAGCTGGACTCGAACTTGTGACCTTCTGATGCTTAATAATGATACTCGTAAGGATGTAAATGAATATTATAGATAAAAAAATTGGCCCCAATTCATATCAGACCCCATTTCTTTTCTTCCAGCTTGGTCTAAATAGAGACTAACGCCTCCACTTGCTAGATGCCGCTTTAAAACCTTTATCAAAGATTCTTATAAGCAGACACCACCTACGAGCGATTCGCAGACCAACTTAGAACGTAACCTGCTAGTGGCTAAACGCTAAAATTACCTCCCCTGTTTCCATTTCTTCATACTGTGACGCATCCGTTTCGCGGGGTGCCTCTTGTTTTTACCGTGGCCTAATCTCACTGACGGTGAGCTGCCCAAATGATCTGGAAGCCCCCCACCAATGATGGGCAGTAGGGGAGGTAATGGGGGGGGGGGGGTAACATTCGACCTGGATTTGGAGGGAAACACGAACAGCATTACTCAAGCAGCCACATCATGAAGTGTGTCACTCGTACCGGAGCTGACAGATGGAACATGGCTAGATGCACCATCTGTTTGTAAAGTTCTCCCACGTCAAGGCAAGCCGTCCTTTACAGCCCATTATAGGAATCTATTAATTTGCCTTTCTCATCATGCATAAACCAAAATAACTGAAGATTATACAAAATGCTTCCAAGAATTTGTTTTTAAGATTTATACATAAATATAACCTTGAAATAAAGTTATTGATGGGTGTTTGTAGCCCATTGCAATCTGTTCCTGGTTTGGCTTCAGAGGTCAATGCATAACCAAATTCAATTTTGAGTGGGTGACCACAGAGAGGGATGATTAATTGAATAAACAGAAATTAACATTCATTTTCATGGTTAATGCATTTTTGCTGTGGTGCAATGGTTATCAGTGTTCCAGCTTCCACTTTTGGGACCAGTGTTCCAGTGTCTACATCTGAGACCAGTGTTCCTGTGTCCACCTCAGGGACCAGTGTTCCAGTGTCTACATCTGAGACCAGTGTTCCTGTGTCCACCTCAGGGACCAGTGTTCCAGTGTCTAC
>JAABNX020000055.1:2949335-2965779 GCA_015163995.2 Mormyrus lacerda
TCTGAGACCAGTGTTCCTGTGTCCACCTCAGGGACCAGTGTTACAGTGTCTACCTTTGGGACCAGTGTCCAGTCTCCATCATAGCTCCCTGTGTGTGGAGTTTGCATGCTCTCCCTATGTTGTCATGGTTACCTCCGGGTACTCCAGTATCCCCCACAGCCCAAAAACATGCTGAGGCTAATTGGAGTGACTGATTCGCCCATAGGTGTGAATTATGTGTGAGTGCGCCCTGTAATGGCTAGATGTTCCATCCTGAGTTGTTCCCTGCTTTGTGTCTATAGGCTCTGGTGACCCTCGATGGGACAACTAGTTATAGAAAATAGGTGGGTGGAGTTATCTAGATTCAGATAGAACTGCACTGTTTCATTTAACATTCGTATGAAGTTAAAGTTAAGTAATGCTCATAAAACTTCACAACATCCTTTAAGTCAGGGGTGGCCAATCTTATCCTTAAAGGGCCAGCGCATATACAGGTTTCTGGGATTACCTTTAGTTCAGCTGTTCAAAACGAAGTGTGAGGACTCTTCAGCCAATCAGTCCTCTAATTACTAATCTAATTTGAGAGTTGCGGCGAAAACCCGCAAGCACAGCGGCCGTTTCTGGGTAAGACTGGCCACACCTGCTTTAAGTCATCTGACATGCATGTTTGTTTATGTTCTGTCTATTCAAAGCACTCATTTGATGAAAAGAGATTCTTTCTTCAGCTTGTTGTGTTTTAGATCTGCCTCGCTGGTGTGTAAGGCACCGGCTTCCCTTTGTAGTGTGAAAAAGGCGCTTTCTGTGTGAAAGCAAAGCCTTAGGCCCAGACTGTGGACAGGAAAATCTGATAGAAGTCCAATTTGAGTTTGCAGAATAGCCTTCGCACTCGAACAGTCTGTTTAATCTCCGCAGCCGAACGGAAAAATTTAAACATTTACGATGTGCTGGAAAAAAAACATATGTGTTTTGTTTCATTATGTAATACAAATAGAAAATATTTACTGCTTAATATGCTTTACATGGAGCAAACCTCCTCTGTGCTTTTCATGTTGGCTTTAGGTAAAGCGAAGCTGATTTACCAGTTGGAAAAGTGTAAAAAGAGAAAACAGATATATTTACATTGTCAGTTGCTAGCCAGCTGTATTGGTGACTCAGTGAGTGAGCTGGTGCCTCGTGTTCCTGGTTGGAACCCTTGCTCCTTTCTGTCCTCTGTGCATGTATGTCTTCCCTCTGTTGTTCGGATTTTTACCCGCAGTTTAGTGATTTACCATGACTTAATTGTCAATTTTGTGTGTGCATGATGATGGACTGGCATCCCAAACTGGTTATACTGATGTTTTGTGCTTTGTGTTGCCTGGGACCCCATCCGCTACTCGTGATTTGGGAGATATATGGATTAATTTTATATAACATACGAATGAATTGAATTTTTTCTGCCATTATTTTACATTTTCCCTTTTTCTGGCTCGCCACAAACAGCATTAAGTGAAACCATTCAAAACAAAATTCGTCTGATTCATTGGTAACATAAAAAAAAAATCAAAATATATAACACTAATGTTTTCTTTAACCCTATACTGGACAATTGGAAAATAGATGATCAGATGGCTTTCTGCAACTGCAGTATGTTCATTTCCACAAAAATAACTCATACACAATAAAATCTTATCTCCTTTAATTACCCCAGTATTGTAAGAAAAAAATGTTTTAATACTTTACTTGAGGAGGCACAAATATATTTTATACACTCTTTCTTAATGCATTAATTATCAATTAACTAAGTGTTAATTGCATACTGATCCCATGTATGTTCATCATTAATAAATCATGATGGTTCACGTATTTCATGCAGTTATGTAAGTAATGTACTTGAGTAGTGGCTGAGTTACTTCTGCACCCTCAAGTGAAGTTTCACTATGGCTAATAATTCCAAAATACACCATATACTAATCCAGGCTCATTAAGAGGTCATGTAACATGGGATTCACAAAATGGAACTAGTGGTCAGGACCAAGAGGGGATTGGGCCTAATTGTGGGGCACTTTATTCCTACAGCAGAAAGAGCAAAGCATTACCCAAAGTAGGCATTAGGTCTATGTGCAGGGTCTTTGATCCGGGTCTTTGTGCGAAGTCCTTCTTCAGGGTCTTTGAGTGGAGTCTTTGTGAGGAGACCTTCGGGGTCTTTGTGCGGAGTCCTTCTTTCCACACAAAGACCCCAAACAAAGACCCCACACAAAGACCCCGAAGGACTCTGCACATAGACCCCACACCATGAGTGTAAATTATGGGGGGGTTGTAGCCCCCCCCCCCCAATAAATCAAAACCAGCTAATACAACCGCCCTAATAATCATGTTTCCCCTGTAATGGGTGGAGACCTCAACCCCCCGAATGTTCCAGCCAAAGTTACACCCTTGCCCCACACAAAGACCCCGAAGAAGGAACCTGCACAAAGACCCTGAACAAAGACACCGCACAAGAACTCCACACTAAGACTCTGCACAAAGACCCCGCACAAAGACCCCAAAGAAGGCCTCCATACAAAGACCCCACGAAAAAGACTCCGAAGATGGACTCTGCATAAAGACCCCACACAAAAACCCCATAGAAGGACTCTGCACAAAGACCCCAAACGAGGACGCCACACAAAGTCCCCGAAGAAGGACCCCACACTAAGACTCTGTAGAATGACTCCGTGTGAGGTCTTTGTGTCCTTCTTCGGGGTCTTTTCGCGGGGTTAGATTGAGGTCATGTGTGTCCATGACAGCGGGCCTTTTATTAACAACAGACAGTGGGGGACTCTGTTTATAAATGGAGGAAAACAGCACAGCTAGCTAGCCCTTTGTCCTCCTTGCCACCTCTCCTCTGCCCGTTAGCACCAGGCCTAGGGCCTGAGCAAAGCTGCAGCTGGGTGGCTTGATTAGCTACCAGCTCTGGGCCCTTGGGGTCACCACCTGACAATGCCATGCCCCGTCTATGCCCGCCGGCCCTGTGCTGGTATCCCCGCAGCCACGGCGTCACGGCGGAATAGACAGTTGTTCAAATCCCTGATAATTATCTCCATGCCCCTTCTCATGGTACAATGACTTGTCAAGGAGGCTTGTGTGCAGCAGGAACGCCAGGAGCTACGTTGGCTTGAGTCTTTGACTCCTGACAGGGTCACACATGGCAAACAGCAGAGGTGTCTGACAAAACCTACAACCTATATTGGGTGTAGCCTTTGGATGATAGCTGTGGTGCCAACAGCAATGACTTCACACGGTGAAGAAGGCGGCTATGCTAAATGCACTTCCTGGTCTGAACATTTGACTTTCCTGCCGGGCTCTGGAGGATGGGCTCCCCCCTTTGAGTCGGTTCCTCACAAGGTTCCTTCCAACTAGGGAGTTTTTCCTTGCCACTGTTACTGTACCTCTGGCTTGCTTATTGGGGGCTTTGGGCAGGGATAATGTAAAGCCCTTTGAGGCAATGTAATGTTGTGAAAATCAAATGATACAAACAATTGAATCAAATTGAATCGAATCAAATCAAAAAGCCCTTACGGATGTACGCCCCAAAAGTGAATAAAGTGCTGGAAGTTGACAGCCTTTAGTTAGAAAGTACTGAACACTACTGAGGAAGGATCCTTTGGAGTACAGCGTGTGTATGGATCAAAAGCCATGGAAAACTGGACAGAGTAAAGATAGGAATCAATTGCATACAATTTGACATCTTAGGTATTAGAAAACGTGTATGGTTTACATTACAGGACATGTCTGGCTTTCATAGTCAGGAAGGACATTGGAAAGACTGTATCCAGAAAAAATGCTGATGGATTTCAGTTGGATTTATTAAGGAAAATTAAGGAAATTGGAAAGTTTTTCAGTTTCGGTTGAAATTGACTGAAAATGCAATCTAGATATATGTCTGGTGATTAGACGCTAGACTGGCAACCCACGGGCCATAATCTAAGTGTATTCTAAATCGAGCCGAACCTGAATGATCACTCGAAAGGCAAATGTCTGTATTTTTGTAATATTATGAGCAAACCTAGTGCTTTGGAAGAGCTGAAGATAAAAGTGAGACCAGCAGCAAGATGCATTAACTCAGTCTAGAGGCCTGGACAGATGCATTAACTCAATCTGAAGGCTTGGACAGATGCATTAACTCAACCCGAAGACCTAGACAGATGCATTAACTCAGTCCGAAGGCCTGGACGGAAGACAGAAAGTTCTGACAGAAAGCCATCTATAGGGTCATCGGGTTTCAGCATCAACTCGATGTGCCTAACAATAAAATAATGATAGGAGGAGCTACCCATTAAACAACTGAAAAACATTTCAACTCTGCAAAATGTCAATCTATGCAAAATAATGGAACCAACGGAGTCACCCAGACATAGCAGCCAACTGCCAACACTAAAACTGCCTAAATATCAATATAAAACCATTATTAGTGACCTATGAAAGCAGCAGGAATCTCTGTGCTGCCTTATGGCTGATCCTATTAATAGATCACTTACCAGTCCCGCTAAGGCCAGAGAGATGTACAGGAAGAATATAAGAGGCCTGTCTCAACCCGGGGCCCGATGACGGGTGCACTACCCTACCAACCGCGTTTTCTGGCTTAGCGACATTCCGTGAGGCATACTTCCCAGTTTTGCGGCCCGCATATAGCGCACTTTTAAATGGGGTATATCGCTATGGGAATGTACGCTGTGAGCCTTACCTGCTCCGAGCAGGTTTAAGTGCAGGTTTTCGATTAAAACAGCCCCAAGTTCGTCCTTTTACTAAAAAGGTATAAGGTATATGCGAGCTGTCTTTCAACAAAAAACATAGTCTATATAAGTCCTGTCAGCTATTACCGATATTCTTTACGATTTGGTTCCAAATAATACCAATAATTCCAAGGTTTTTATCTTGGTGCTGATATTCAATGCTGGCCTCTTGTCGGATGGTGGATAAAATTTGCCGGAGAGGCCAGGGGTTCTGCCAATAAAGTTCGCCAAGGTGTGTGTGTTTGGTATTACCTACCATGTTGGCTCTTAGTTTGAATAATTAGTTCACAATGCTGACGCTGCCATTTTTATGTCAATGCATGCAGACCAGCCCTGAATCAATCTACTGGGCTGATAAACATCGACAATACCATTTGGCATCAATTGGGCAATCAGGATTAGTTAAGCTGGCTTTATCAAGTTAACTCTGAATATTTGACTTTTGCTTCATAGTGCACCACACTGTTCACCTTGAGTTTTCACCCTCCAATATATTTCTGTATCTCCTTACTGTACTTTGCATGTGATTTCTTATTGGTCTTCAACAAAACCGTTTATGTTTGAGATACAAAATAATTTTGCTTCTTTGTCTTGTGGGTTAAAAAAGACTTCAGTCTTCAGCTCCCTCATAAAAACCTCTCAAGAACATACTACAAAATCCAGAAAGGGAAAACTGCCCGACGAAATAGAATCTGAACTAACGGAACAAAATGAAAAATATTACAGTAAAGTATTCCAATTGGATGGTCACACACTTAATTATAGCCCTTCATTTTGACCATGAAAAATGATTAAGATTCAAGGTACAAAAATGGCTGAACTATTCTGCAAGGTAATTGCACTTCCCACTGCCCAACTGAAAAAAATCTTATTATCGAAGCAGATTTCTAATAAGGAATCACTCTCTCGCTTCCCAGAGGAGCTTAGCTGCATGTTCTACAGATGGCAGAGATGTGAGAACATAAGCTTTCAAGACAGCGGAGGGCTATTTTTACCGTTCATTACAGAGGCTGCTCTACAAACTTAGACGTGGATAATTTAAAAGTGATAGATATATTACTGTAAACAACAACAGTAAATCCTACTGCCGGTGTAAAAGAGGTGGCCTCCCCTGTTGTGTGAAAACATTGACACTGATGCTACTCTTTTGCGTTTTTCTTCTGCCAGAGTGAATTTCTGCGACACACTGACTGAGAGAACTTCCTTACTGGGCATGAATTCCACCAAGCCAGACAGAAGAGGAAAAAATAGAGTTGGGAATTATGTGGGGCAGCGGGTAGCCTGGAGGACGAAGACTTGGACATGTAACTGTAAACTAGATCCAATTCTCTGGAGGGACCGTGCTCTTGTACCCTTCAGCAAGGAGATATCACAGGGCTTAAGGACACAGGCTTTTAACCTGCCGATTCACAACCTGCCATTTCCTTTATTGTCATTCTGTTGACTAATTGAAAAACAGAAGAATAAGAACAAGTGAAATAACTACAACCAGTAGCTGTGAAATGGTAAAATAAGGTACATTAACCAGAATCTTAAAACCACAGAGCAGCGAATGGATTTTTGATAAACGTTTACAGCTTGTTCCACAGCAAATTGAAACAATAAATATAGAGTTTCAGCATAGCAGGAACTACTGGAAGGAGACCAGGAACTACTGGAAGGAGACCAGGAACTTCTGGAAGCAGGCTCAACTATTGTTTCTCTGTCAATTCGCCGGTCAGACTAAGGGATGTAAATGCAGCTATTGGGTTCTGACACTCCAACACGAGGGAAGCTTTTGTCCCTCGTCACAGAACCACGGAGGCCTGATTATGTTCGTCTGGAGACCAACTTCCTGCCAAGTGAAAAATAAATGATTAAACGATGCTGTGCATCTCCAGTCGAGGCACTTGGCTCATGTGTTAATCTATCGTCTGACTCTTCCCTCTGTGTCACATTTGCGGTACTTTTTGCACTCCGACATATGGACCATTCGGGAGAAAATGGGACGTGACAGGAACAAACATCACCAGGGATGCAAACTATGCAGCCATGTCCACCTGTATCTGATACAAGCCAGTTATGCGTATTTGGTTGGACGTGGCTAATGGAGACGCACGCGTCTCGCGCAAGTGAACATAACCAGCTTTGAAATTAGGCACAGAACTGATTTGCTCAGTCTAATTATGATTGGCATGAGTAATTCTGCGACATAGAAGGGGATGTTGCCAGTATGGTGCAAACGTTATGGCGATGAGAGCTGGTCACCAATGTCCCGCAGGCAGCCAATCACACATGGCTGGGGGGGGGGAGATAGTGAAGCTGTCGTTGGGCAGAACCTTGCAGTGGAATTCAAAGTGATCCAGCTACTCTACAGAAGTTTGCGGCCCATGTATCTAATATTGCCATAATAATTTCCCTGTAATTATTTTACTGTTATTGCACTGAAAAGCTTAAACACTTGATTGATAGATAGATAGATAGATAGATAGATAGATAGATAGATAGATAGCAAGTACTGTTTTGCCACCAAGCTGTTGATGCACTCACCTCCTCTCAGACATGAGTGGCCAGTTTTATATGTCAATCACAGCGTAACGCCGCCTTCCAAGTCCACACACTTCTCAGAAATTCCCAAGCAGCTCAACATTTTTCTCTCAGTTTCCAGATTATGTGTTTTTTGTATTTTGGTCTAACCTAAATGAACTCTGCGTCTTTGTGTCTCAATTTGTGGTTCAGTACTACATACTGAAGGATTGCAGCCTGTTTTTTCCTTGGGTAATTTCAGCAGAACTGAAATTTCATAGCAGTTTGTGCTACTTTTATAATCTTTAGGGGAACAGGTTGCCCCGAGTCGCAGAATCAAATCGGAACCTGAAAATTGCACGCTGTCAAATCAAACAGTAACATGTGACCCCTACAGTTATTGTAATAGTCCAGGTTAAACATATGCTTTCTCTTCATTGAATATAGTATCACCACAACCCCACATTTGGAAAGATGGATAGTTGCTATAACGTCTGTATTTATCTTTCCAGCTGCCCAGGAAACATCGGTTTAACTGCAGCCAATTACCAGGCAGCCAACTGGCCTTAGACCCACAGACCCATCATCCTGCTTATCCTTCACCTCTGTGATGCTGTTTATTAGCTAAATTAACAAAGAAATGAGCTTTAAGTACCCCTGACACTGTACTTACAGTGTTTTTCCACTGGCATACAGGAAGAGACCCGCACCGGAGCTGCACCATGAGGAGACGCTACTTACTGCGTGGTTCCGCTACTTCGCTTCGGGTTTCCACTGCGGAAGGGTCCGCTCGCCAATGGTGTCACGGGGTTTGGAGAGCGACAGTGATGTAAAATCAATGAGATGCTTATTTCCTGTTCATGATGTGCTAATTTCCAAATTTTCTCACATCTGTGCTCCAGGATTACATGGATTATCTGGTCACCCTAGTAAATACCAGTTGGAAAATGGAAGGGGTGATTCAGGATTACTCATATTATTTAGACTTTATGCAGCTGTTTATAATGTGAATGAATGAATGAATGAATGGTACATTTATATATTGCTTTTCAAGACACCCAAAGCACTTTACAGAACCAATGGGGAGGCACTTCAACCCCCACCACCCCACCCCAGCGGCAGCCATTCTGCACCAGTACACTCACCACACAGTAGCTAAGGTGGTGAAGGGGCAGGAGAGAATTCACCAGTTAGATACAGGGGATGATTAGGAGGCCAGATTTGAAAGGGCCGCAGTGGGCAGTTTTAGCCAGGACGGCAGGTTACCACTCCTATTCTTTCAAAAGATGCCCAGGGATCTTTTATGGCCTCAGAGAGTCAGCGCTTCGGTTTTACGTCTCATCCGGAGGACGGAGCCATTTTCACTGCACGGCGTTTGTATTTAAAAGCACATTGCCTGGTTATTACCGTTGCCGCTCGCCTCCGTGTTGACGTGTGTTAGCGGTTAGCATTTCCGGCCCGTGTGTGATGTCATGCCCCTGCCCTCCATGTCCCTTACGCGAAGGACGGGCTGGATGGTCTGAGAGGTGAGCCGTATGTGGGTCTCCGGCGACGCTCCCCAGGGGGACAGCCGGATTGAATCGAGCGCCCGCATTGTGCGTTGCACTTGACAGACGTTCACAGGGCTGCAATCAACGCCCCGCTTTCATCCGCGTGATGCCCCGTGAGGCTCACAGCAACAGCAACTGCAGCATATATAGATTTCCCCTCGGTATTCTGCTGTTTGTGGCTCTGCTTTGTTTCGCTTTTCATGTGAACAGAGGAAACTCTCAGCAGTGAGACCCAAAGTGACGCAGTTGGGTAATTACTCACTAAAACTTGCTCTTACCTCCTGCTCGGCGGCACAAAGGCGAGGTAACAATGACTAAAGTCTGTGCACAGAGCTGCCCACACATGCAAAACAGAGCAAAATGTCTTCCGAGCCCGTTCCTTTTCTAGTATTTAGTATTTCTGTTGTGGTCCGTCCTTTCATAAACAGGTGTGAGAATTCCGGATGGTTCCTGATGGATTCATGGATGGTTCCTACAGTATGATCTACCCTTCAGCTAAGATTTATAATAAATAATTAAAGCAGTCTTCGCTGAAACGCACACATCAACCATCACCATATCGCTATTGATATTTAATTAAACAATTGCGGTAATTGATGGGAAACGTATGTGAGCTTCTTGGATGACGACCTTGAAAAGGAGGGTAATTGGAGTCAGATGTTCTAATCAATTCCGGCGTGAGTTTGACCCGCCCGGTCAGCCAATTTCGGTCACCTGCTGTTCAAAACCGAATTACGTTCAAGTGTGAAAATGGCCCGACGATGAGAAGAGATTTTAAAGGAGCTCGGGAGAGTTATCGAAGGTCATAAACCTGGAGAGGGGCTCCACGGCGATTTCTAAAGACCTGGCTCCCCATCCGTCTGCAGTTAGGCAGATAGATATAGTTAACAAAAAGAAGAAATTCAGCATCGTCGCCGGTCTCTCTGTGAGTGGCCATCCTCCTGAGATAAGTCAAGTGCATCCTGACAAATCCTCAAACAAGTGGCAGAGAAACCCAGGGAGATACCGGAAGATCTGCAGACATTTCCCGCTCTCAAGAACCTCACGGATCTGGCATAGGAAAAAATCCTCCTATTTCATACCACAGTGCTATTGAAATCCTCATATATTGAGATTCTTAATGTCCAATGCTTACATGACTTTCTACGTAAGTCAACTGGTAACACGCAAATAATGAAGTAGTACAATCTTGCTTAAAGTATTAATTAACCGGAAACTAAAGGTGATGATATACTGTACTGGCGGTTTTTTGAGCGATGTTGCCTGGAAATTGCCGGCCAGGTGAGACAAAGGGGAACTCATCTGGGTCTGGGTGATAATAATTATAATAATAATAATAATTTGTTGCCCAATATCAATGAGAAGGTGTCTATACAACATTGGTTAGCAACATTGCTCAATAAGTTGCCCGGAGTATCATCCCCCTGTTACCGATCCCATGTTCCTCCATCGTTAATCAATCATAACACTTCACGTATTTCATACAGTTGCTATATTTCTTTCATGCTTTCTACTTGAGTAGCACCCGCGTAACTAAATTAACTGTTCCCCGTCAAATAAAGTGTTGCTAATTGACTGAACCCCAGTCCCCTAATATTAAAATTCCTCCTCCGTTCACATTTTTTTGGAAATTTCAAAAGACCTGTGCAGTCATCCTGTATGCAGAAGAAGGAGATGCACTTGAACATCTCTGATCCTGGACTCTTGGAGGGTGTTGTCAATCGCTCAAGTCCCCCCTGTCAGCATCACATTGTTGCACGTGTGATTTCGGAGTCTGATCAAAGAAATACCAGACAGTCGAGATCTTCTAGTCTGGGAGATATTTGTTTTTATATTTTCATTGCAGGCCGTGATCCCAGAAAACACCTGCTAGATGTTTGGCAGTGAGAAAGCGGGATAAGCGATTGAAAATCCTTGTGATTAATGTAAGGGGGAGGCATTGTTTAGGTTGAGTGTTAAATCTATTTTTATCCTTCGCTTGTACATAATTACTCTACAGCACCAGGGTCTCCTCTATTTTGCCACACGCTCCATAACAAGCACCGATTAAAAGAGGATTTCTCAATTTCCAACGGTGTACAGAATTTAGCCAGCCAATAGACTATGTGTATTACAAGTTTAATTTAACTCGGAGTATGAGCAGTCAGCACAAATATATACAGTACATCATTAAAATGAAACTTTAATTTGGGAAAATAGGCAATTCTTGATGCATAGCACATGATGCGATTATTTGATGTTTTGTTTTGTTTTTTTTGCTGAAAATGATACATTTTTCCAAAGCAGGATGTTTTGGGTGACGGTTCAGTTACAGTAACCTCATTATATGCTCAGAACAAGCGTGGACCTCAACCATGAGCCATACACGTTTATCTTGTCTTCAAGCATGAATATTGGCTGGGATTTTGCCTGTTGATAGTAGAAATGATAATTAGTATCAGTGCTAGTAGACCTCAATCCCTAATACAGGACATGGCTTTTTAACAAAGGGTTAAATAGACTTCCAAGGATTCAAAGGTTTTGTTTGTCATATGCAAAGTAGTCAGAGCATCACCTGCAGTAAAATGTGAGGTGGACAGCTCCGCCACAAGCAGTGACAGCAGAATGACGTTTAAATATTAAATTAACATAAAAAATAATGAAGAATGAACAGTTAAATTGAATGCAAAAAAAATGCAAAAGTTATACTGAAGAATAAATGAATAGGCCTGAGATGTGCGACACAATTATAATAAAGCAGAAGAGGCATAGATGGGGGGTATGAATTAAAGTGTCAGTCAGATATTAAGCAGTCTGATGACTTGAGGGTGCAAGATTTTGCTTTAACCAACCAGTTGAGCACAAAGAGTCACAGTCACAAAGTACTCAACTGGTCGGTTGAAACAAAATCTTGGTCTGGATTTTTACTCTCTGGAACTGAACCTTCTCAGTTCTCAGAACTAAGTCTGGTGAAAACGTTGTTTTGAAGGTGGGTTCTGTACATAATTCCCTCATGACATGACTCCCCTGCCGCTCTCCTGCTTCTTTTCTTTCAAAATACTTTCGTATATCCATCTGGTATAAACTGAACTCAACTTCACTTACCATTAAGTTTTTGATCACAATAACCAATTATAACAGCAGCATTATATTAGTCGATTTAAAATAATTTTAAAATAGCCAACAACAAACTGACAATGACATTATCCGGCCGCTTCTTTCTGTCGAACTGCGGATAAACGTTGCTACTCGCTAACAAGCAGCGACACGTAGCTTCCGCCTGGGTCCTAATACCCGCCCACTACCTATTGCAGCTTAGACAGCCAGTACATAATTTTAATTAAATAATGATTAGCTAGACTTACAGCATTATTTTGAGTTTCATTTCGTAGTCTTGCTTCTATTTGTTAAGTTCGTACCTGTGCTCAGTGATATCTTGCATGAATTGTATGGATATATATAATTTCAAAATAGTATAACAATTACTATATTTTTAGGGGGGGCTTGGGATCATTTTGGCCAAACAACGCCCATGGGTAGCTCTTCTCCTGCACCTTTGCAGCTAAATGTCTTCTTTTGGGGGGGGGGGGCAGGTCATCCTTACAGATGATGGTTTCTGTTCAACGTACCACCCTCTGCAGAGATCCAGGGCAGTTACTGAACCAGGCAGTGATTCCCGTGGCATGGGTGGTCTCTAGCGCTCCCAAGTTGAAGACTCTAAGAATGGCTGGTGAGACATTGAACCTTCTCAGCTGCCTTAGATGGCGCAGCCAATCCCTGAGACTGAGTATTCCTGAGGTCAGAGTATTCCTGAGGTCAGAGTATTGGTGCTAATGCTAACCTGTTGCTTATGAGTACCTATCTCTGGAAACCTGTCCCTGCAGCAGCTCATGTCGTTTCTGTTTTCTCTTTCACGCCGCGTTTCTGTATCTTTCAGAGAGCAGCTGATCCGAGCAAATGGATTCTGGGACTGCGACACACTCTGATGTCTCCTTGATGTCGCCCATATGGTTTAGTGCAGGCAAACCCACTCCCCTGTAAACGCTGCATCGTCTGGTGCCGTGTTTGCATGTCTGCCACCCGTCACGGATCTGCTCTACATGATCATAATTCGCGTGGTCTCAAGTAGGTCCTCTCCACGTTCAAATCCTTTCGCAGATATCCATCTGTGTGCATATGGGATTTGCAATGCGCTTTTGCATTTAGTATTATTGCATGCTACTATTTAGATGGCGACAGTATATGCATTTTATTTACATACATGACCACACGAATATACTTGCACGTTTTATATCTGTATAATATAATCTTTTAGTATTTTTATTATTTTAATTTGCAGCTTAACTTATTTTCTATGTTTAAATGACGTTTGTCATGTGTTGGGGCACCGTAAGGACTGCTACTTCACGTGTTTGTACTCTGTGCAATGACAAAAAAGGAATCTGGAAAATGATTATTCTACAACATGCTAAATATTAGATATTTACTGAAGCTTCAGGGTGGAAGCTATCTGGGAGAAGCTTATCAGTTTCAGTTTCTTGATTGCTTACTTTTTATACTTTATCTGTGACTATATGATCAACAAGTGACAAATCTGCCAGTCTGAGTGAAAAGTTCAACAAGTAGTGAATATTTTAGCTATTTAACCGTGATCACTATTTCTTGCAAATATCCAGACGGAATAATATCCTCAATAATATCAAATAGCCGCCTTAGGAAATGGCAGTAATGGATAACAGGACAATGCACGCTAATATCCCGAGTAAAGAACAGTGATCTCATATAACAAACCGTATGCTCCTTAAAAAAAAAGGACATTATTCTGAGAAAAACCCAGCAGCGCATAGGGACTTAAGCTTTGCATCCTGAAGGAACTCTAACACTGTTTGCCTGAAAATTCGGGATACGGGTCCTGCTCACCAGTCACGCTGCCGTTCTGGTGTATCCCGTTCCCGTCCTCACTTTGGAGTCAGTTTGATCCGTGTGCGTGAGCTGAGTGGGTTACAGTCACCCAACACGGTGGAGGTGAGTCATACATTATTGTTTTAAGCTGAAAACAGCTGCATCCCTGCACTGGCGACAGGAAAACCATTAAAACAAGAGAGACCCCTAACTGGCTTATTTAAAGCGGGGGGGGGGGATAAAAAGGAGCATTAAAAGCATCATAATCCTCTAACTTCTCAGTTATTTATGTGATATTGTGTGATATTGTGTGATATTGTGGTTGAGGGGTGGGGGCTCCTGGTTCAAAGAATGGCTGAAAACCTCAGTGTTTAAAGAGACTGACCCATCCCAGCTTAACGATTCTACCATGTATAGTTCAGATAATTCTGTGTACACATGCACAAGTTTGAATCTTAATTTAATCTGAACATACATGAACATAATAGCTGTACATCCAGGCAAAAGGCTAACATACTAACACTCTGTGGATTAGGACCTGTGGATTATGCCCTTGCCCAGAATGCTGCTGGTTCCGGTCGTGAGGCCGGCAGAGTGATTTCACCATTGGGTCCAGTGAGGGGCAGTTCACCTCAAAACTGAAAAAGGACGTGGTTTGTTCACTGCGCGGAGGATACGAGTACGGACACCCTGGAACTATCTTCTGCGCAGTGATCGGATTGGTGTCTGGAGTTTGTTAGACAGAAAATACTTCCTACATTAAACTGCTCACTACAAAGTCTGTGGATTATCTTGAGTAACTGGGTCATGATGTCTGGTAAGAGACGTTGCTGTTGAGTTTTTCAAATGTATAATTTTTCACACTTTAATTGCCACGGAAAGAATGCCATTCACTCCCATTGAATTCCAGAGGAGACATTTCTACAGCCAATATCTCCAAAACTAGGCAATTCCCAGCAGAATAGCTTAGATGGATCGCACTAAAGACCCTCTAAAACATACCTATTTTCAGTTTTGGAAGGAAACTGCCCTTTTAACTCGGATCACCTCAGGGACAGGCTGGCCCTGCTTTCTCAACTGAACGTCGCTTTAGACAAGAGCATCTGTTACATAAATGTGATGTATGAAGTGTTAGCATTAGTAAAGTATTCAGTTTGTTCCCCGTATTTATAGTAGTGTTTTGATGGACGGTCCTGATGTCAGTCACTGAAGGAGAGACGGCGTAACAGCATAAAAACAAACCAACCATCTTCTGCTGCAGAAATGGAGGCGTCAGGCAGTGGATATTAGTCAAAAACCTGCACTGCAGCTACACAAAGCAAAATACTTAAAACCACCCACGAAACCTCTGAAGAGGAACATAATGTCTCAAAGCCACTAGACGATATTTACTCAGAGAGAGAAAAGGGCCAAATTTTGGGCTCCATCCTTCCATGTGATGTGCACCAGAACAAAGCCTTCAACCAGAAACCTCCTACGGGGTCCAGAGGGAGTCAACAAAATGCATACAGCCTAATGCCAGAGTACTGACACCAACAGCAGGATAAGACGCGTCTACGGTGAAGCCCTTCTGCTGGACAGGACAGAAACGAGGCCTTAGCTGCTAAGCCAACTGAAAAATTTGCTGGATTAACTTGTTTTGATACTATGATAGCTATGATACACCAAACTAAAGTAGTATACATAAATACAAAGTAATATTCAAGCTTCTGCACCAGAATTTAGTCAGGATATAGGTGCATATCTGCACAGTAAGCGTAAAGATCCAAGTCCGGGCGCTGTATAATGTGTAAGGGTGGAGAGGTTCATCCCGGGCATACAGAATGGAGAGCTATCAAAGGCCGACCGTGTGCCGTCAAGGAGGCTCGACTAGGGGCCTGGAGGTTGCGAAATGAAACTGCAACAGTGCATCAGAGCTTCAGTCAGAGTTGGGAGGCGTCCTGTCTCTCCAGCGGATTTGACACCAGGAGAATATATCTAACAATGCGAGAGACCTACTTATCGCGTCACGTGTTACTGAGTCCCGAGAGATGGGTGTGATCTCTAATGCCTCTCTGTGGGCCGCCTCCCACGGGTTTCGAGGCCAACGCACGCCCGGTGCTCTTTGTTACAGTCTGCCACGCGTGCGGAGCGAGGGCAGAGCTCGGCCTACTGAGGGAAACAAATGCTTTCTGGCAGGGAAATGGGAGTGAGCTTTTTAGATTAGTTTAAACATGGCAATTAGCTGCTTTCTGAGTTCCAGCCTGCCACACACGAGGCCCTGTGTCGCCTGGCAGACGCACAAATTGGATCAAATCACAGAGGCTGACATGCGTGCTTATGTGCTGGTGCCATCTCTGGTGGAGCTCTTGGATACTCGTCTCGCGGCCCCTCAGGAGGGGGCGCCGGCTCCTTCAATTATCAGCTCCTACCTATGAGAGCGTTAAAAAGTATTTGGGGGTTTTTTTTTGGCTTTTTTTTTTGCACTTATCTCATTACGATATGATCAAATTCTCTCTGGGTTGTTGGACACTGAAAGCAGTCTGAAATTAATAAAATGGTCCAGTGCGTGCTAGCAAGCCGATATCAGAATGGCTGCTCCAATGTGAACCTAATCGTTAGGGCTGCACGATATCTCATCGCAATGTAATCACCATTATATGGTGCTGTCATGTCCTGCCTGTCAGCCTATCATGTCTTGCCTTTCATGTATCTGCCCATCAGCCTGTCATCTCCTGCCCGTCAGCCTGTCATGTCCTGCCTTTCATGTATCTGCCCGTCAGCCTGTCATGTTCTGCC
>JAABNX020000055.1:2965879-2979141 GCA_015163995.2 Mormyrus lacerda
TGCCCGTCAGCCTGTCATCTCCTGCCCGTCAGCCTGTCATGTCCTGCCTTTCATGTATCTGCCCGTCAGCCTGTCATCTCCTGCCCGTCAGTCTGTCATCTCCTGCCCGTCAGCCTGTCATCTCCTGCCCGTCAGTCTGTCATGTCCTGCCCGTCAGCCTGTCATGTCCTGCCTTTCATGTATCTGCCCGTCAGCCTGTCATGTATCTGCCCGTCAGCCTGTCATCTCCTGCCCGTCAGCCTGTCATCTCCTGCCTGTCAGCCTGTCATGTCCTGCCTTTCATGTATCTGCCCGTCAGCCTGTCATGTTCTGCCCGTCAGCCTGTCATCTCCTGCCCGTCAGCCTGTCATGTGTCTGCCTGACTCTCCCATCTGCTCTGCGACGTGGCCCTAATGAGCCACACCTGTTTCTTGCTGCCCCTCATCAATCTTTGTATAAGAGTGCCCGTCTGTCTCATCAACCCCAATCCGGTCATTGACATCGTCCCTCTTCTTTCCTGTGCTCTACCCTGTGCTCCTCTTCCCGGACCTCTGTCCAGTCTTAGGTCTTTTCCCTCTTGTTGTCTCCCGTTTTCTCGTTCACACCTCTCACGGTCCCATTTTGTTTCACAGTGAAAGTTTACATTTTGTTTAATGAAGCCCCCTTTAGTTCACCTTTACGCCAGCCCTCAAGTCCTTCTCCTTGACATGACAGAGCATGCCTCATGCTACCATTGTGGTAAATCATGGACGCGAGAAGCACTGAAGCAGCGGTGAAGAAAGGGGCAGCTCAGCGGGCACAACATCTTCAAAAAGAAGATATATTGTAGTTAAATATGGTAAAAGACGTCAGTGG
Organism: Mormyrus lacerda; assembly: GCA_015163995.2. Lineage (NCBI taxonomy): Eukaryota > Metazoa > Chordata > Actinopteri > Osteoglossiformes > Mormyridae > Mormyrus > Mormyrus lacerda. The sequence continues at coordinate 2,966,714 of JAABNX020000055.1, forward strand.
TACAGCGGAACTTTTTGCAGTGTAATGTCCGACATGTGCCTCTCATTAATATTTTAGGTGCACTACGATTCTGCTTTCCAAATTGTGGGCATAAGTAAACACCCATGTAGTAAAAAACTGGTGTCTGGTCAAATGATTAAGATAGTCATCTGAAGTCCTGGTGATTAATGCACATGCACCATACAATTGTGATGTGTGGCCCTACTGATCATGCAGTTAACGATCATGGATCCATGCATCTTCAGCTTCTCCTGGTGGCCGGCAGGTCGCATCACGCCTCTCGTTCCGCAATCACAGGCTACAATTGCTTCTGGGGGGTCCCCAGGCATTTTCACAGTCAGCCGGAAGATGTCATCCCTCTGTCACATCCTGTGTCTGCCTCAGGGCATCGGCCCAAGGTAACATACTAAGAACAGCTCCCTGGGGAGATGGCCAGATGCCCAGCTCACCTCTGCTGACTCCTCTCCATCTAAAGTAGAAGTGGTTCCGTTTCAAGCTCCCTTCAGACTTCTGAATTCCTCATCGTGTCCCAGAACAGTAACCCTGTAAAATAACCCCATTTCAGCTGCTTATACTCCCTAGCTAGTTCTTTTAATCATTATCCACAGCTCATGACCGTAGGTGAAGCCGCGGACCAAGATGACCAGCGAATCACGAGTCTCATCTGATGACTAAGCTTCCGTTTCCTCACAATAGACCTGCTTAGCACCTGCACAATTGTACCCTCCAAACCGATCCGTCTGTTAGTTTCAAGTTCCCTCTCATTGGTACTTGTGAGCAGGACCCTGAGGTACTTATACTCCTACACCCTCTTCCCTCACTCGGAAGGAGCAATCTGCTCTTTTATGAGAGCTTGTCGTTATCTCAGATTTGTAGGTGCTGATTCTCATCGCAGGTGGAGATCAGGGTTTGAGCTTCCACCCCAACACTATGTGTGTGGAGTTTGCATGTTCTCCCTGAGTCATCGTGCGTTCTCCTTTGGGTTCTCCATTCTCGCCCCACAGCCCAAAAACATGCTGAGGTGAAATCCTAACCCTAAACTTATCCTGGGTTATTCCATGCCTTATGGGCATAGCTTCTGGTATAGACTCTGAACCTTAGCATGCCTGTGTAGGACAAGCTGGCACAGAAAAGGATGGATGGATTATCATCTCCGGTGTTTCACACTCAGTATCAAGCCACTTAAGTGTAAGACTGAGATCCTTGTCAGACGGAAGAACAGCATCATCTACTAATAGCAGAGATTTCCACCTTTAGACCATAATAAACCCCTACCCTGCTATGCCTCTGCCTTCATATCCTGTCCCTGAAAATCACAAACGGAACCTCTTCAAAATGACCTTGGCAATCTACCAAGTATGTGGGCACAATGCTTCATGCACTCATACGGAGTCCAAATAGCACACAGGCAGGATTGGCTTAAAAAACTACAGCACGTGGATACAGTCACTAACGGCGATGACATCACTAGCTAGAGCATCAGGGTAGCAGTGATATTACGGCCTCAGGACTCACTGGTTATTAGGAACCCAAAGGACTATGAAAAATCTCTAAATATCCAATATACTGTACAAATAGAGTTACTTTGGACTAAAGTATTAAAAAATTATTTGAGCTCCCAGTAATTAGAATGAGAGTAATTCTGCAGTCACTCTTTCTGATCTGTGTTCTATGCTGTACTGTATCCCCCAGCCCGGTCCTCGGGGAGCCACTGACAGTCTAAGTTTTTGCTCCCTCCCAGCTCCCTGCCAGACAGTCCACATACTGGGAAATGGGAGGGAACAAAATCATGGACCGTCCCCCAGGACCGGATCGGGAAACACCATAGTACCCTGTTCTCTTCTGCTCATCTGTCCTATTCATATTGGTAACGTTTTACATTCATGGGCTGAAAATGTGCTCGAATTAAACATCATCGGGGTTCAAGTTTGAGCAAACATCTGTTCATAATGCATGATTTAAATGAGATGCAAACAATAACCAACCAGTAACCCTCGTGGGACACGCAGCAAATATCTCAGGATCCATAGTGGGCAAATGCGTTTGATGGTTGAGAACGTTTATACTTCGACGTGAAGACCAAAACTCGACTGGGGGTCAGCTTCCAGCTCCAGGACTCTGTGAATCCTGCAAAGAAGTGTTCAGGCCACAGACCTCTGAACGCTCCTGAACACACGAAGGGGGGGGGGGGGGCAATTTCAGGGCAGGAGTGGGAGCATATTCACTGAAACAGACACATGTCACTGATGTCCAACTACAGAACAATTCAGACTTTTATTAATAAATTATTTGCAGGTGATTTTTTCATGATCGCTCGTTCGTTCATCACTGCATACACAACCCGTCCTCAACTCGTAGAACTTTTTGATCTCCTTGGTGAGAAACGCACAATACAACAATTAGTTACAAGATCACTGCAAGATGTCACACGAGACCCTGCCGTAAACACACGTGATGTCCTCCAAGTCAGCGCTGCGCATTTATTTGACGCATTTATGATTAGCTAGCCTTTGCACGTCATCTGCGGCTTTGGCAAAACTCCCAGAAACTCCCAAAAAACACCCATTTCATTTCCTATGCCCCCCCTGTTGATATATATCACGATGCAAAAGGGTCGACTGTACTGCCGTTCTAAAACGAATAGACGGTTATTCAAAACAGACAAACGAAAGAATGGAAGGGTGGATGTTTTACTCAGGAGTCCTGGCAAATCACAGGATCCATGTCTGACGTGTCTGATCAATAAGTTTAAATTTTCACAGGATCTGTTCGTTGTTAACAGTCATTTACTTGAAGCTAGTGGCCCAATGCCTCAATTTACAGACTCAAAGACTGTGGCTATTATCACAAATCTGTCTCAACGAGCCAATTAATTTATAGATTAACAGCACCGGAGCGTGTTAAAATTCATATTTATTAATGCACTCAATGAATAAACAACAGGAATGAAGGACAAAGATAATTAACAAAGGAATGAAAAAAACACAGATAAATAGATACAGTAAATATGGTTAATGTACTTTAAACATGGCAGATATCAAGCCGATTCCATGGATACTCGAATTCCCTACATATATAATATAAACTTGTAGGTATCAAGATACTTCTAAAAATATGCTCTACAACAAACACGAAGAATATTATAGGGTAAGGACTGAGGTCACAGCTCACACTTATTCACACAATATTGTCTTACTCGTGAATTTGCCTATTTGTCCAGCAGAGCTTATACGTTTTGAAATTTGTGCAACCTGACTTTTGAAAACACTGAATGAGTTGTGTGTTTGGTCTGTGTCCACTGGGAGTTAATAATAAGTCAATAAACCAGACAAAAAGCAGGGACCGCATTGGCTGGAACTCCAAGCCATTACTGGTGTGAGGCCGCAGGCTTTGCAGGCCCAGTCAGTCTGAGCTCTGACAAGCCTGTAATGCTCCCCCCAACGTCCTGAAGCAAAAGTCCACCGGCTCCGACAAGACTGGACCCAAATCACCCGATCACCACATCAAAAGGGACGCCTCACCCCCACTGGGCAGCCAGAACCCTGCAGCCAAGTTACAGGAACAAGACCTGACTGTGTCAAGACACAGATACATCCCACTAACTCACACCAGCACAGGAGATATTACCTCAGAACACATACACCCGTGTTTGGTCTCGTTTGAATGGTCACAGTACGATGGGAGCAATACTCTCAACCATAAAGCAATATGTTCTCACATAAAAGAAATATAGAATGTAAGACTAAACCCACCAAAGTGGAGGATCTTATCACCTGGTAGAACAAAGCAATTTTCACGTTCCTCCAAAAGCAATTTGATTGGCTGAAGTCCTGAGAATTGATAAGATCAGCAGTTCTCCAGGACACACACACAAGATCAAAACAGGCCCTAAAATAATCAATCAGAATATTTGGTACAGTATGTCACTTGGTTTGGAATACGTAAGGAAGAGCTCCAGAGTAGCACGGGGAGACACTCTGTAATCAGAGCTCCCACATAGTGCTGCATGAATCTATATCTGTAATCAGATATTTTCTGCAGTTACTCTGTCACTCAGCTGAGGTATGGAATTATTGTATTGTTTTGATTGAATTATATAGTTCACGAATTGTGGCCACATGTTAAAATTACCTTGATGTTATATTTGGTTAAATTGGTGTGTCATGTATTAATTGAGAATAAACTGTGTTTTGATTACTTTTTGGCTGTTTGACTTTGCTAACCTCTGCATGTTTCTCATAGACTGGTGTTATTCTAACACTCTCTTGCGGCCTCTGACCCCGTTTCTCCGAGCCCCGACGCGACTGCCCGAGTGGAGTCACGCTGAATACCGGCTCCGCCTCTGAGGCACGCGCACGCTGGGTTGAGGCGTTATGGGTCGCCGGGTCCTGACGGTTGTCTAGGCTGGCACTGTATTACATTGTAGTGATTTCCCAACTTCTAAACCGAGTCTACATAGCAGATCCACGGATCGCCCGATCGGCCAAGGCGAATCCGGTGTGCCCCCCCGTCCGGGATTAGTGGGAGTTCAGCCATGGAAGGCACAGCCCAGGAGTAATCTAAATAACAGAAATGTCATGACTAAAAATGCCATAAAGGATCTTTAATTAAATTGGAGTCAGATATAATTCAATTTTACCTAAAAAGGGTAAGTGACTTTACAGGAGCGCATTCCACACGCATTCCAAACCTTGGGCTGTCCAATCGGATTGTGCCGTTGGGCCACTGGGCGGTTCTTACACTGGGGACAATCTATCATATACAGATAAGTAATAAATAGATGTGTTTCTGCATTTATGTCATCAAGGTTTAATCGCTTGAACAAACTCATGCTCTTTGGTTTTGGCCTATGTAAGCTACTATTTACATCTCAAGGATAAAATATTTCTAAGCGTTTCAAAATTCACGGCTGTCCTTTGATGTTTCATATTGGTAGCTTAATAATAATAGCGTGTTTGGAGAGCTAGAAACCAGTTATAGTTCTGAGTACAAGATGCCCTCGTGAAATGGATGTAGGCAAAGATGGATGGATGGATTGGTTAATACGTGGCTCTAAACGTTTTAAGCAAGGATGCTTAGTCCTATTTTGCGGTTGTTTTGCGAAACCGCAAGCAAACAGCACACCCTCCTACTAAGTAGCATTTACAGTTAACGAAGCGTTTCCAAATGCAAATATTAAATGCTTCCATTTGGACTTAATTTTCTCTGGTCAGTAACTGCAAACTCACAAATCGGTATCTTCTAACTGAACCGTGCAGGCAATGTATAATGTAATTAAACATTCATCTCGGTAACGATCAGCTCAAGGGTGCCCATTCATCGATGGTGAGCCCTTACGAAGAGCGACTGCATCGATATGATCAATACCAGCTTCTTCTCCGATGGCTCGAACCCGTAGTGGAATAGGACTCGCTTTCTAATGAACCTTCTCACCTTTCTTTTACAACTGACAGGCCACGTGGTTTGAAGCTGCCTAAAAGATGTTAATTTATAAAGCTGGGGACATGTACACAAAGGGACTGCTGTTTTTGTGAACAGGCTGAGATGCTACCTGTGACAGCCCATAATCACAGAGCTGAAACAACAATAATGTTCACACTATAATTTTTTTATTTTTTTTTTTCCCTGGCAGAAGTCTTAGGGGTGCTGTGTGGCTTGGCGAGCTAAGCTTTCATATGTGTTCTGAGATCAGAAGGTTGCTAGTTCAAGCCCCACTTGGCAGAACAATCGCATGTCCAAGGATTCTTGAATAAAACTCTTAATCCCCAGCTACATAGGTACCACAATATAGCTTCCCTTCTGTTGTCACCCCAAAGCTTGCTGTCCCCAGTACAGAGAAGAAAATGGGTAAAAACAATTATCCCTGTGGGGTTAATCATTTTCTCAGTCCACTACTCTAAATAAACAAGAAAGAATAATGTGGAAAAAAATAATAATCATAGTTCTTGCTACAGTATTCTCTAACCAAGAACAAAAATGCTGGAGTAAAACTGTAACCCACGATCCATCCAAGGGCTTTTTCTAGTCTGGGTCAGGAAACTCAGGGCCATAATAATAAAGAATGGGGAACCATAAGGGAACATTCTAGGAGGTAGAACAGCACAGCCCAGCTTTGCAGAAACATTTTTAAAGTTGATCAGAGAAAATGAGCCCAATATATAAGACATTTAAACTGTTTTTATTGATCAGACACTGGAACGGCTTTGAACACATTTCTGTATCGATCTTAAATGTTTCTAAATGACTCGCAATCTCTTTTGATATTTCGACATTAATGTTCGGTCAGTCTACCCGGCTTATCTCTGCTTGCAGGCGCAGTAATATTTCATATCAGCTTTGCCAGAGTTTTTTAATGGAAATGAATCTCAACAGAGGGAAGTCAGCTGTTTTCAGATGCAAATTAGAGCCTTTCTGATGGATGAGAATGTCTTCACTTGCGAGTAATATTAGCTATTTAGATGCCAAGCGGACATTAGGGCCCCGCAAATGATTCTCTTGTTACCTATGACTTTGTTAGCTTTTCCGGAGGAACGACGTAAACAGTAGCCTCATAAACAAACATAAATTAACAAATGTCAGAGGCAGTGCCGCTAGCTTGTCTTTGTAATACTCATCTGGGAAAGGAACAGCGCTGAAGGTCGGCTGTTGGATGGTGAACTAGCCACATACAGATTTAAGGTTGGTCGTGCAAACTGGTTTCCATCACCTGTAGCCATTGTCAGACTGTCCAGTCGGGCTGAATCTCACACTAGTTACTGGCTAACATGCTAGTTTGAGGTATTACTAACAGGAAATGTTCACCAACTACGTATAAAACGATCTAGCTGAACTTAGCCTCACTTCTGGCGGGGAATTATACAGTGGACTAAATGGTTGGCTTTTGGCATCTGTCCAAAATGAAATATTTAGTGAAAACATGTACTAGTCATCTTGTCATCTTGAAAGTTTCTCAGTCGGATCTATGTACATCTCCAGTTTCAAATTCATATAATCATAATACATTTTGAGGATCGTATTAACCTTTCTGGAAAAAGGATGTCAGAGAAAGATCCTCTGAATCTTAAAAAATGCTTCCCCGGGAACTTAACTTGGGCATTAAAAAATTTCATTTTTTTTTTTATCATTTTTTTAATACAGCCTTTTATCTTTTATAACAATTTTTTAACGGCCTTCCATATTCATGAAGATTTCAGTGTATAATTGTTGCTTAAACTATGTCACTGACACGGAACTTCAGATCTGCATTGGATTCATTGTGAGACGTCATGTTTTTGCAGGATGAAAGGCTTGGCTTGACGTCTGTGGAAGCTAAATCAGTCCATAAACAACACAACAGTGTTTGGCTGTTGAGTAAAAGTCGGGCAGACATGACCCAGTAAATTAAGGGAGATGGGGGGGGGAGGGGGCTTTCAAAGGGATCAAGGGATGAATAGATGAATGAATAAAAGTAAGGTCAGGGAGTCACTGAGAAATGCTGCTGTTTCTGTGTCAGTGAGTGAAATTATAGATTTTTTTCGATCTATTTTGAGGCTTTCGCTACAGAATTGCTATCGGTTTATTTATTTCAAAGCTGACGATACACTTGCGATTTCTGTGAAGTGTAGATGCTGGCTAGAATGGTTGGCATCAACGCCATTTTAAGATTTGCAATTAAATACTATACATAGTATTTTGGACATTTGTTTGCGCTGTTCTTGTGTTTAAATTCACAGAGAAGAACGTAAGACGACATTTATAAACATCATATGTATGTCATAGATTGTGTCTCAGCACATGATTCACTGTCTTAAGAAATATATAATTCATGCACTTTGCCAGCCTATAAGTTTCATTGGGACTGACGTACTGAAATATTTAGGGTGACTCCTTGATCTGGGAAATGACAGTATAGGTTCTGGCCTGTTTGTTTATTTATTAGGCTTTAATTAGGTTCAGATAGTCCCTGGAGCAGTTAGGTTGAGGCCCCTGATCTGGGGCCCAACAATGCAATCACTCTGTCAACAACAGGATTTGAACATGCATAATGGCTTAATGCATAATGAACTTGCAGAGCCACGGCCTGCCCCCAAATAGCCTTTTTGCCAGGTTTTGCAGCAGAGATGTCATGTTTGAGACCTGTGTGAAGTTGGCTCCCCATATGTTTCAGATTTCAACCAAACTGGTCTCAATCGTATGTGTCGCGTTTGTGCCGGATTGTGGCGTTAAAATTTTTGTTTGTATTATTTTAGTTTCCCAGATATAAATGTTTGTTTACATTGTGACGTCATCGGCGTGAAGTTGGCCTCCCATTTGCGTCTGATTTCCAGCAGACCGATCGCAATCGTGTGCGCTGTGTTTGTGCTGGTTTGTGTCGTTAAAACTATTCTTTGTGCTGCTTCAGTGCTGAGATGTAACTTCTTTACATGGTGACGTGACTCTGCCGTTAAGTTAGCCCTCCATTTGCCTCCAAACTGGACTCAATAGTTTGTGGCGTTACCTGTACTGTTATTTTTCTGAGTAATACCTCTCAGTTTATGCCCTATGTCTCAGCACATTCCACACCCCGCAGCTTCTAAGCATTAATATCTCCCTTTGATCCCAACTTGGCTCTATATGAAGATGGTAACTTTCATTTTGGGTTTTCAGTCTTTTGAGGAAACAGTTACCTCCACTTTTCCCAATAAGTAGAATGTTTCTCGTGTTGCTTGTTCCTACCCTCTAAGACATTCATTTTGAATTTAACTTTACAGTATCTTGGCCACCAGGGTCTCAGAAACAATCATCTGTTGTGAAAACAATGTCAGTTTTCTCTGGCAAAAAGAGAACTACTCAAGCGGTAACGGTAATCAGGATACCCAGGTGTCATAGAGTGAATACAGATATTCTATTTTCATATACCGAAATGTTTGTGTGCAATTTTATACAATTGACTGCATTCTCTCCCTTCCCCAAAACACTAATTACAAATTATTCAGGTATGACTTTGGATTTTTCTAAATAACACAAACCTTCTGCCAAGATCGGTCTCTGTCCTGCCCCCTTCTGTATGTCATTTTCCCATTTGGCCAGCAGGTGTCACTGGCCATCCCGTTCTTAGCTCAAAGTGTGTTCACCTGTTCCCTGGGCTGCTGTTTGGCTTAATAGGCTAACTAGGCAGTTGTGTTATCCTGGCTCCCCTTTTGTGGTGGGTTCATAGCCAGCTTCAACCATGTTTAGCATTTAACATTTATGGTTCTTGGATTATTCCTGTGTTAGTTATGTACTGATGTATTTGTGTATGATTTGTTGTTTTGCTCTCTGTTATTCCCTGCTTGTAGTAATGTTCAGTTACCTATGTTATTCTAGTTTCCCCTTGGTATGTGTGAGTTGCCCCATATTTGTTCCTAGTGACTTAGTGCTTTTTAAGTGCCCGCATCTGTCCCTTGTTGATCCTTGTTATGTATGTATTTAAGTGCCTGTGTTTGTGTTTAAGTTTCTGTTTCGCTGTGTATTTCTGTCCCCGGATCCTTCGCGTTTTATTGCCTTTGTTTCATGCTTGTTCCCCTGTTACCCAACCTTACGTTCATCCTATGCTGCTTCTAAGCACTTCCATAGTGTTTCCCTGCTTGTTTTGACCCCTCAAAGTCGCTTTGGTTTCTGGAGGATGTTCCACAAAGCAGGATTTCTCAGTTAGCTGGGTTAACTTCAGCTAGACGTCCAATAAGAGTTTAACCGAGGAGCTACAGTGTAGATCATCCTTTTGCCAAGACCGCCATAATGCCTTCAGTATGTCACAAGCAGGAAAACAGTAACACAATTAATTAAATGGAATACTTTTAGTTTCTGTTAAAAAAGGTAAAGGTGAAAAGATTAAAAGTATTGGGTGAAGAGTCTCCGCTTGGTGTTTGTCTGAAAACCGTTGCCTTTACTGAGAAAGTATGGATTTAATGAGTAGCTAGTATGAGTTTCTGTTCAGAGAGAATCCAGTAGATTTATTGTAGTTCTGTCTCCTTTTCACCATATGTTTTAAATTTCCCCCTGGGATCAATACAGTTCATCCTAGCTTATCTTATCTTTTATATATTTATATGAGGTCCTAAATATTTACAGTAGTGCTTTAAGGTTTTGTGTAATACTACTTTAGAGTGACTGTATGTTTCCTTTAATATCATTGATTTCCGTTTGCTGATTACTGGCATCTCAAATACAGGTGACGTATGTAATACTTTGAAGTGTTTCTGTTTATGTACCATGTCATATGTATTATCGATCACAATCATTACCCATTGTAGCGTCGAAAGAGGGCTTTCAAAGATTTTTTCCCACCGGTTTCTATGGAAACAGAAATAGATGTGACAAATGAGCTTCAGAATGTGATGAGCTGCTGTTCCGCCTGAACTTGATTGGCTTATTCTTCTGGTATGTCACCCATGCCTTCACAAATCAACATTTTGACTTCTTTTGATATGACCGCAAGACTCTTGTTGTCATACATCCCTTTGTTTGATTATCCACCTTTCATTATCATTATCACTTCTGAAGGAGGTTTACGATCTTATACTCAATCCTGCACTCAACTTTCCCTCAACTGCTACCCTTATGTAAAAAAGGCCAGACCTTAATTCATTCCTAATTCAAATCTATCCCCATCACAGTGTCGCCTTGGATGAATTTCTTCTAAATTACTCGATCACACTTTTTTTGATCATGCACATTATAACCGTTCCTTTAATTTTGCTGCAGTAATTTAATGCCGCCCACAAATCAAAATGCAAATCCACACAGCATTTGCATTCTCAGAAGAACTTCCCAGATCACAGGCCTGGATCTGAGTGGTATCACCCGCAGGTTATGATCTGGTGTCACCTCGGCATTCCTGGCATCACATCCAAACGGAATGCTGGGCACATGGGTGTGACCCAATCAGCACCAGCCCTCCAGCCTGGCACCCAATTATTTGCAATGTGACAGACAGCTATTGCCTGACAGAAATTCCTGAGGGACATCAGAGTTTGAAACAAGTGATGAAATGCTTCTCGAAGTACTTTTCTTCATTCTCTCTGACCCTGTTAGGACGTCAGTGTGTCTAGGTCTTTTCCAGAACCGTAATAGGGCGTGTCTAATGTAGAGTTTCCCAACCTTTTGATGTTCATGGACCGGTTCACTTGGCACAAAAAATTCACGGACCAGTAAAATGGCTGTGGAGCAGTTTACTGGGCAGATGAGAGGCAATTTAAAAAATGTAACTGTATCAAGAATGCGAGAGGTTGTAAGAAAAATTGAACTTGTACATATTATCTTTGTAAACTCCTCTGCAAAATCCCCAACATTCCAAGGTCCCAATCTTGTGCCCATTGCTGCCTGGGATAGGATCCAGCAACCCCCCAGAATAAGACGTTAGAGGATGGATGGATGGATGGATGGATGGATGGATGGATGGATGGATGGACGGATGGATGGACGGATGGACGGACGGAGAAATGGATGGATAGACAAATGATATGGGCTCCAACTGATGGTACAACCTTGATTTCAAATGTGGGGTTACTAGGTTACTAGGGGTACTATAAGAATCAAGGGCATAAGAACTTGGGCTGGGGGGGGACACGTACACACACACACACACACACACACTTCCTATTTAAATGATTAACTTCTCTCTTACACTGATGCTAAGAGCTATGTCTATATTATTTGTTTTCTGGTGAGATGAAAGAGTTTGTCCTTAGTCAAGGAGGTTTGGTGCATCAGCATCTGGTTCACGAGTGATGGTAGGAAACTGTAATGTTCCCTTATGTGCAATATGAAGGAACAGTGAATGTCATGCTGTGGATTTGATAGTCTTTATCCAGTAAATGTACACAATAACACTGCACACAAACTGATTATGGTGATTATGGTATGTGGAGACATTACCACGGGGGGAGGGGGTGGTGGTACTGAGCAGGTCATCATGGCTCACGATGGGAAATACAAGGTCACAAGTCGGTGATGTTTCTCTTCATGGTTAGCAGGGTCACTCTGTGACGGTGTGAGGAGATCTGGTTGCTCCTTTGGATCAAGAGGAATCAGCAGAGCTGGTTCAGACATCCAAAGCAGCTGTTCCAGGCTCGTCCGACTTGGTGGAGGCCCTGGGGCAGACTCAGAACACGCTGAAGAGATTATATCTCCCAGCTGGCATGTCTGGGGATCCCTTCTGATCGGTCTGGTCTAACCTCCACAGCTCTCACCAGGTGGAAGTAGCATGGTGATGATGATGATGATGATGACGATGATGATGATGATGACGATGATGATGATGATGATGATGATGATGATGACGATGATGACGATGACGATGACGATGATGATGATGATGATGACGATGATGATGACGATGATGATGATGATGACGATGATGATGATGATGATGATGATGACGATGATGATGACGATGATGATGATGATGACGATGATGATGATGATGATGA
>JAABNX020000055.1:2999360-3020809 GCA_015163995.2 Mormyrus lacerda
GTACTCTGTGACTGTGGCTCTTCATACTCAGCTGGTTGGTAGAAACAAAACCTTGGTCTGGATTTGTAGCTAATGGAGCTGAAATGCCCAACACTGCGCTTTTATAAGAATGCTGGCAAAGGCAGACGGATGGGAAATGAGCGTGAATAAGTGTGCAGGGGAATCGAACGGCTCGAGGTACGAGCAGCTGCTATGGATTATGCCACGTTAGCCGAGTTGCTAAAACGGCGACAGCCAAGGACGGCGGGTGCGAGGTGTCACTTGGTACAGGAGCCCAGCCGAATGACGTCTTCCGTCTCTCTATGCTACCTGTAACCTTGGTGTTAGACAGCCGATCGAGATTTGCATTTGCCCAAAATACATCCGAGAATGTTGTTACAGGGCTACTTATAACGCAGGTACACTGGTCTCTTTCCATAACCACATCTGGCTTGAATTCCAGTCTCCTGGTGTCCGCATTCTGTGTAGGCTGTGTAGTGCTTAATTTTTCATACTATCCAGACATTATGCCACTGTATAACACTGTATACCGTGTTTTAATAGTGTTTTCAAAAACAACACTATTCCAGTAAAATGCCCAAAATACTGCAACATACCCAAAACATCGTGGTATGTGCCGTAATACCTCCCAAGCCCAATTCAGTGTAAGAACACGTAGCAAGTCCACAGAGGGTCGATCACACATGTGCCCAGTTATGTGCTAAGAACCATACGGAATCTGTAATGTTTCATGCCAGCGTAACTTTCGACTGGAAGTAAACCAATTGTGCCCAATTCAGACCCTTGCAAGGCTGGAGTCCAGTTGTGCTTAAAATCATTACAACACAGTGCGACCAGGACACCCCGCATGCCGTGAAGGAACTGCCGACACGATTCAGTCATCAAGACTGGTTATTTGTGTGTCTGTCTGCTTCTGAATTGTTTACACTTACTGACAATGAGGTCACATCACCCTAAGAAACTTGCCAGCCTAACACAGAATAATCAGTCGGCGGCGCCAATAATAACAGGTTTCTATGAAAATATATAATGAGTTCTGGTTCAGGAATTGTCTCCTGGTGTCTCTTCATTTCAGAGGCTCGGTCTTGGGAGGGAAAAGCATTCTTGCAAGTACATATGCATGTATGCAGTCTGTGTTCAAAGAGCATATAAATTAGCGTTTTTAAGACGAGCCGTTCCCCGATGTTCTCGCGACAGCGACGGGACGCCTTTCGTTCCGTCCTTATGCGCCCAAGAAGTACAACGTTATGAAATCGCCGCATGTCAGGACGTCCAAAAGAAACGGCTAGATGCCTCATCAGTCATCTTTCAGATGTGGTGTCTTCTCTGTGGGTCGCATTATTCGACGTGTTTTATGACAGATCTGTTGAACTGGTGTCTGTTGGCGCGATCCACTATGGTGCCGGTTCATCAGAAGTTTAATTTTTTATTTACTGTTTTATGGCTGATGCTAGATTTTTGTTTTTTCGCACCAGAGTTTTAGAATCTGTTATTAATTCTGTAAAAAAAAAAAAAGTTAAAGGGGCTTGTGCAGAAGTTAATGTAAGTAGGTTTGGCTTCGACGGTGTGTAGCCGTTGTGAGTGTAAATCAAGACGGACCCCGCGATTCTGGGCTCAGCGATGGTGAGCAGCCAGCAGCGGTGTCAGGGGTCTCTGATAACCTTGCAGAGTCTTTGCATGTCCAAGGACAACTTCCAAGGCTGGGTATCCAAAGCAAGGGAAGGTTTCCAATACACGGTTTCCAAAGTGTACATACTGTGATATTTATTTTGTAAAAACATTAAAAAATATATATCATATAGTTGATTGCTTGTTTTTTCCCCAGGTCAATTTTGTTTTCCGTGAATATAAAAATTGAGAAAAATATTTGCCATCAATTTCCAAAATTACCGTGTCTGGGTCGTCCTGGGATAAATTCCTCATTATGGCGGTACAACCTTTTACTGACATGCTGGAATGCTGAGAAAATTGTTTTGAGAACTTGGGATAATGACTTCTAGTGATTTCTTGTGGTCTTAATGAGCCCACTGTGATACATCCGGATAAGTCTTTTCTGTATTTTAATTTCATTTACTGTTTTTGATTCATTTTAACATTCAGGATTCTGTTTAGGCTTATTTTATCTGGGACACTCTGGCCAAATTGTTCTGAAGAAATATTTAGTCTATTGATTTAAATTGATAACAACCTGTTTCAGATCACTAGAGCAATTTTGATTTTAATAGTAATAAAACAACTCAGAAAGATTATTGCAGCAGTTCATTTAGTTCTATGTTGCATGACAAATCATTATAAATATTTGTTCTATGAGTAGAAGTCCTGTCCTGCTGGGCCTCTCGCATCATCAAGCATCGACATCGCGCCTGATTTCGGCGCGATCGATTCAATATGGCTGTGTTTTATTTTTGCACATAGACTTTGAAAACTAAATGGCAGAGTGGAGATTGTATTTTCTTTTTATCATTTTCATTTTATTTTTTGCAGAAAATATCTCTGACAGTGTTTGGTGTGAGATTGACTTGTAATGGCTGGCTAATCACGGTTACATAGGTACATTTCCCGGTCACCCTGTTAAACATGTGTACAGCAGAAGGGCGGTTAATGCTGAAGGGTTAAAGTCACCTTTCATTGAAACCTTCTGAAGATTTCAAACTCCTTCATAGATGTTGACTCTGACAAAGACCCCAGGAAGGGACAGTCTCCATGGGGCCGAAAACCACATTAAACTGTAGCGATGCACAGGTACATTTATGATTCAGTTAGATTTCCCTGTCTCAGTTATTAATAAATGCGGTAGTTACCTAATCAAGGCCGAAATTACCAATTAATACTTAAAGACATATTGAATAAATGTTTGTTAAGAGTATTTTGAAGGGCTCATAATAATGGCACAGAGGAAGAAAAACATGTTTCATTGCAAATATCGTAAAGCAATCCTTGGGGCAATATTAATATTTGATGATGGGTTTAAATACTTGTGAATTAGACTTTAATCGAGATACAGGCTTATGTCTGGGTTTCATCCTGGATGGGAGGATGTAAATCAAGCTGAAGTATCTCAATCATGACACGGGAGAGGTCAAATATACCGTATAACTTAGAACGTAGAATATCACACATATTCGGCTAAACCTGTATAGTGGCAGCACGATCTGTTCCGGTTCTTGCCGTATGCCAAACACATGATGAAATGTGTACGCGTACGATGACCGTTATGCGCGCTTTGGACGTCTCTTGATAAATTTCATTACGGCTCTTGTGGGTCGTAATCGGATGTTGCTGGGAAGAACGTAAGTCGATGGCCGACTGCGGTGTGATTTGGAGGCATCCCTGTCCTGCCCAGTGCTCTTTTTTCTGAGTAGTTTGCTTTCATGATTGCCTATTTCCGACGGTGGAACAATAGAGAGATTAAAAGAAAATACTCCGACAGTCTCTTAAATCTCTTCAGGTTTTCTTTAAACGAACATTTTATCCTATGCGGTTTATCCATCCATCCATATATTATTTTTCATTTCCAAGTATAGTCATCTCAAAGCACCTAACATCTTCCTGTACATTATAGCTTGCATATGAATTAGTAAACTGCACTCTTAGAGCAGGGAATCATTTCTGGATACAGCAGGTAAAATATGCTGGTCTTTTGCATGAATTTTAGCACTCCTACCCTAAAAGTCCATTATCACAGACGCGATCATTTATCCAGCTCTGATTCCTGGCCAGTAATGGTGCCGCGGCTGTGTAATTACACATTATTCCGCCCGTTCCGCTGTGTCTCTCCTCCTCCAGAGAGGGTTCTTACATGGCACGAAATCTCTACAGCACCTGTGCCTGAGCCAACGTAGATGGTACGGCAGACGGGGGGGTGGGGATAATGATTTTATTGGATGTGAGGCATACTCCGATATTAGCCAGCCCACCCCACGGCGCCCTCTGGAGGTGGCCCCCATTTCGTCTCAGTGACAAAGGAGCAAGAGATAAACACTGTTTTATTTGTCATTCCAAAGGTTGTTCTGATCTCCTAGTGTCTAACATTTGCTCACGGTATCCGAAAACCTAGAGGTATCTACAGAACTGTTGGGGGGGGGGGGGTGACCAAAAGCCCCCTGGTTTAAGACATCGACAGAAAACCCCAGAACAGCCACTCCTGAGCCCTTTCTGTGCAGCTCGCCAGACAGCACCACAGGGGACCGGCTGTTGTACCTTAAGCAAAGACGGCCACCTCTTAAACTCTCGGGATGTCAAACGCTGCTCATGTCATCGGGCTGGACGCCACAGTGGGGGCTCCGGCTTGTTCGGGGCGGGTCGGCACCAATGACATGTGACAGTATCTCATTATCTTTCGACGACTTGCCACCAAGAATGAGAACAGCACCCGAGGGGAGGGGGAGTGGGGGTGGGTGATTTATAGAGACGCGCGTCTGGTCTGATATGGGCTGGGGGGGGGGGATGCGTAATGGGTAGGCTGGCATCGGTGCCAGAACGATCCAATGGGTGGGCCTGAGATTTCCACAGGGGGGCACCAGTGATGTTACAATCCTGGGGTGGGCATTTGGGTGTCTTGGGTGGGCAGCAGTGTTTGTGTGAAAGGCGTTGACTTCGGGGGGGGGGGGGCACTTTTCTGGAGCAGACGTTGCAGCTCACAACACACTCTGGCTCGCCTGAGACTGATAGTCAGCAAACTCCATGCTTCAAGTTGATTGGTTAAGCTGTGAGTCATGTGACCTGCTGACACACCTTTTTTGGAAAAGAAGCAAAGTAAGGTTGGGAGGGGAGGAGTCGGCATTGAATATCACTTGTATCGGATGGTAAGGCCAGCCTGCATCTTGCATGCTCAGGGTGTATCAGAAATCTGCTTCACATTTAACATCGTTTACCTTCAGGGTATGCAAAATTACTCGACTTAGAGGATCATTTTCTCTTAATTACACCCTACCTTATGTTTTGTTCCATATGTTCAGACTCCATGCCATACATTTCCAGATAGTTGTAAAGCTGCACTTGCATATTTGCATATTTCGGCAATCTTCTTCAGCTAATTTAGATCTCGTGCTGGGTTTAAGGATGATTAAGGTTTCATGTAGGAACTAAACCATAAAAATGCTTCTCATATATAACACAGTGAACCGCTTGATTTGGATGTGAAGCATAAACCAGCACAAATCAATCTGTCCTTTTATGTTGGAACAATTTCCCCGTATGTAATCATCTCTGCACGCTGCATCGTTTAATACTTTGGCCTTTGTAAAACCCTTAGCCCTTTGCCTGAATACTCTTGACATTAAACTTAAGTGCCTGCCGCTGCGGTTTACGGAGCACGAAGTCACGCACCTGCTCTACACCTGCTTAAATGTGTGGAGGTGACACTCTGGATGTAAATTGGCAAAGAGACAAGCCCAGTGTTTCCTGGGGTTTCTACATGCTTCCGTGTGCCCCGTTTACCAACCGTGGAGGGGGATACCGGCTCATTAGAGGGGCTACTTAACACTGCCCATCCTGTCACCAACGCTGTGGTGGGACTAAGGCCACGTCAGGCCTGCAGTCTGTTTCTGTCAGCACTGAACATAGAGCATTAGACGGCTGCATTTAAAGAGTTTCCTCAGTTTGAATTGGATCAGTGTTCAGCACTGTAATCTCACATCTGAGTCGCGTGTTTGATGCTTAGGGGAGTTCTACTTACACAAATTGTTCTGAGGGCAGAACAAAAAAAAATATGATTGGTCCAGAGAGCTAACTAATCGGATTGTAGAGGGCGTGGGTCCAAGCAACCAGAAGAGGTGGGACCAAGACATCTGATTTGTTGGTCCTGCCTCCTGTAGTTGCCTGGACCCACCTCCTCTACAATCTGATTGGTTATCTCTCTGGACCAATCATTTTTCGTTATGCCCTCTGAACATTTTTTTTGTAAGTCGAACTCCCATGAGCGTGTTTGACTGACACCTGTGCACGTGTGTGTGCGCTTCCTTTATTCCCTTGGGCCGCAAAGTGGACCAATGGTCCTCCACAGTCTAGAGGCATGGATCACTATTTGCAAGTTGCCCTTAGTATACCAGAGTGGGTGCCCTAGGGTGTAAGCGGTGTGTCCTCTCCTGTGGCTCCTGGGATTCACTCCAGCTTTATTGTAGCCCTGCAATGAATAAATGATCCTCAAGAAGACTGACTAATAATATATGGAATAATAACATATTTAATATATAATGTGTGTGTGTGTGTGTTTTAATTACCAGCGCTTACAGATTAGCACTCATGAGAATAAAGGTATTTAATGGTCGGAATATGCCTTTAATGGTAGGTATTTATTGCATTTTTCTGACCAATTATGTAACAATTGAAAGTGCATTACTGATATATAAAACGCTTTCCCTGCATTAGCTGGTGACATAAACATGATCTTATCTAGCTGTCAGCACTGAATATCACTTAGTCGGCTACATCATGTTTCATGCATACAGATTAATGTGAACAAAGTCTGAGCGTCTTCTGGTGACGTTTAACATCGAGTGAAGGAACCTTCATGTTATGGTACGTGTAGCTAACGAAAGCAACCTTCCTGTCACAGTGCATGAAGCTAATGAAAGGAACCTTGCCGTTTCTGTACCTGCAGCAAAAAAGCGACCCATATGTTGCCTTAAATGTCGCTAACATAAGGAACTTTCATGTTCATCATACATATAGCTAACGACAGGAACCTTCTTCTTACCGTACATGTAGATAATGAAAGTAGCATGAATAAAATGACTTTCCATTCCATGCTTTTGGGATTGCAGAGTCTGTTGTGCCTTTTTATTTAACTTTTCGTTTAAACTCAGTGAACCAATTACCGGTGGGGTGGGGCAATCATCGCTGATGCGTACTGCTCCAGATTCCCATTATATATTCTGATATTATATTCAGTTCAGGATTTATATATACACACTGTACCCTTGCTTGCATAGTTGACCTGGAGCGCTTCGTGTAACAGGTAACACTAGCATTTCACTAGGAACATCATTACATTTATGTAATTAACATTATGCAACTGCAAATATGTTGTGGAAAATTCCAAAAGGTCTGTGGGATGATAAACAAGCTTGACAGTAAAGGTGGGGATTGTGAAAAGTGCCCAGTCAGCCTCGCCACACACCCGGGTCTGCTCACGCCAGTCCAGAACTGACCCCAGAGCAGCGTGTTACCATCAGCTGAGCACGTCAGAAGCACTGTGGCAGACTCATCTGACAGGTCTGCTTCTGAAGGCGTGGAGATCCAGAGGAGATCTTCCTTCTGGGCACAGAGGTAACCAGGGACCAGAGAAGGTCAGCAATATGACAGATATATAACGAATCATAGGGAGCTGCTGTAACTGAGCCAAGCTTGACTAAAGCAGTAGATCTTCGGTCCTGATTTCAATGCCTAGTGCATAGAGCCCCCTGACATTGACCAACCGAGTGTTTTGTGTTTTAAGGACCTTTTCAATGAAGGATTTCCTGTTTACAGTTGTATTATTATTCCCTTACTCATTACAGACACAAACATCAATAACAGGAAAGCTAAGTATGCGCACGATTAAATTAAAGGTCAGCCTTTCCCCGGCTGGTTGGGATGAGGACTAACGGGCCAGGCGTCTTTGCCAGTATCTCCTGCCTGTTGCAGCTGGTTCTCAGCAATCTGTCTAAAGTCCAGGCAGGCGCCACCTAGAGGGGCTGTTCGGAAGTAGTGGATGGTGTGAGTTGTACTCCAGCAGGTACTAGCGCCGTGTAGCCTGTAGCATAAAAGACAAATGCCATAAGTCTGAGTTGGAGTAGAAACTACCTCCAATGCTCAAGATGTCTGGGCAAATTTTGGGGGGGCAGGCTGGTCTCAGTCAGAACTGGGGTGGAAATGAAATAAAAATGCATGTAACATTCATGTGGCTCGTTGGTCTAGGGGTATGATTCTCGCTTTGGGTGCGAGAGATCCCGGGTTCAAATCCCGGACGAGCCCTTTGCTTTTCTGAATTAAAAAAAAATGA
The DNA here is from genome assembly GCA_015163995.2 of Mormyrus lacerda. NCBI lineage: Eukaryota > Metazoa > Chordata > Actinopteri > Osteoglossiformes > Mormyridae > Mormyrus > Mormyrus lacerda. The sequence continues at coordinate 3,007,345 of JAABNX020000055.1, forward strand.
AAAAAACAAAAAGGGCCAGCTGATGGCTTGATGGTTAAGAAAGCGCACTTGTAATGGAAAGAGGTACCCTGAGCAAGGTACCGTCCCCAGGCGCTGAATTAGCTGCCCCCTGCTATGTCACGAAAGTCACATATGGGTTAAATGCAGAGGACACATTTCGTTGTTGCGCACTGTGTGCTGTGCTGTGTTAACAATGACCACTGATCACCAAATACTAAAAAATAACCCCCTAATGATGTACCGTGATCGATCATGATGTGGTTCTTAGTAATGGAGGGTTGATCATGGTCCATTTATCTGTTTCAAGATCACACTTGGCTTATCCATGCACCACTTCAGTGCTGACAGTCCTGTGTCATCATTTTTTTGTGTTTAACTTCTCCCGCACTTTGTTCTACAAGTTGGTTGAAGCAGGGAAGTGACCTTAATTTCAGTTCCATACATCTGCATGTCTCCTGAGGACTCGATTTCCCAGCGTTCATGATTATATAGAGCACTGCTATTAAGGCTGTTGTCTGGTCCTTTCATTTTAAACTAAAAAGTGATCAAAATACTAGTTATATGGAAAGCGGTGAAGCTTAATTATCCCCTGTGGCAGTGAGCAAGCTAATTGTATACATTGGCCTACATATAGGGTATACACATTATAAGAATTTAAAACTGAAATAATTTAACAAAATATGGGTAGTTTATAACACATTTGTTGTCCACATGGCTTATGTGGCTAGCTGACATTGGCTAACAGCTTTGGCTTATTGTGAACACTGTGGCATGAAACATAGTGATATAAAACCACAAATAATTTGAAACACTTCTTTGCCGCAAGGAACCCAGTTACGAAAAAAGGATTTCAGTCTTAATTTTAACATTTCGAAGTGACATCACCCCCACATATTCAAATCCTATTTTCTCATTGTACCGCATTAAGCTTTTTAACCGTGGAACTTATGTAAACACAGTGAAGTTGTTGTCAAATTTCCACGCATATGCAGGCCCCGTGGATCGAATGCTGAGTGTGGGAAGTATAATTATTATCTCTTTACGTTTTTACTGTAGTACTGTAAAAAGAGCATTGAGGAGAGAGGGAGTGGGGTAAAATGGCTAATAACAGTGAGCGGAACAGCCTTGGCGCTGATGACAGTATTAGCGTGAGCGCCGTAATGCTGATGACAGAGACCCAGCTGTCGATGTGACGGCCAGCGAATCGTACTGAATGAAGTCATTGACCTCCTCTTCCCGGGATGCCCCCCCACCCCCAACTTACTCCTGCACAGAATCCAATTACTGCACGTTTATTGTCTCCGCTACTTCCACGTGGTCCAACTTATCAGAGCCCATTTGCACGCGCTCAGCTGGTGCCCCGCTCCCGCGCCTGCGCAAAATGAATTTTCCACGGGGTGCTTATTTAATAGGGCGGCGAAAGAACGCGTGTTATATATAACGTGTAATGCGGAATAATAATTAGGTTGTTCGGACTATAACCTGTGTAACTGGAATGTGAATAAGTGAGTCTCCTAACCTACAGACGCTTTTGGGTGAAGTAATGGGAGAATACCGTGTTATGGGTTTCGTTTACATTTTTAATTAGTTTAATAAAGGCATCCGCTCTAAAAACAAGGTAAAATCACTGCCTTGATGTTTTTAAAGTTCTATTGAGTGAATATTGCATATAGCACAGAGCACTAGGGGTATGCACAGCATAACAAAGTACACATTTTGATGGTCTTTGCAGTTTTTTAATTATTATTAACAAAGGGCTGAATTAGCTTAAGTCTCTTTTAGGAATAATACAAAGTGTGTGTGTGTTTTTTTTTACCGGAGAATTTGCATTTATTAAAATGATATTTTGCATTAATATGACAATTGCATAAAATCTCATGTTAGCTTGTTCATCATTGTCAAAAATTCTGAACAACAATCACTGGCTTGTTATCAGCTACTTAATTTCTGCGAGCAATGTGTCATGAGCTTGAGACAACGCGGGAATCTCTCCCGCACAGATTTCTCGGCCGGCCGCATCTAAGCCGCCTGTGAAATGTGCTGTTAGTTACTTGTTTTTTTTTTTGTATCGGTACGTTGCGTGGATCGAGCCTTTCAGCAGGCTCCCAGCTCCTTACATAATCAGAGATATGATGTCTGCATCAGCTGACTCCGAGATGACTCACCTCCGCGTAGGTGTAACCCGACCACAGTCAGGTGCGAGCGATCAGAGGCAAGGGGGTCGATCTGGGCTGTAGGACGAACTGTGCCTTCCTAACGGGGGGAGTACTGACCTGTTCCTTCATTTCTGCACCAAAGATGCTGGATGTTGTTGGTTGTTGCTTTTTGTGTTCTTGTTCTCTGAACGAATGAGTGAAATCTGTGCAAAGAAAAAAAAAATGACACACTTTTTTTTTATATCCCTGGAAACTTGCATGTGTTATTTCAATGATGCACCGACCTTTAAAGTTGATGTATAGAAGGCCCTAGATTTCAGAGGATGGTTTGGTCAGGCCTGTGATGCACTGGAATCCCATCCATGGTGTCCCTGTCTGTACCCTGTCCTTCCCGGGATAAGGTCCCCCGCTGACCTCCACTATTTACATCAGTGTTTCCCAGTCCAGACAGTTCATGTTTTTGCTCCCGTCTGGCTGGGAGCTGGGAGGGAGCAAAAAGGTGGACCGGCTGCGGGCACTTATTTGTCATGAAAAGTGGTGATGGACAGTGATACTGATACAGTTTCCTATTTCTTCGTTACCTCATCATTATTACTACCTGATCTATTATCATTTTGTACTTTATAATTATAGTTTACCAAGCTTTTTTTTTTTTTTTTGTCTTAAGTTTGTTCGCAGTTTTCCAAAGGAGTGTACGCCATCATCGGCCTGTACGACAGGCGGACCGTGAACATGCTGATGTCATTCTGCGGGGCGCTGCACGTCTGCTTCATCACGCCCAGCTTCCCCATCGAGGCCTCCAACCAGTTCGTGATCCAGCTGCGGCCCGAGCTGCAGGACGCTCTGGTGGCCATCATCGAACACTACAAGTGGAGCAAGTTCGTCTACATGTACAGCTCGCACTCCGGTCAGTGCGAAGCATCCCTGCCGGTCGTCTCGTCAAAATGCCGCGCATTCCCCTGCATTTAGTGGACGCTGTTACCGGAAGCAACGTACAGTTGAGAGAGTAGACGGTGCGGCAGTCACTGGAGGGATTGGGGTTAAGGGCCTTGCTTAAGGTCCCAGTGGTGACATCACTCTGCCAACCGTGGGATTTCAACCAGCAAGCTGATGATCACAGGCAGCACAACCAGTAGTGTATCCATATATAAAATATAACACATATTATGATTAAACACTTGTAGAATACAGAACGTTCCGAGCCTCCTTTTGCTGAATTCTTACTTATCTTACCATAGTGTACATATTATATACAGGAAAACACAGTGCCAAGGGAGTATTCACACATCCTGGGTTTTTTCTGTCACATTTTCTGCGAAATGTTGTGCAGCTCTGAGGGAAAAAAAAAAAAAAACAAATTAAATGCATCAGTAAAATTCTGAAGACGGCCAGGTGGCCGTAATGAGGGAGTGCTTCTATCTGACGGCGTGTTTCTGTGACGCTGCCCATTGTACTTCGCTTTTCCAGTGGCTGCCTTGCGTAATTAATTAATGCTCAGTCGAGAGCAACAGTCTTCGCAGGTATGAGAAATTAAGTGAATGCATGGTCTCTGGATTTAACGAAAAATTGCTTTCTGAAGTTTGCACCTAGGTGAAGTGCAGGGCATGTTCTCTCGTATGATAGTGAGCCATTTTTGTATAGGAGAGAGAAACCACACTTTACTGTTACTGATATTCTATTTTCAATTATATCTTTGGTCAGACTATAATCGTTACTGAAAAGCTATATCAGATAATGGAAGAGCAGGACTTTCTGTGACACGGAAAAATCAACAGCTGGTGACTGTTGCTTATGTTCTTACGTCGTATTTTTTCTTCTATACTGTGGTCCAATTGGCAATTTATACTGCAGTCCAATTGCACATATTTATTACTTATTTGTTTGCTTATTCTTATTATCTTAGTCTTGAAACTTAGTAACTCTTTGTGAAATGGACTTGAATTAACTTGTGTTTTAGAGCCAGTGGCTACATCATGAGATACAGCTGTTTGCGAACGCAAACGGCCAGCCACTCCATGCGGTGAACCATGCGGCTGACGGTGAACGCATCCAGCACAAAGACGATGTACAGAAGTGGAGTTACCCTTTGTTGAAGTCGTGGAGTGGATGAGACGCATGATCTCAAGCAATCAGAATGTGTGATTGTTGGTGTCAGAGGCAGGTGGTTCCGGAATCTCACAAACAGCCGCCGCCCTGCAGTTTTCACGCGTCACGGCACCTAGAGTTTGCAGAGGACGGTGCAATGAACAGAAAACATCCAATCAGTGGCAGTTCAGTGGGTGACAACTTTGGTAGTAGGGTCAGGGAAGAATGGCCAGCCTCTTGGACGCTAACAGAAAGGCTGAAAGTGCAAAAATCACAGCTCAGTTCGACAGTAGCTTGGTGAAATCTTTTCTTAATACGCATCTTGTCTACCCTTGAGTGGTTTGGGAGGCAAAAGTGGGTCCTACTTAGTACTAGCTAGGTGAAAGTAGGTGGCCATTGACTGGATTTGTATTAACTGGACACTTCTAGCCCAGAGACAGTGTGGTCGGTTGCCTTTCAGGGGTATTTCAGTATGTACTGAATCTTGTTTCACATGGAAGAGAATTGCATCCTTAGGGAAACAAAGAATAAAGCCAATTGTGGTAACACTTTACTTTAGGGGGCTCAAGTAACTTAGCAACTCGGTTACCACTCAAGTACAAATCATGAGCAAATATAGCAACTGCATGAAATACATGAATCGTCATGATTTATTAATGATGAACAGACATGGGATCAGTATGTAACTAACACTTAGTTACTGGGTAATTAATACATTAAGTAAGAGTGCACTACTACGATATTTGTGCCCCCTCAAGTAAAGTGTTACCCCGCTGGCTTAAGTCATTTCTTCATTGACTAAGTCTTATGCATGTTTCTGAATTTCCTCTTTGTCCTGGCTTATTGTTCATAGACTCGGTCGGCTGGTCATACTTGTCCACCATTACCTCTCTTTCCCACGTTCCCTAAATTGAGACAACTGGATCTCCTAATGGACTCCATGTTTCATCGATTCCTTCGCGCCCACCGGTCCACTCCGCACTCACGCTGTGGCTTGAAGGTCATCGATTCACATTCAATGCACCTGATCTATAACGCAGGAGCAGACACACACCCCGCTGCCGTCTTCATACAGTAATGATCTCACGTTCCTAAGTGAGGAGGCAAGAAATCATCTCTCTACGGTTTCCATAAACATTTTAATGTGTTCTTATATTACATGGTCATGACTGATGAGGATTCACAACGCTGTCCTTGTACTATACACGTCTCACAGGATCTTATTACCACCATAAAGCTATCTCAAACACAAATGCAGATAAATCTCCACAAAGAGACAGACTTTCTTTTTTTTTTTCTTCAATCTATTGTCCAGGGCACTTAGATTCAGGCAAATTGAAATATTCCTGCGGTTTTGCTCACGCTGGGTGGAGAATTGGTGCGGTCCCCGTGAGCTGGCGAGCGCCACGTCAGGAGGAATAAAGCCGGTCTCGCACGTTCTGGCATTTTTCACACCATTCGAAGGCTTGTGTGGCATGTCACGCAAATGGATAGTGGCTTTTGTTCTGCTCCAGAGACTACGGTTAGACTTTTCCGGCGGTCGGTTCATATTTATTTTTGCCTGCCGAAACTGTTGCAGCCCCGACATCCTCCACGAGAATTTCAAATAGGTCATTTTAGCTGGTAAAATATCGAAATTGCCTAATTTAGCATGATGATGAATGGAGAGTGCGGACTGGGTAACATTAGTCATTAGTCACAGAGCAAAGAATGTTTATATATGTTAGGGTGGGGCACCAATGCCAGAAGCATGTAACAGAAAATGTACACACCCCCATTTCCCCGGCACATTCCACTGAAGCGCTGACCAGGGCCGATTGTAGGATCGGTGCCACTTTACGAAAAGACTACCCTTATAAAGGGTTTATCTGTAATTTATAATCAGATTATGAATTGTGTTATAACAATAATTAGTAAATCATGGAGCCTTATGGATTGATGGATCAGGGTACCCTAGGATTTAACGAATAGGGTTGACTCTCCTATCCCCCCCCCCCCCCCCCCCGCAAAACAATACTTTTTGCAGAGCGGGGGGGAATTCTCCAACTCTAAAATTAGTACAAATTGTGTATGGAAATATGGGGCAAATCTTTAAATGGCTTTATCAAAATAATTTTGCAATCTAGAATCTGAGCGATTTGACCTGCCAACCCCCCCCGGCCCGGTTGTCCCTGTGGCTGCGGTGCCCGTCGTGCCCTAATAGAGCCTTTGAACCTGATTGCCGGCACCTACCGATTTCCCAGCAAGCCGCGGCACTGGTGTGTAATCAGCGGCCGCAAGGTGCAGGCGACGGTTTCCAGTTAATTTTCGAGATCCAGCTTCAAAAACAAAGATGTCGCTGAGCTCAACCTAGACAGGTCGAATTTCTGTTGAGGTTGGTTAGCAGACTGGCTTACAGATAACACTCGTGACCGATAACAATCGAAAAAAAATGTAAACATTATCACTGTAACGTTTTTTTTGTACTTCTTAACATTTGACTTTTTGTGCTGGATGCATCGTTTATTCTTTTACAGGATGATGATTAAGTGACTAAACAAATTGAATTGGCTTCGTGACCTCAGGGATTGACAGAATTTCACTGGGAAGATGCATACGTGAATTATTTAATTGAGGAAGGAAATGAGAAAGAATAGAATATCATTATTATGTAATACTATAAATAAATCAGAATTTTATCCTTAAGTCAGCCTTCAGTTCATCTTCCATCCGGCAGTCTTTTACTTAAACTATAAAACATAGAAATGTGACTATAGACAGAAGTGATTTTCCATGACTCCAAGAGTTTTTTTTTCTTCATAATCCTTTTTAAAATGTCCATACTTGCAGTAAATCACAATATAGTATGGTAGAAGGTAGATGGCAGAAGAAAGAGGCTGATATTTAAAAATGGATGATTTTCGAAAGCATACAGACCTTTTCTAGTTTGTACTGAATGCTCTGAAATGAATGTTTCTTTTAGATACCTCTAAGAGCTGTGATTGATGTGCATGACAGAAGTATAGTGCTTTGACTGTAACGCATACTTTAAACTCTAGAAATGTGATGGATGGATACTTAATTACGAAGCATATCAGTGTTACGAAAATGAAAAGTGACAAGTAAATTGGGCACGAAACAGCTTTTTTCCCCCTCATTCAAATGCAAAGATTTTGTCACGATGTGCAAAAGCATGGATGTAAGGCGGACAAAAAGCCGAACAGGATTGAAGGACGAGGAAGGAATTGCCAGTGCAAGGGATGGAAAATTGGACACAAACAATGGAGAGGGTGAAGGAGGAGGACAAACCTGGATTTGTGTCAGCGGATCGAGACTCGAGGCTCGAGTGCTTGCTTTGCTCTGTCTGGCGTGAGAACAAAAACAAACGAACAATATTAGTAAAATAGTGTCATGTGACTTTGCCCTGTGAAAGCAGTGCTTTCCCCAAAATCTTATCCATATAGTAATTTTTAAAAAGGCGCCTCTCTTAACTGTTACACCAGACACATAAATGGAGTAGGATCAGGACTGTTTGATCTATATAGAAGGTACAACCTGTATTTGTTTCAATGATAATGATGGATGACTCAGACTTACATCATCTTGTCTTGGCTCCGGCTAAGTGTGGCGGGGGACGGCTGTGACTATCGAAGGGAAAAAGCCAGGTCTCAGGGTGAGAATGCTCAGCTAGGTGTAAGCGGGCAGTAAATTAAAAATAATGCGTGGTTTCCCTTTGGAACGCTGTGGTTCTCTGACCCACGAGTGAATCTTTGACTGGCTTGACTGGGTCTCGTGGGGGCTTCACAATACTACTAGTCACATCCCTCCTGCCTGCCCTGCTGCTCTACCACTGTCCATGCTGCCCTCAGAAGCAGCACCAGCACCTGCCTGACCTCTGCATTGAGATTCGAGTCTTACATTTTGGACAGTGTGAATTGGGACTTTGCCATCTTGCTCACTTGACTTTGACTTCCTCTGCTGCCCCCTGGAGGATGGGCTCCCCCTCCTCTGGTCTGGTTACTCCCTAAGTTTCCTTTTTGCAGGGAGAGTTTCCTTGCCACTTTCGATTCTGACTTGCTCACTGGGGGCTTTGGACAGGGAGAGTGTAAAGTGCTTTTAGACAATGTAATGTTGTGAAAATGCACTATGCGAATTGAATTGAACTGAACTCAACTGAACTCAACTGAATTCAATTGAACTGAACAGTGACTGTTCTACCGGTGTGAAAACTCTGCTGTTATTTAGCTGGGGGCCGGGCCAACATTAAACAGAACACTTGGCTTATGAAGAAAGGCAGACCTGCTACTTGAGAGGATGCAGAGATGGCGGTCTGTATAAAGACTGCCGGTGTTCTGAGGTTAGACCTCAAACTGACACTACGGGGGTACGGCAAGGACCCCAAAGTTAGGTTTTGCGTCAGACCCTAGAAACGGCAAACCCAGTCCTGTTTAAAAACTGCATTGGCATTTGCCTGCAACTGGCTCCTAATACAGTGATCAGAGCTTGAATAAAACAGCTCATTGGGGGAACTGCGGGTTTTTTGAAGATTCCTGCTATATTCTCTTTATACTGCTGGATGGACCCTCTCCTGTTGCATTCTGGCTCTTTTGATGCCTTTTGTTTTTGAAGATGACGCTAATACTTTTCTGAATTCCCCAAAACACTTCAGACTTCAAAAGTTGTTACATACGTTTAGAAAGTAAAAGTGTCTTCTATAGCATTTTCTTGCATCATAAAAGTATTTCTCACAATAAATCAAGACTATTGTTTGAAATATATATTAATAAGAAACTCTGTCCTGTTTTATATTATCTTCATACTCCCCAGTGTGCTGGTTATACGTTTTTGGCTGGCTGCTGTGTTTTTTTTTATCTGCTATTTTCCCTCCTTCAGGCATGACAGCTTTGCAGAAGGTTCTGGACACAGCTGCAGAGAAGAACTGGATGGTTACCTCCATAAACCTGCTGACTATGACGGAGGCGGCCTTTCTGAAGGTCCTCCAGGACCTGGACAAGAAGAAGGAGGGACAGATCATTATGGACTGTGAGCTGGAGAGGCTTTCCTCCATCCTCAACCTGGTGAATGTCTCTCTCCTTTTCTCGCTCTCATGTTTTCTATATCTGCTTTAATAGAGGCATGTGAGCTGACCCCATCTGAAAGCTGATTGGCCTGTAGAGTGTCCCCTGTCCTATCAATCACTGGTTCAAAACATGTCATTGGCTAATAATAAGGTTGACCACCCAGTATGATTTATAGTCCCACTTCTGCATGAATTTATGGATGGATGGATCAGGAATAGTTAACACCTAAACATGTTGATGAACATATCCTTCCCAGACCCATTTAAATTTTTTTTGTAAATAAAACTTCCATGAAGTCCTTCAAAAGCATCTATTCTGCATTGTGCTTTCAAAGACCATAATTGCAAAGCGGGAACAGAACAGTTCCCATACCACTTTTAGCAGCAAGGCGCAGACAAGGGAAGAGATTCCGCCCTTATACCTCTCCAGGTTTAATGAGGTTCCCTTTGGGTATCGCAATTAATATCGCTCGGAAGTATCAGCGTGCATCTGGGAAAAGCGACAGCGGGGGGGAGAGAGCCCACGTATTCAACATGCTTCCGTGCCGCCGACCAGAACCTGCCTTTCCTCTCCTGTGATCTTCATGCAGCAGAAAAACCAGGATAGTTCCCTTGTGTTTTTATACGCGCGTCCCTGATGCGCGCTGTCGCCGCTGCCGGATGCCTCAGCACGCTGAATGAACAGGCGATGATCTCAGACACTCTGTAGAACATTTATTATGGACGTACATAAGGTGTAATTTCTTGAGCCCGGTTCCTCGTGGAGGAGAATCCTTGCACTCGCTGTTAGCGCCTCCTGCTTTTGACTCCGCCGCTGCCGGGATGTTTCCAGGAAGCACCGTCCACCGGCTTCTCCTTTAATAGTGAATCTTCTCCCCGGTGGCATGCGGCCACCTCATTTCTGGTCGCGAGGGGGGGTGTGTCACTCCAGACCTCCTTTTAGTGCCAGGTTACTAAGTGCTCTAATGTCAGTTTTTTTTGTGGTTCGGTGCTCAGGGAACTTTTTTTTTTTTTTTTGGTTTCTGTACTTCGTCTGTGGGAAAAATGGGTTTTAAGTGAAACTGCCATTTAACATTTTAAAGGAAGACTACCTATGACCTGCCCTGTCAGGAAAATAGTACCAATTTGTGCCTTTGAGGGTCTAATTACTGGGACTGTAACCCTCAAGGATCTGCCAATTATACCCTTAGCTGTAGGTAAATGTACCTTTTAAGGTACAGATATAGACTCTGAGGAACATTTTTGTACCACTGGTGGTACATTAATGTTGTTTGTACCATGGGGAACAAAACCATACCAGGGCTATACCATTTATTCCGATGCTTATTTGAATAGCTGTAGTCTGTCGTTATAATGAGTTTTACTTCCTACTCTGGGCCGTGGGCGTGAGATATTAATTAAATTTCTGATCAGATGTAATCAAAAATGACCTTTCTGTCGCTGAACCATCGAAAACGATTGATTATTTAAAGGTGTTAAAAGCATCATCCATGAAGGATAATGTGTAATTATCTCTATCGAAACGCTGTAAGCTACAACAGAAGGGGAGAAGAAAGACGGAACATGGCAGAATGACTGTCTGACACAATTACCGTAATTACGGTCCCGACGCACGTGGGGGAAGTTTTGGCGTTCGCGAACGCAGGTTTGTTTTTGATTGTTGTGCGGTGCACGCACGTAGCGATCAAAGCACCGAATCGCTGCCCCATGGGTGCAGAGGTCCTTCCCACTTTCCCATTCTGCGGCCAAACGTACCGCTGACCTCAGGCACGTGAGAGATTTCCAAGAAAATATGGACTACAGGGAAGATACAGGTACAGGAAACTGCTTAGTGGAAGTGGTTCATGTGCGGCACAAAAACTGTTGAATGAACCAGAAAGTTTATTTGCCCTAGGTTAGTGCCTCAACCTTGTACTAGAGAAGCGGTTATAGAAGATGGATGAAATATCAAGAGCTGTCCGTCAGAGCTACCTTCTATTAATTTATGGTAAAGTTAAAATTGGGACAGAATTTGAAAGATCCTAATTTTGAAAATACTCTTTTTTTTCATTCCAGATTGCAGCTCAAGGGAGGAACCTGAAAAGCTACCATTACATACTGGCCAACCTGGTGAGTAGCCAGAGGCCGTGGATTTCCAGTGCCACTGTACAGTGAGACTGTGACGGGTGCCGTCGCTTTCCCATTGGTCGACTTGGGACTCTCTCGGAAGACTGGGATGTGGGAACAAAAGGAACCGAAACATATTTCAACTGGCTCATTTGTGGAAGGGAACATAGTGATAATCTGGAGTGGCCACATATATGTGTGTTATAAGATAGCAGAGGTGGATAGTTCAGGTCCAGAAAGTAAAAATCCAGACCATTTGGTTGTTCCAACCAACCAGCTGAGTACCCCGTTACTGTGACTATACTCAAATGGTTGGTTGGAACAAAATATTGGTTGGGATTTGTACTTTCAGGACCTGAACTATCCACCTCTAATAGCATAAAGTACTTAAATCAACTCAAAATAAAAATACCTAACGTTTTGCTTCCTAAGACCGTTCAGTTTGGAATATTACAGAGATGATGAACACTGCGTGGCTGGCTGACCTACTCTGCTGGACTCTGTGGACTTTATGATTATATTTGGCCGAAACCACGGCCTAAAGCAATGTGGAGGTCAGCCTGGGGAACACGTACAGACAGTAGGTGCATTTCGGGGTAGACAGAGTACATCAGCAGGTATAATCAGAGTCGGTCGAGTGTGATTTTGTGACCCAGGTGACACATCATGATGCTGAATGCAAAACATGTTGATTTAACATTCGAGTTCAGAGATCAATTTACTGCTCAATCTGTATAAATCATAGCCAGCAGCTGAAACAGCCATACAGGCATAATGTGCAGTACCTGTCATGTGCAAAGATGGGGTTAAATATTTACCGCAGGGCAGTTTTATCGGCAGAGACAGAAAGACATCACGCTGTTCCGCAGGCAGCGGGACGTGCATCATGCAGCAAAGATGGGCCTAGATTCACTGGGCTTTGTGACCTGCAGTGATGACCTAGTCCATCCTGACCCCCCTTTACTGCCCCTTTGCTTTCTTCATTACTTATTATTTCCCATCATACCCTGTGATTCTGTGAATTTCTGGCCAGTTTAATAAAGATAAAGAAGAAATGCTGCCTTAGCAGGAATATAAGACGTGGGAGAGGACTGTCGGGGGGGGGGGGGTCTCTTGTTCTGATTGAAAATAAAAAGTGCTCACACTTTAAAGAGTGAGACCAGTGTGTAATTTGGGTTTAAGATTATTCCTGTTGTTTCCCATGGCGTAAAATTAAAGTGTGCTGCTGACCGGGCAGTTCCGCGTCGGTTCTGCTTATGTGCGTGAAAGGAAACGACCTTTGCGGGTGATCGGCCCTGCGGGTCCTGGCCGGCCCTCTGTGACGCGTAGCTCGATGAGTAGCGCGCTGCCGTATTCCCCGAGCCTGTCTGTACGCAGCATGTTCTGCCCACGGCGTTTTGTGAAGGTTAGTTTCTATAGTAACGTTCTCGGCTGACTGCGGATCAGGAAAGTATCCGGGTTAGCGGCTGGAATACGGGACCCATTTCATACGACTACGTCCAGGGAAAGGGAGCGGCGAAGCGGGAGGGAAGACCGTCGCCTGAGAAGGCGACCAGAGGGGGCTGCCGGAAGCTTCAGATGTGGCTGCTGCCTTCATGTTTCCCCTGAAGGGGAGTGCAGCTCGCAGGCAGCGCGGCGAAGTGCTGTAAGCACGGCCTCCTGGGCACCGCGGCAGCCAAACTGCTGCGTGATAAACGGACTCCTAGATAAAACGCTTATTTACTCCTACATTCAGGCATCTCCTGTGCTTTTTTCATCCAAATACAGGAGTGTTGTGCCAGTGAAAGCATGGTATCAAAAGGAGTGAGAGGAGTATAACAGTACGCAGTAAGGGGAGTTACATAGTTACAGTTTAACAGTATGTCGTAAGGGGAGTTATGCAGTTACAGTGTAACAGTACGCAGTAAAGGGAGTTACATAGTTACAGTTTAACAGTATGTAGTAAGGGGAGTTATGCAGTTACAGTGTAACAGTATGCAGTAAAGGGAGTTACATAGTTACAGTTTAACAGTATGTAGTAAGGGGAGTTATGCAGTTACAGTGTAACAGTACGCAGTAA
>JAABNX020000055.1:3039318-3056176 GCA_015163995.2 Mormyrus lacerda
CCCCCCCCCCCCCCCAGCCGTAATTCCTTTACAGCCCCAGTTTCTCATCAAAGACAAAAGTACAACGCGGCCTTTACCCCCCTGACTGAGTCCCTTCCTTTGCATATTTTTCAGATACACCCACAGAACCCAAGTCTCTCAAATCCCATAAAAATCCCCTTTCCTTACTCCTGTAAAGATTCCAGTGCCGCACCTCTCTGATCGGTAGCATTTTGCCTGTCTTGTGTCCTCACATCCCTTTCACGGCCCTGTCACCGTAAGCACTGGCGATGTACCTGAGTTTTGCTCAGTTCTGCGCAGGGGGTCCTGGATTATGTCCCCGTCAGCTTCGCCCAGGGACTCCGTCCCCTGAGGTGACTGATCGGGCCCCATCGCCTGAGGCTGAAGCCAGTGAATTTTGCGCTTTGCGGAGAAGACGTGGAGGTTCATGTCAGGTCGAATCTCTCCACTCATCACCAGCTCTGATCGTCTTCTCGCCACTCCTGAAACCCACCCCTTTTTCCCTGAATCATCTTTACACTTATTAAACGTGACATAAGGCGAATGTGCTAACTTTTCTCACCTTGTACCAAAAACTTGCATCTGTTCACGGGTTTTTTTTTTTTTATTATCGCTATTTATGACAGTTTGCTCAACATCAGCTAAAAATTCTGGAGCAGTAATTTTGGCTATGAACCTATGTGAGATAAAATTAAAAAATTATAATAAGGCAATCGGAGGAAGACGTTTCCGTCAGGTTGATGAAAATGACTGTAAGACTAAGCACTAAAACCATGGCGTGTCAAAAAATAAAATTTAAGGAACCTCGATTTAAATTCAAAACTGCCAAATAGGAAACTCTTATATTCAATATGAATCCAGCCCCCCTGTAGTCCCTGTCATTAGACATCTGTGGGAAACGGCACGGTGGGAAAACTCGTCACGTTTGGGAAAACTTGCTGGATTTTGTCCCTGCTGGCCTTTCTGGATGTTTCTGCTCCGCGTTGCTCGTGGTGTGGAACGACCTCTTTTAGCCTGTTTCCGAATTACCTCGCAGTGTGGAGTTTCCTCGCAGATTTTCCGTCCTGTGCTCTCGTCAACATGCTGCACTGACATGCGCCCATGACGACGTGTCTTTTCGGGCTGACGCAGGCGAGACGCGTCAAAGCCGGGACACATAATGCGCCGGCGAGAGGCTAAATTCCCCGCGACTGCGTCACATTTTCCATCCTCAGATGGATGGTCATATATATTTTTTCATTTCTAAGGCACAGCAAAGCCCCTGGGCTTGATTTATTCGGCAAAATTGAATGTTTTTAGTAATTTCGAAACACATTTATAACAAATAATAATGCATTCGTAAAGCATTATAAACATGCCTATAAATATTTATCAAAACACATTATAGGCATGTTTATCAATGCTTTATGAATTATCTATAATGCACTACAGATACCTTTATAATGTATTAGGATGGTCGGTATAAGCATTAAGGACGCTTTCTACTGCATTATAAAGGTATTTATAGTGTGTTATAGATGAGAGCCTCATAAGGCAGCCATAATGCATAATTAACATGGCTATAATGTGTTATAATGTTTTGATAAATATTTATAGCAGTGTTTATAATGCTTTATGAATGCGTTATAATGCATTATGAATGTGAATGTGTTTATAAGTTACTTAACACATTCTGTATGTCCCGTTGTGAGGACAGACCCTGCAAACCCTGTGTATCATCGTTTCTGTTTTTGTTTTTTACCCCTTTGAAGTCACCACAGCCGAAAGCTGAGTTTGTCTCCAGCTTGATATTTTTCATGTTCTTGTTTCTGAACATAATGGGCCGCAGTCCAAGCCGCTCCAAGCCTTCTCATCCTCTCTAGGGAGCATTCAATGAGCTGCAACATCACATATATGACATAAATTGAAAACATTGTTTTTTTTTTTTACCGGCTTAATGGTTTTCCTACATTAAAATAAGAATTCCTCAGAAATTCCTCAGTAATCTTCGTTGCACTTATTAAGCAGGCACTTTTATCCACAGCAACATGCATTTTTCGTTGAGAACCCGGGAGCCTGGAGTTACCTGGGGTTACAGGGGCGGCTCAGGGGCCCCAGCGGCCAAAATCACTATTCAGACTCTGGGATTTGAACCGACAAGCTTCTGATCACACACCTGTATTTGCATCAGACTATCAAGCCAATGTCTCTGGGTCACTATCTCACAAAAAGTAACCACCATTGTGTTGGGAAAAAGCCCTCATTTTTAATGGGGACCTTCACAGTTTGATTAATAGTGGACACATTGTTTTGCAGAAAGGACACGATGAATATGTGTAAGGACTGACACCAGGCTTACTGTAAGTTTGATAAGTTGCTTTTATAAGGTGGGAGGCATAAGAGGGGCCATAATTCATATGGGGGGGGGGGGGTATCCTTATCATTAGCCAATCGGCTTTCAGCTGGGGCCAGTGTATATGCCCCTGGAAGGGAGAGAGTGTGTGTATGTGTGTGTGAGAGAGAGTGAACAGGCCATTGCCTGGAGAATAGCTCCATCATGTGTGTCAGCAGCTACGCCCAGTTTTGGGCAGAAGCGACAGATTCATTCCAGGTTCCAGGTTCTGTCGTCCCTTTGGGTCAAGCTTGTCATTTCAGCTCGAATGTCCCCGACGGTCATAAACACACAGGCACGCACCGGGGGGCATGGAGGTCTCCCGCTGCAGAGGTCACCCCGTCACCGCGTGGTGCCGGGCGGATCGCTGGCTCGTTGGCATTCCTGCAGAGCAGGAAAAAAAACGCTGCGGAATTAGCGCAGTTCCCCGCGTAAGCCGCGGGCGAGCGAGACGGAACAGGAGCTCGCAAGGCGCAGATGTGATCTTATAAGATGTGAACGCTATAAGGAAGGCAGCGAATGCGGCAAATGCACCATGGGAGAAGCGATGCTGCTTTTTTTTACTGGCTTGATGAAAAAAATCGTGGCGAGAAGCTGTCATGAATTTTCAGTTCAGATTGTCCCAGATAAAAACAAGATGGCTGCGGCACAAGGATTAAGGCCTAGCCGGTTTCTGCCACGAGAAATCCTTGGAAGACTCACAGATGGTTCAGCGTGATCCAAAAAAAGTAGATCTGTACATGCTTTTGGTAAAGTCTCTTTTATCTCAGTACATCTGAAGATGTCTTCAAATGAGATTACTATAAGATCTCAGCTGCTTCTCTTCTCGGCCTCCAAAACAATCTAAAATGATTATTATTTTTAGATTATTTTTCCTTCCTGCAGATGCAATTGTATGAGGTATAATTCACACAAGACAAAGTCTTACGGAGCTGAAGGCTTGAGAAATAAAGAGTAATACAATCTTCCCTGCAGCAAGAGCTGATAGATTCATGTGCGTGTGCGCGCATGTGCATGCATGTGTGTGTGTGTGTGTGTGTGTGTGCGCATGTGCATGCGTGTGTGTGTGCGTGTGTGCGCATGTGCATGTATGTGTGTGTGTGTGTGTGTGTGTGTGTGCATGCAAATCTCTCTCAATGTCAGTGTATTTTTAATGATCAAAATGCGAGAAAACCCCAGACATCAGCAACAGAACCTCAGCTGAAGCAGGGAGATAAATGGGAAAACATGCATCAGTTATTTCACGAATGTTGCATGAAAAAGCATGCTCGATAATTAATAATAGATAATTAATATCAATCAGAAAGGTATTGTTTATAGTAAAGTCTATGCTTTAAATGTTGTAGAGGAGGTAATAGTTATGTCGAGAGCAGATACATGTATACATCCTGAGGGTAAATGTAGTTTGTACTGTATGTGAAGAAATGAGCCGTTACGTGGATTTGACCGGCGTGCTGTGATTTCCAGCCGGCGCTGTGATGCCGTTTGCTCGGGACCTCAGTGTTGAGGGCAGCCAGACGCTCCTGTTGCAGCTGCCTTGGCCCGCTGACTCTCCATCCCCCCAGATGGCGAATCGGTCGTCCTGGCCAATCAGGCGCCAGTCACCGTCACAATGACCGATCTGTGCTTAAAGGCACCATTTACTGCACTTTTCACGAATCACAGAGGCCTTTGCTGGACCCTCTTATTTCATGTATAGATATAAAATCCGTATAGATCTGTCTTGCCTCTTTGCGGGTTACTCATCCAGTCTTTTTTATGTTTTTATTCTTCAGCGCATGTATATATTTTATACATATATTTTTATGCACCATATTTCTATCCGTATTATTTTCTTAACTCTTTTTCTCTGCATTGTCACTGGAGTACCACACTGTAGGATGACAAAGGTATTCTTAATCTTATTAGTGAGTTTAGCTGATGGCTGTATAAATTAAGTCCATTCAGGCATGGTGGTCCAGTTCTTGGAGGTTTACTGGTTTTGCTGGTTTTGCCCCTTTAAATCAGAGACCGAAGTGTTTCTTTGTATGTGGCTTGCCCCTCGGCCCCGACACCTGTTCATAAGAGGTTGCCAAATAATGTCCTCTGATTCATCCTCCAGTCTCTAAGTCCCATGGACGGGCTCCTGTCCTGAACATCCTGAAGTCCGAATCAAGAAGAACTTTCTATTGTTTTTTTGGTGACTGTGAATTATTGTGCCTTTTATAATAAAAGTTTCATTCATATAACCCTAAAATACTTTAGGCAGTCTAAAGGGGAGCTCAGCTGACGTGAGAAAAGTAAACATTCTGTCTGCAAAATGCTCCCAGTATAAAAAGAAAATGTGCAACGGGAGGGGGGGGGGGGGGACATGTTGCATAATTTCCTGTCACTGAAGATGCACAGTTACAGAAAGAAGCTCCAGAAACGGTTTGGACAGTTATCAAACACCACACGTAGTGTGCAGGACAGCTGCAATATTTATACAACACTAAATTTATTGGATACTGCTTTGGGTATTTTTATTAACTTGGTTGCATAGTGCGAGACTGGGTGTGAGCAGTGCCAGCTGCCAGTTCAGGCTGGATGTGAACACGTTTTCCTTACCCAGGTCCGTGGAACCAACTGTGTTTGCTGGCTTGTTTTACAGCTGAGCTCCTAATTTTGGAAGCGAGAGGTTGTTGATTGAATTCTGACAGTGATTTTTGCATAGCTCGACATTCCGGTTGGCCTGTGGGACTGTATCAGGGGTGTGTGTCTGTCAGCTAAATGGATGAAGGCATGCTTGTTTGTATCTATCTGTTTGACATCACCACTTATCTGGTTCAGGGTCATGCAGAGTCTGGAACCTATCCCAGGAAGGCAGGGCACGCATCAGGGAAGACCCTGGATGGGGTGCCAGTCCCATCACAGGACGCACATCAGCAGCACGTCAGAGAGAGAGATTCACCTCACCAGCCAAATTGTTCCAGGCCCCTGAAAATTTTTTTAAAAGTTTTTCATTTCTATTTAGTTTGTTGTATTTTTTTTGTCTGCATAAATCTCAAATTAACTTTCATTAAGCGTTCAAAGGGCTCATTGTCCTTCGTACTATTGCGAGTACTGAGTACGATGAGATGCTTACTTGTGTGTTTCTGGAGACAGACACAGGGTCTGAAGACAAGGCAAAGAGTAACAGGACATAGAAAATAAATATGAATATATAAAATATCGGTATTGATATGGTGATATGGATGTATCTGGGAGAATATAGGATGTGCAATATACATGCATCCGTAATGATAATGCGAGTGTTACTATATTAATATTCCCTTATGATTCTTACCACAATATCCCATTTTGTACACCCTTGGATGTATCATCAAGTCAATTTTTGATAATGAAACAAATCCAGGCACATAAACCATGTCAGATTTTATTTATATATTTACAGACACGGCAGTTCCACCAACAGGCACAGTGACCAATGTCACATAAACCATGTCAAACTAATATATTTACACACATAGTAGATCCACAGTCCAGTTAGATTTAACACAAAAAAAATGGCGATAAAACAGATTTAGTTGAGTGTTACCCAATGATAATAGTATGTAACACACACACAAAGCATATATTTCTTCTACTCTTATCAGGTTTCGCTGTGCGTATTCAGCTGCAGAATTCCTAGACATCATGTTGTATATGCAATTATAGCTTCCCTGATAAGAGAGGATATTGTCATAGCAACCGCGGGGGAAGCGGAATATTTTTAAGTCTCTTACTTTGTCAGGTTCGCCGCGACTCGATTGACACAGCAGCGCAAAGATGCTGCTTCAGAAATTAAAATGCTTTGCAAATGTCTTACCCCAGTCTTTTTTTCCTTGTAAACGTCGCCGGTGTGCCCTGTTGAAAGGCATTTAACGTCGTCACGCATCTCGTAATGTCCGTGAATCGGTGCGTCTTTCCTCCAATCAAAGTCTGTAAACTTCCCTGGAGTTTCCCTTTGCGTCCAAACCCCGGTGCTCGTTTTACTCTACAGAAAATCGTACCGCTTTGGCTGAAGTGTCTGTAATAATACCTTTTTCATGCCCGTTTTGCCATTACCGCATGTTTTAAAAAAGAAATGCATTAATTGCTCGTAATAAACAAAAATGTTAAGTTATATTAACTGTTTAGCTGAGAGTTTTCCTGGGTAATTAAGCTGATCTTACTTCCTCTGGAGCTTTTTCTTTAAAAAAAAATGTTTTTGTTTCCATGAATATTTAATTATTTGTGCCTTATTACCTATTTTTCTAATGAATTTGTCTAATGAAGTTCTTCTGTGAGTTCAACAAAATATCTAAAGCACTAAAACTCGATAGGATGTTAATAGTTATAGTTAATTTAAGAGCCATGGCTACATCATTGCAGAAGTCAAATTTGCAATAATGTTATTCTTATATACAGTATATACCCAGTGGACTATCCTATATACAGTATACAAATATATTCATACTCACATACTCATCACAAAGTAAAGGATTTATGAATCCAGGAACAGTATGGGAATATCTTTAGTTTTCATTACAAGAGCAGTTTTATTGCATGTGTGGTGTAACATGCATTGAATTGTGATGTGTTCAATCTGCAGTTGTGCAGCAATGAAAACCAGAATATAAGTTGGAATCAAGAGGAAAAAATGGATTCATCGCATACTTTATTGCAGTTTGTTCAAATGTGCAACAGCTTAAGTGCCCAAGATCAGAACCAACAGCCTTAATTTTGTCAGTCTATGTTATTTGATGGATAAATACAAGCCTTGTGCTAGAGTGTATAAAGGTTGCCAAATAAGATTCTCTGATTCATTCTCCAATCCTGACATCCTGTTGGTGGGTTGACGGAATTCAGTATTCTGAATCCTGGTCTGCACAGGAGGTGTTTGGGTTAAAAAAATGTAAGATTAGATTTTTGTGTTTTGCAGCCTTTTACGAGTTGTGTTTCATGCCTTTGAGGTGTAAATGTGTAGGAAAACGTGGAGAGATCTTGGGGAGAGAAGCTGCGTGAAGATTAGCATGGTGTGATTTTAGGCAAACATAGTTCCTTTAAAGTTAAACCCAGCTCACAGTAGCTTAACGTCTTAAGTTGTGTTTGACTTGGCTGCGCAGTGAATCTCTGAACATCACTATTTCAACATGGTCAGATTCATTCCTAACATGAGCAGCCAGCTGGCCTTGGTATTTAGGTAACTGGCAAGTAGTTTTTTTTTTTTTTTTTCCATTTTCAAGACCGAAGGCGTAACTCTGGTTTGAAAACTGGGGGTGGGGGTTGAGATCTCCACCCATATAAGGGAAGACGTGATCATCGGGGGTGGGAGGTTGTATTAGCCAGTTTTGATTATTGGGCGGAGGTTACAACCCCCCCGTAATTCACGTCTATGATGAATACCCGTTCAGATGTTTAATAATATTGCTGTTATCGAATGATACTACTTGCGTTTCGCAAGCCAGCTTGTTTACGTATTTCGCCGATACCCCAGTTTCCTTTTTCAATCTTCCTCGTTTCCCTCTTTTTAACATTCACGTTCTCCTGCGCTCCTTTTCCGTTCCTCCTCGCCTATTTCCTCCGCCTTATTGCACTCGCGTTGCCTCGCAAGACGTGCACATATTTCTGTATTTGTGCTATTTATGCTTCGGAAACTCTCACTCGTTTGGTGGCTGTCTTCGCTTGTTTGTTCAGGGAGCCTCGGCCGCCGGGGACCGGGCCGCACACCCGGGGCTTGTTGTTCAGAACTCGGTCGGTCGTAGTAACCACTAACTGCTTCCTTTTTCAGTATAAAACCCAGGATATTAATATTCAAATGTTCATTAAACCTACTGGTTACTTTTAAAAAGTGAGTATAATTCATGGCAGGGATTTCCCTTTGGAACGCCCTTCCACATTTGAACACCCTTCAAAGAGAATTCATTGCATGTTTGTCATGTTGAATATGTATTATCTTACATCTGATGCTGGGTGTTTTGAATCCTCATTAATTTCACGGGTGCGCATGTAAATCTGGGATTTTCTCAGGTGCTTCACTTTCCGTCACTCTCGTAAAACTGTATTTAGATCAGGGTTTCTTAAAGTGGGGGTTGCCAGATGATTTACCCAGAATGTTACCTTTAAAGGATTTTAAAGAGGAGGTAAGGAGCATACACTGATTACAGAGTGTCGCTGCACCCACCACACGACAAACCACCTCAGGGATGGGAACCTGAGTGCAGCCATCTGGCAGGTGATACCTCAGCACCATATTAGTCCGAATGGACCAGTGTGAGTTTTGTCCAGTGACCGGAGTGTCAATCCTGCCACCAACCCCCCAGGTTTTCCCCTGTAAGTTGGAGGACCTCCTTATAGGGCTGGATGTAGGTTAACATCATACCCAGGATGAAGCAACTGCAGGTTAAGGGCCCAATGGAGTAGGATCCAGGCATTCATGGGATTTGAACCAGCAACCTTCTAGGTTGCTGGCACAGATCCCTAACCTCAGAGCCACCATTCCGCCCTTTCAAAAAGGTTGGCAAAATCTTCCATCGCCCCCCCCCGTTCGGCAACATCTAATGAGAGGGTCACGAGTTTCTGGCACTGTTATTTAGGCTGACAACCTATGATCCAGATCATTGTGACCTTAATTGTAAGTTATGCACTTGTCTAAAATAGCGCGATGGGGTATGATTATTCTTTATCGCACGCTGCGCACGGTACTTCCAATATTCAGCTTATGTTTACATAATGGGGTGGCAAGGTGGTTAACACTTGCCTCACCCCTCTGGAACCAGGGTTCAAGTCTCCGCCCTGGCCCTGTCTATGTGGCTTTTGCATGTTGTCCCCATGTCGTCATGGGGTTTCCTCTGGGTACCCCCCCCCCCTCCCCCGTCCAAAAACTTAATCAAGGTGAACTGGAGTTGCTAAACTGTCCGTGAGTGTCCGTGAGAGTGCACATGGTGAATGTGCATCCTGGGTTATTCCCTGCCTTGCACCCTTCCAGGATACGCCCCATGCCCCCACAATCCTGTATAAGACCTGTTGGTATGGAAAATGGATGTTTACATAATGTATGTTGAAAATCGTTAAACTACTAAATGTATATTGACTGTAAATGTTTTTGATGTGCGACAAATCGACACATGAATCAGAGCATGGTTGCTATGTGAAAACAGAAAACTATTCAGTCGTTTCAAAATGATGCTTATGCCATTCGAAAATGATGATTGTTTACATCGGTTTACAAGTAATTTTAAAATATCATTCAAAGTCTGCTTAAAGGAGGAGTCTTGGAAGCTCCCTCTACCTCACCCAACCTGCTCTGCCGTTTCTGTAGATCCCTCTCCGGCCGCATCGTGGGCGGAGTCTGGTGGTTCTTTACCCTCATCATCATCTCCTCCTACACGGCCAACCTGGCCGCCTTCCTCACCGTCGAGAGGATGGTGTCGCCCATCGAGAGTGCTGAGGATCTAGCCAAGCAGACCGAGATCGCCTACGGTACCTTGGATGGTGGTTCAACCAAGGAGTTCTTTAGGGTGAGGGAGAACTTCGACCATTTAGAGCAGCGTTTCCCAACCCCGGTCCCCGGGGACCCCCAGGCGGTCCACGTTTTTGCTCCCTCGCAGCTCCCAGCCAATCAAAAACACAGGAGCTTCATTACAAATGCATTGCTGAACAAGCACAAAAGAGTGTACCTAATGTACAAATTATTTTACGCAAACAGGTAAAATTTTAAACTTTATTAATTTAAACCTGAATCATATCTGTGATTTGTAAAAATGTGGACTGGACTGGCAGGGAGCTGAGAGGGAGCAAAAACGTGGACCGTCTGGGGGTCCCCAGGGACCGGATTGGGAAACACTGGTGTTTAGTGTCCCTTTGGGAGCCAGTGACTGCAACTGCAATTAATAGCAAAATGGCAAAAACAGAAATGAATGAGTCAAAAAAATTATGACACTCAAAAAGAAAATGTCTTTGCGGAAGATATGTACGGATATGTTAAACACTGCTTGTCGACTGATTTTTGTCATGAAATCAATAAATTTGCTACATTATCATCTCAAGGCTTACTATAGCAATCACGTTTCCAAAAGCTTTTTTACATTTTTTTGTGAAGATGGGGGTAGTTGCCCTCTTCACGCCGATTTGTACTGCAGACCCCTTGACAAAAGCCTCCTCTCGCCACCCTCAGAGGTCCAAGATCGCCGTCTTCGAGAAGATGTGGTCCTATATGAAGGCGGCAGACCCATCCGTGTTCGTGAAGACGACGGACGAGGGCGTGCTCAGGGTGAGGAAGTCCAAAGGGAAGTATGCCTACCTGCTGGAGTCCACCATGAACGAGTACATCGAGCAGCGCAAGCCCTGCGACACCATGAAGGTCGGGGGCAACCTGGACTCCAAAGGCTACGGCGTCGCCACGCCCAAGGGATCGGCCTTAAGGTACGCCCGTAGACCGTGATCGCGAACCAGCCGCATTTACGCCAGCGATGTTCAGTAACGGCCCAGGTGGGACTGTAATGCTGAGATATTGTTTTTGCAAAGCCCTACAGAGATCCCTAGCCAGAAGCTTTGATGACTTAGGATTAACATGAAGATAAACTTTATTGATCCCAGAGGGAAATCCTGCCGCATATAGTAACAATTACATAGATCACAGAAAATACATATAGTCCAAAAGCTGGTGCGAATTTTAAAAGTACAGAAATAGAATATTCTGAAAAACATACTGTAATAGTAATATTTGATACATACTTGATACAATACATACAAACTTGATACATGCAATTATTTGTTAACCAGTGATACAAATGTTTGTTTACTTGTAGAAATTGTATTATTTTAAGTGTGGAAAATGGCAGATCCAGGAAAATAGTCTGATCGATATTCAAACTAGATACATTTTAAATATTTATATATTAGTGATGTGAAGTTTTGAGACTAGTGTGAATATTCTTTTCTAAAAGTTTTCATCAGGATTCTTCTCAACAGTGGTCAAACTTTTTTATTAATTGAAATGAATAACTTTTTAAGAGCACAGCTTATCTGGGACTTACAGCCATATGAAAATAGATTCTTTTAGCCCTAACCAAATATAACTCACCGTAAATTTCGACACCCTATTTCGAACAGAAGTATAAATGAGGAGTATAATGTCTCATTTTAGATTAAAAGGTTACATACAATGCTTAACTATATAATGTATAAAATTTAGTCTAATGAATGAACACACAGTTTCCATATACATATATACTGTATATAAATTGCCTGAAATGTATATTAATTACAAAAATATAGAGGTGTAACGTTTATTTTAAAAAAGGCTACAAAATCATTAATTATCCTTAAAGTTTTTAATCACCTCCCTGCGAGAGAACTTCAAAGCAGTCATGTTGTCTTGATGCACCTGACTAGACAGGAACTGTACGGCATCTGATTTCTCATGCAAATTAACTTAAAATGTGACCCGGGAAAGAGATTAGATTTATTCAGCAATAACAAATGACAGCCAATAAAATACAAAATAAATCACAGGGTTGGGATGATTGCTGCATGTTGTTTGATTTTTTTTGTTTGTTTTGAGGTACTTATTCGTGTTCTGGTTGTGTGGCGTTATGGGGAACATTCAGTCGGACGGGATGCTGGCGGAGAAGAAATCCCCTCCAGCTATCTAAACTGAGTACTCATCTGACACCCATGTTCTTTGAGGATTCATCTAACATCCTGTTCTTATTACAGAACGGAGAAATAGCCAAAGCATTTGCGCAGACCATAATCTGTAGATGATAGGAATACCCCTCTAGATTTGCCATTTTTTTCTCCACCAGCCTCAACACTCACTGAATGTTCCTGCGATCTTGATAATATGTATGCATACAGCCAACAGTATTCTCAGCATCCAAAGTCACGCAGTGTCAACGTCTCTGTCCCATTCTTGATTATGTTTCGAGCCAGTAGATGTAAATCTCACTGGAACACAGCCACCTCCTTACCTACGGTTAGGATGTGGATTTTGCCGATTGCACTCCGACTTCCTTCCACGCAGGAAATATAATGAAAGTGGCTGTAGATAAACAGACTATCGCCACTTCCCTCGTGGCTGCTCTGCTGCGTCTCTAACAATACAGCGAGTCAGCTACAGGTGGGAGTGTCACAGGCTGAATAAATAAATAGCTGACTCATACTTTTTGCTCCATCTAGTACTTTTCCAGACAGCATCAAATGTCAGATCGCTGTGAAGGAAAACAATTTGAAATACCTAAGCATTAATCATCATGTCGATAGTGTCACGCACTGCCCTCCCACCTCGGAAATGAATCTTTAAGTCATTTGAATATGGAGGTTACTTGTACTCAGTTAACCTTCGTATTTTGAGGACTATTTATTAAGAACGACATATATCATGTAAACAGATCCGATGCTTAGCTACTATTTTCTTTTCTTTATTTTATGACTTCTCTACTTTGAGTTCTTTATTAACGTCTAATTTAATAGCTCTGTTAGCTGAGAAATATTTCTGATTGGAAAAGAAAATATTTTTTTTTGTAACAACATTTATGGTTTCAGATTTGCACCAGCTGCAGTAACCGGATCAAGATTTTTTTTTAAAGTAGATTGTTTTCATATCTCACCATAAGTTATCTCACTAAATGCTGACCAGTATTATTTTATCATTTCAAGAAATCCAGTAAACCTGGCAGTGTTAAAACTGAACGAGCAGGGACTCTTGGACAAATTGAAAAACAAATGGTGGTACGACAAGGGAGAGTGCGGCAGCGGGGGAGGTGACTCCAAGGTCAGCCTGAGTATGAGCAATCCAGTGGTAACCACAACTTTGGGGGGTAACCGGCAGTCACACTTGCAGAAACACGTCGGCTGCAAATCCCCAGATTGCCTGTAGGGCGGCGTTATTGAGCCACCAGGCACAGCAGTTGGCATCCACTCTCCAGCGCCGGGGCTTATTACACCTCAGTTCAAAATAATGGGTTCACTTGGGTTTGGATCGGCCTCTTTGCAACGTCGCTCAATTTGGTCCCGATGAAATCTTTCACCTGCTGATATTTAATGGCCTTCTACTGGGGACGAAAGCGAACCAGACTGGTAACGTCATTTTTATTAACCGAGTGTTTACAGTGTGCCGGTTACCCAAAGTGATATAGTAATACACATCTTGCAGTAGGGAGGAAGGAAATAAGGCTAGATGGAGTATTAATTCATATCACTTTGTCATTAACTTTCAGATTTTTATTATGATACCTTTAACATGTAAATACGTAAAGAAAACCTATTTCTGTTTATTTACTGTGTCCAAAATAACATAAAATAACATGGATAATGTTATTTATGTTATTTCCCTGACTGAAGAATCCCCGTAAACCTCGCGGTGTTGAAGCTCAATGAGCAAGCCGTCTTAGACAAACTGAAAAACAAATGGTGGTACGATAAAGGGGAGTGTGGAAGCAAGGACTCCGCAAGAAAGGTCAGTCCAAGAGTCGCTCTTTCCTAATACACAAGACGTCGTTAATGCCCTTAAAGAAAAGGCTCTCCTTCCCCTTATCCCGAGCACTTTTCCACCTCATCCCTACCCTGCCATTCACCTTGATGAGTCGCCTCTTCATCCTGACCCCCGCGAGATGCTGCATTGTGGTTTGGGCGGCTGCGATTTCACCGGTGCAGTGTCCCGGTGCAGTGTCTCGGTGCAGTGTCCCGCCGTCGCTCTCATTTGGTTCCTGCTTAATTTTGTAAAAATTGTCCTCTCGACAAAAGGAACGTCTGCATTTTTAATTGCCCGTAAATACGGAGTCAAGTAAATGACCCTCTTGTGCGCAATTACTGAAGTGCCCAAAAGGTTACACCTGTCTTCTGTGTGACGATTAACTAAAATTATAGATTTATTTGGTCAGTGGCAGATCAGTACTTGAGTTTTTGTGATAATATTGAAGTAATAGTCAATTATGTCAATAAATTCAGCACGAATGTGCGTAAGTTCTTTACAGTTACATTTTTACATTCACAAAAATCAAAACCTTTTGCCATATTTGTAACTGTTCATCTGAAACAGTCATTCCGTAATGGAAGGTACGCAGTTACTTGCTAAAAACATCTTAGCACCATCCAAGCACAAGCATATAAATGTCAACATGAGGAAAAAAATCAATTGACGTAACCAGTGTTTAAATCGGCGGTAAATAGCGTACCGCTAAAGCATCCTTAAATTTCGGTCTGCATGCTTTCTTATGGAAGTGGATCGATTCCATAAACTGAACACACTGACCGTGTTTCCTTGACCTGGGTCGCAGTCCCCAAACCAGAATGTGCGTCAGTCACGCCCACAGCCCCTCTATGGCGATGCCATGATTACCGTGGCCACACGTGACGATGTAGCCAATAGTCACGCCGTTAAATAAATGCCCATTGAGCCTTGCTGCCCTCCTTTTTAACAGCGAATGGGATGTGAAGCTTGGTCCCATTAGCAGTTAGCGTCAGATTTTAGCTTCTCCTCATCGCATGGAATTAGCGAATCTGTCACTGAAGAGCAGAACGTCCTAAACCCACAACTCCAAATTCTAATACTATGAAAATACAATTCCGCTATTTGAAGATGGAAAAAAAAAATATTTTTACTTTCATTGTTTAATCGTATTAATGGATTGGTGGTTTATGACTTGACAGGAAGCCCACCCAGGATAGTTAGCTAGAACCTTCTGATGCTGAGCTTGTGATATGTGCATGAATGCATGTTTCTCTTGATACCGAGTATATTTTACTCGTCTTGTTATTCTCTGCCTTTGGCTTTACACTTTAGACGTGGTTAAATATACCAGAATTATACGTGATTAATACTCTATTTCAGAATTATACGTAATTAATAATCTATTTATTATTTTTGACTAGATTAAACGTTATTTTGTATTTTCTAATTAAAGTTACTGTTGTTATAACTACAATGCATGCATTTGACGGCTTGATTAATTTATCTGATTAGTGATCTTATTAGCAAAGGTTGTATTTATGTTCTGTGTGTCGACGGGTGCTTTTCCGTTTGCTTTTTCTCGTGACCCCAGTTTTCTCTGTCTGTAGGACAAGACCAGCGCTCTGAGCCTCAGCAACGTGGCTGGGGTGTTTTACATCCTCATTGGAGGACTGGGACTGGCTATGCTGGTGGCCCTGGTGGAGTTCTGTTACAAGTCCAGAACCGAGTCCAGGCGAATGAAGGTGTCCGTCTGTGATCCTCAGACCTCTCACTTCATGTCATTGAGTACCTGTCACGTGTAGAACAGAGGGGACTACACGCTGGAGATGCAGAGAACAGCTTATTATACCAAGGTGCAGTGACGCAGTGCGAAAACGTCAGTGCGGAAAAATGCCAAGGGCCGGGAGGTTCTCCACTGTCATGATCTCGGCTAGGGTCCAATATGCAGGGTCCAAGAGGCAACAAAACAATAGGGGCAAGACAGAAACCGTAGTCAGGATGTAGCGATATTTCAGTACAAACCAGGCAAATGATCCAAATCGTGAGACAATGTTGAATTCCAAAAACCAGAACAAGAGTCATACACAGAGGCTAGAATATACATGGACCACATAAACTAACAATCTTGCGACCAGACACACACCCAGGTAGATAGATATATATAAAGGCATAACCCTAATGAGTACCAAATGCATGTAACGTCCTACTAGCTCATCAGTCAGATAACAAACACCTGTTATACCAAAGGCAGCCGTGATGCAGGCACATTGCATGCTGGGAAATGAAGTTCCATAACTCTGGGTCGTAACAGTACCTGTGCTGATGGTGATCCGATAGTGTATTAATGTCTGTACTCCTTATACCTTGCCGTGATTTTCCTTTCCATTTTCACATATGCGTGACTCTTGCTGTCTCTGACACTGTGCATGTTCTCTTTGTGTTACACTGTGTTGATGACTTTGTTTCCCATGCTGTGTATGTGCCCCGTGCAGGCAGTTGCAAACTTACCAAAACGCACGGGTAGGCAGCCACTTGGGCCCCCCCAAAAACTGGGGCCCCATGACGACAGAATTTTCATTTTTGAATGTAGCATAATATGATCATTTACATTATGTCTGTTATTTGCATTTTTAGTTACAGTTTTCAGGACAAAGTCCCCCCCCCCCGTTCCGGCTGTAATGGTCTATTCCCCCTTTGAGATTTTGTGCTACCCAGCTTCCTTCTGACAATGGAGCCCACTGGTTGTTTCACTGCCAAGCAAACCAGCGCAAAGTAGCCAAACAGAACATGAAAGCTGAGCAAAGACACAAGTCTTACAATACATATCCTGTGTCTTTGATACTTTCCCGCTAGAATGGTAGACAAAATGTGAATAGGCGTGGAGAGAACACAGTTAAATGAACGAATTGTGCAAAAATTCAAGACTAACCTGAGCCTCAGGGGCGGAGTGAGGCTTAGGCTATGCAGGGCTGCAGCCTGTGGTCATGGCAAGACGGAGATTCATTAAGCTTCTTTAATGTGGCCAATCGACCTGTGAGCATGATATCCCCCCC
>JAABNX020000055.1:3074203-3088559 GCA_015163995.2 Mormyrus lacerda
TAGAAAGAGCTACGGCAGGCTGCAGAGCGTTCTCTTATAGAGCTCCTCAGCTGTGGAATGGTCTTCCAGCAGATATGTGAGATTCAGGCTCACTCTCAATATTCAAGTCTAGACTAAAAACACACCTGTTTAATTTAACTTATAGGGATTCTAGTTCTAGCTTTAGCTAACTGCTCACTCCCAGTTAGACCTGTAGTGTGAGATGTAGAGCTGGGTGGGGATCGGTGCCATTGGCTTTGGATGAGCTGATCTGTCAGTCTGTCACTCTAGCTTCACACCCCCTTGTGGATTTGGAGTGCTGACGTTTAGGGACCCCCCCCCCCAATGCCTCTCCCTCCTACATATGCTGCCATAGCCTTATCTGCCAGGGCTTACATCCTGCACTCACCTAAATGTTTGGCTAATTGTACATTTTATACTCACCTGCCTGGTGACCCTGCTGCCTGCGATGCCTCCACTACCTGTGGCATCTTCTCTGTCTCTCTCCCCCCAGCCCGCCTACCCTGCTTCTGTACCACTGTTCATCCTGTCATCAGAAGCAGCTCATGCACCTGCCCCCCCCCCCTTTACACTCAAATCTTAAAACTCAGGCGGTGTGAATTGGAACTTTTGCAATTTTGCTCACTTGACTTTGACTTCCTCTGCTGCCCCCTGGAGGATGGTCTCCCCCTTTGCTTTTGCTTCCTCCCAAGGTTTCCCATAGAGACAAAGTAGAGTCCCCATAATTCAGTGTGTGTGTGTGTGTGTGTGTGAGGGTTTCCCTTACAGCTGCAGGACTGTTCCAGACTCTTAATAATGAATCCTATGTCCGTCTGGCATCGTATCCAGGGGAAAATCCTGTCCAGTGCTTCCCGGACCGACTCCCACCGTGCTGTGACCCTGTACTGAATATGTGGTTACGTAAAATAGACGATTAGATAACGTGTGGAATTTCTACATTATTGGCTGTGAGGGTGTCAGTCTACCAATCGTTTGTTTTCTGTATCACCCATTGTTTGCTGATTTTTTTTTTTTTGTCTTTAGCGACCGCGATTCTATACATTTCATTGTCATTTTATTTTGATTGCATGGGATTTAAAAAAAAAAATCTGCGATCTGCTGATGCCGGAGAGGTTGTTTTCAGAAAGCTATCTGTTCAGGGCAGACACTAGGTTTTCCTTTTTTTTTTTTTTTTTTTTTTTTGGGGTTTTGAAACTTGTCGCCATGGCAACCTTTCAATCCATCATGTCTGCGAACCTTGAATCTGTCAGTCGACTCTAATGTTTTATAATAGCGCTGTAGATGTTTTTTAGTCTGTCTTGCCGTAAGAGTTATGTACTTGGTAATATCTGTCCATCTTCTGACCACTTCTCTTGGTCAGGGTCTCTTTGGGGGGTAGACCCTACCCAATGGATGCCAGTCCATTGCAAATCTCAGACATACACAGTTGTACACTGGGGGCAATTTAGGCACCAGTTAGCTTAGCTGTGTATCTTTGCATTGCAGGTGAAATCTGCAGGACTCACACACAGAGCATAGGTGGGATTTGAACCCCTTACCCTGCTGGTCTGAGGGTACAATAAGACCTACTGAAGACTGTAGCCTTTATTTATTTATTTATTTTTTGCATTTTAATAGGAAATGGGGGAGGAGAATTCAATTAGATGTGCAGCAGAACCCAAATATAAATCACTGATTGCAAATACACCTGTTAAAAGAAATCAATTTGAGTCAACTCATTATGGATAACTGGGTGATTATCGTTGCCGAACTCATCTCAGGATGACATCATAAACGGCAGCATTCCAAACTGTGCAAACATTCAGATGTATGTCTTATGGCCGTTGTTTATATGTCCTGAATGTTGTCACTGATAGCATCTTGATTTATGCAGTCAAACATCTGGGGACTTTAGCGGAAATGTCATGTATGGATAATGCCTTGCGTGATTTGCGATGTTTTGGGAATTGTAGTAATAATTATGCATTCGCAGTATGCAGATCCACGTTAGCGATATTGCTATGGTGAAAGTGAAAGTCTTTTTATGTTTACACGTTGCTTAGCAAGAATGTTAGTTGTTCCTATCACAGATAGAAAACCCAGCCCTTGTTGTTTTATTCCTTTTAGTATGCATAATGTGATTTTCTGATTTCATGTGAAGCTGTGTGTTGTTTGTGAAAGAGAAAAATTAGTTCGATATTTATTCTGGTTTGGGATTCTTATGAATTTGTCTGAAATGTTTGGCAAGACCTGTGCAATATTGCTGCCCTTCTCTCGACTGGCCAGCCGGTGACGATTGATCAAAAGGATGTAGTGACCTTTGCTGTTTGAGATTCTTCCTCTAAGTCCCTCACGGAAGCTGCCGTCATCTGGTTCATTGTTAGTTTACGAACGGCTAATTAGAAGAAACTCTGGACCACTGAAAACGTGAAAATTGCTTCTGTTTATTACCAGTGCTCTCCTCATCATTTAACATTGTTTGCTGTGTACGACAGCCAGAAACCATTCATGGTTTGTTTATAGCTGGAT
Organism: Mormyrus lacerda; assembly: GCA_015163995.2. NCBI lineage: Eukaryota > Metazoa > Chordata > Actinopteri > Osteoglossiformes > Mormyridae > Mormyrus > Mormyrus lacerda. The sequence continues at coordinate 3,076,712 of JAABNX020000055.1, forward strand.
AAGAGTGAAGCATGACTCATCAGACCAAAGGTCTCGCTCAAAGGTCTAGGATTTGTGCTTCATACACCAGATAATGTACCTTTGTACATTGGCCAAATATCAACCCTAACATATACAGTATATTTTCCTTTAGCTTTGTTAGTGAATTTTTTTTTAATTATCATTCACTTGCTGCTTTGGTTCGATCGCTGGTTGTTTTCTAGGCTGTACTTCTCTGCTGTTAGGACAATGTCCATCACGATAAGTGTCCGTCCCCCTTAACATATTCATTTTGTAGTTTTTGCATTTGGCCACTTCTGAATTTTGCTAGTTGCATCACGTTGCTCTGACATACCGACCTATCAAAGCGCTTATTGTATAGCTGGTTCCTACTGCTAACTGACTTCCAACCTAATGCAAATCACCTTTGCAGCTGTTTATATTTTAGCTTTAGTGAGTTTGTATGTGTTGCTTCCCTTTTTTGTTCACACTGTACGTCGACACACATTGCGCGTTGGAATAAACCAACTTGTTGATCCTCGATTCAGGTATATTTATCGAAACCTTGTAGGAAATATTTTAATAGGACAGTTACTAAAGTATTAGCATGAACCCGGTGGCTCTCAGACATACACAGTTGTACACTGGGGGCAATTTAGGCACCAGTTAGCTTAGCTGCGTATCTTTGCATTGCAGGTGAAATCTGAAATATTTTAATCGGACAATTACTAAGGTATTATAGCATGAACCCGGTGGCTGGTAGTTCGTAGGAAGCTGCTGTGTTTGCCGGAAAGTGCTTATTTAGTGCTTAAAATAAGGAGTGGTTGTGCATCAGTTTTTTATATAAGATTTGATATAAGACGCACAGTTTTAAGACTTTAATAATGTGCAGTAGCTGTGCAGTTTATTTTATTTATTTATTTTAATTGCTTCAGCTCATTTGTAACGCAAATTCTCAAAGTCTGCAGGCCTACGCTGGTGGCACTGTGGGGGTTTCCCTTAAATATCATTCAATTCAGATTGTTACGTAACTAAAGAGTTTAAACCATTGATCGGTATTGTGGACTGTTCTCTGTTAGTTACATATACTGATGCTGCATTAAGATTTAATTTGAGGTACTTTTCTCATTTCTCTTGCTGTGATTTGTTTGTTAAATTATTTGTGTTGATCTCTTTACCTTGTAGCTGTTCAGACTGAAACTGTTATAGCTGGACAGGATTTTTCTTTTTTCTTCTTAAGTGGATTTTTACAGCTTCCAATACAGTATCACCACCTTTCCCTTATCTTTTGAGCAACTAGCTTTTATTGCCTTGAAATGGAATGGAATGCAGTAGATAAAGTAACGGTAGTCTGGCCCAAGTCAGTGGTTATTTGTAATCACAGCCAGGTACAGAGTATACGTTACAGGAATGCATTTTGTTAAACACATAAACACCTACTTTATAGCGGTTCTTGGTTAAATTACAGGTACACATCTCCATCTGGTGAAAATCTTGTGTATTGCATCTTGTAGGCCGACTTTTGTCCCAAACATGCACGTCACATTTCAAAAACGATTATTTTTTTAGATTTGCTCATTTGGAAAGGTACAAATAATTATAAAAGTTTGCTTAAGCACCTTTCCTCAATTCCCACAATTGTGTTTATCGTGTTTCTTTTACTGGGTCTGTCTCTTGGACTTTTATATTAAATTACACGTGCGCCTCAGATTTTAACATTAGATATATTACCTGGTTAAGCGAAAACAAACAAATAGATATAAACAGATATATAAAACGTAACCTATTAGTTGGTACAGTTGTCATTCACTGTTAATCTGAAAGTCTTCGTGTTCCAGCTGCATTTTAATCGTCTTGAATTAATTAACCGCGACCGTGTACTGGATAAGCAAAGGTGGACAGATGGATAAACGGATATATCCAGTCTATGTATCTTTGGTTGAGTAATACACAGAAAATGTATGAATTCAAGAAAAAAGGTGGAACAACGACCCGTGCGCTGCGTTTGCCGTCGGTTTCAAATCCAGTAAACTGGGATTTTCCTCCCTGCTTGTTTTAATGATAATCTTTTGTTGCGTTTATTTTATCTAAACTGTTTTCTCCGAAGCCACGTACGTTTCAGAAAGCAGGGTCAGAGTCTCCGGGGGCAATTCAGCCGCCAAGGGCCCAAGGATAAAGTCACACTGTATTCTGTAGATGTTGGGATTTGGCTACATATTCCATTAAAAGACGAAATAGTATTAGGATAATTATTCTTCGAGCCATAGTCTGCTTTCCATAGTCGCTTATCCAGGTGCAATCGAGGTAGATTTTATTTATTTATTTTACCGCAAATCGTGTTATAATCAGTATTAATGCTGAATTTATCTATGTGTTCTTTAGTAATTTTCAGATTTTTTGGTTAAAATTGTAAATTACAAACGAAAGTCAAGTTCTTTTTGTGAAAAAGATGTTAGGCGAATGACAGTACAGTTTTAAAAAGTAACATTCATTATCCAATTCAGTTAATTTCCCTTTTAGGAACAAAAAAATCCTTAAAATGATGAAATACGTTAAAGATACGATGAATATCAATTCAGTTTTTGTTATAAGACTATTTAATTTAGACTATTTGTTTTGAGGTGCACCTGTGTCAGTTTCCGTAGTGTAGTGGTTATCACGTTCGCCTCACACGCGAAAGGTCCCCGGTTCGAAACCGGGCGGAAACATTTATTGATTTTGAACATGTCTTTGTTTCAAAATAGCCCAAAAAGAAGTTCTGCAGCAAAAGAAAGCTAAGTAGGTATTTAGACATATACTTTATTAATCCCAAAGGAATTTTACGTAGCAGTTTTGTAAATACATTTTCACATTTTTTCGACGGAATGGACCGTGTGGCTCTGCACATTGAGGTCCCCCACTGCCAAGTTGGCAAGTATTTCGGTTCCCCAATGATAACTTTTGCCGAGAAATACATTTTACCCCCCCCAGAGAATGCCCCGTATGTCAGATGGCCAGTTCTGCCCTGTCTGGGGCCCCTATTGTTCCACCCGTTAGAAGATATCTCTAGTATTGTATATTACTTCTCCTTTTTACCATAAGTATCTCTGCCGCTACATTATTACTAAATGTATTCTCTCTATTTTGCATGCAATTAAATGTATATTTGTGGTCTAGATAGAGTATAGCACTACTGAAAACAATGGAGGTAATGCTCAGTAGTGGAATATCTATCCGTACATCTACCCTTCCATCCATTTTCTGTAACCGCTTGTCCTGTTCAGGGTCGCGGGGGTCCGGTGGTTACCGGCGCAAGGCGACTGGAATATCACAAACGGCAAATCTGAGTATATATACCAGGAGCATAGTGATGGACTGCCGCGAATGGCCGCAATATACAGTTTAGGCATTTCTATCGACACAGATGGTGCGAAAAGAGTCCGTGCTGCACTCTGCTCGAATTACAATGACAATTATCAATATCAATAACACAGCGAAAGGCGTAGAAACCAATATTGAAAAGGTGCAAGATTATCAGAAAAAAATAAGGTGACACATACAAATGGGATTAGACGCTACGTAAGCCAGTAAAGATTTTTCAGTGGTAGGCTTAAATACCCTTGGTTCGTTGATTCGTTTATCCTTCCAAGGACACGCTTACATATTTGTAATTTTTAGTGAGCTTGTTGGTAAGTACTTATAGGCTTTGTCATTTAGTGATGCAAAATGTGATATCTGCCAAAAGGCGGATGAAGCCTTTGGGCGACGATGGGAGAGCAGCTGCGCCTTTGTGGGTCTTTGTCGCTTTAAGAAACGCGCTTGTAGGCTTTTTTTTGTTCTTGTGTAATTGATCGTTGAACTGTGAGCCTGTTTTGGGGCCGGAGACCTGTCCCGAAACACGGAGCAGCCGCTATATATCAAGGAAATTGTATTTGCGGCCATTTCCCCCATTTTCTGTTCCGCAGGTTTAGCGTAAAAGGCTGAATAACGGCGCCGTTTTGAGACCCAGCACCTTCCCAAATCCGGGTGATGCTGCGGCACAGCCCCTTCCCCCAGTAGCGGCACCGGCTAATGGACCAGCAGAACCAGCGGGTACGTGTAATTGCATGCAACTTGTGCGGCCGGCACTCTATGGACATTTTACAGCGATGAACCCGCAAATATTTTCGTGCATTTGCTGCATGGAAGCTGCGCCGGTACCGATTGTGATGCCATGCTTGTGTTGCTTAGACGAACAAAAAAAACAAGGTTATGCGATACAAATGAATAATCCGGTTAGTGTATACGGAAATATATATGAAATTCATTTAGGTTATTTCTCACATTTTAACGGAATGTAACGCGTAGCTTGTTTGAGTAATGCTGGTAGATAAAGCCTAGCATCTACGGATTTTGGATTGGGTGGGGTGATGCTGCATTGAATGTGTAAGGTCGGGCGTTTTTAACGCAGGTCTAAGCTGTTTTTCAATTAAATGTGTTTTATTGGTTAAAGCGTATTTCAGGCTCATACAACGGCGCCGTATTAATGTTGACCTCACCCGTGACACGCCGCTAACTGCATTTATGAACGACTACAGAGCCAATGATTTGATTGATGAATTTACATTTTTTTGGATGCATTTTTTGTTCTAGCATAAAAAAATCCAGTTTATGTTATTCCTTTACCACCGATGAATGCGCAAATTATTTGACAGCATTCTACGTACGCACTATGTCCTGAATTATTCATTTTATTTATATGCATGAATATGTATGCGAAAGATATTTGTCACCTCAAATAGTTACCTATTAAAGCCAAGGGGATGCAACAACAATAATTGTCTACCCTAAACTCAAACACTGTGCTGATAATCAGTAATGTTCAGTAGAGTTAATGTGACATTAGAAGTGCTAAAATTATATATTAAGATTGTTTGCGTAGTCCTATTGGAGAACACTCCAAGTGGTAAATGAACACTATTGAACACCAGTGTAAAAGCTCTAACCATGTATTTAAAGAAATTAATAAAGCAATTCAGATAGGACTGGAGAATGTTTCTTGAATAGCAGGAGTGGAATGAGAAAAGTGATTAATTATCTTCTTATTTAGTGATAATGGAATTGTGCCCTTATTCAGAAAGATAACACAGTTATTCTCACTGAAACTCAGACTTGGTCTTGTATCAGATTCCCTTGTGGGTGATATCTGTGCAGGGTATGTCTGATGTGAGGTTTAAGTCATGTTCATACGGCTCGTGTTCCTCCCTGACAGCTGTGTGCTTGGTGTTTGGCTTCAGCCTCCCTGACGAGCTGCCCCGGACGCGAGCGTCTTCCAAACAAATAAATAGATACATTTGACTACAATGAAGCTATGTGGTTTGGGAATAAATACACAATATCATTTATTGTTATAATAAATGATTGTTATTGCCGCTGTTTCTGTTATAAACATTGTTTATATTCGACAACTGTAAGTCTGTACCAGTGGAACTGGTTTCGAAAAAATGGGTACATTTTTAATCAATATAGAACTAAACGGCATGAAAAGCAAATGAAAAATGATGAGGAGCAGATATTAGTGAATGCACGGCATTTATCTACCGAACCGCTCGAGTAAATCTTGATTGTCTGTTTGATTATGTGCTTTTGTCTGATGTGAGGAAAATCTCAACATTATTAACTGTGTTGATGCGCAGTTGACTAGTTTTGCTTGGACAGACGAATTAGTCATCTTTGTGTTTGTGAGCGGAATTTAAAACTCACTGTTGGTTCTATTGGGATTTCATGATTATTGGGCTTCTGTGTACTATGGACAATACAGCTCGAACATTTTATCCAATCATTGAGTGGAAAACAGGGATCGGGCCCCATATAGGATTGATGGATGGATGGAAAAATTTAATAGACAGACATACAGACATACTTTACTGTTCCCAGCGGGAAATTCAGCAACTTTTTATTGGGAAATAGCAGTATAGCGGGTAACAGGAATATGTGTACAAAATCTCAAAATGCGCATCACTGACTATTTTTAAAACACAGTCGGCCCTCATTTATCGCGGTTAATCAGTTCCAGACTCTACCGCGAAAAGTGAATTTCCGCAAAGTAGGATCATTTATTTATAAATCGAATATTTTCATAGTTAGAGCATATAAACCTGTTTACGACCTTCTAAATACGGTTTTTAACATTATTAGAGCCCTCTAGACATGAAATAACACCCTTTAGTCACCATTACTGTTATGATTGCTGGACACGGAAGCAGGAATGGGGAGGCGAGGAATCAAAGGGTTTATTTGGAATCACTCCAAATGCAGGACACAGGAACACGTAACATCAAAATGTCAACGACAGACCTGGGGTTACAGACTCTGACATGGACTTATGAAATATACTGGACGAATCAAACTGACAGAAAACAGCTGGTCACAATCGGGGTTACACACGTGGTTAATAAGGGGGCGTGGCACACAAGAGGCAGGATATCGTACAGGCAGGATATGACAATTACACTCGTATTACCCAATATGTTAGACAAAATAAGAGAAAATAAGACATATTAGATGTTACAAATATCATATTATTATCATTGTACATTTAATTACAAAGAGCAAAGATGCTTCCGACGTGTAGCGATCATTTTCACTGTCTCAATCAACTTTTTAATGAATATACAAAAAACCGCGATAGAGTGAAGCCGCGAAAGTCGAAGCGCGAAGTGGCGAGGGACGACTGTATATCGTAAAATATATAGCTATAGATACAGGAGGTGCTGTCTGTTCAGCAGACTGGATTTGACTTTTGAGAAAATCTTTCTCATGACCAAATGTGTCGGTTCCCCCCCATAAGTACAGCAGTCTGTCATACGTGAAGCTGAAGCAGACAGACTGTCCTCTGGCGGTGTCTGAAGCAGACCGGCTGTCATCTGGCAGTGTCTGAAGCGGCTCCCTGGCAGGATGTTTCATTTCACAGCTGGCACACGGGCCTCGCACCGCTGTCATGTCATTCTCTCTCTCGCTCATTGAAAAGTAATTCCTGATTGCTGTACCAGAAGTGTTGGTGAATTTTGCGAGTTGCGGTTGAAGTCTTGCAGGTTTTTTATTTGTTTAGGTTATTTTTTTTAATGGCTGCCCAATTTCGCCATATTCTTTTGAGGCATTCGAAATGCATTGGACACAACAGAGAGGGATTGCATGGATTTTATTTATTGTATTTTTTATTGCTTCTTATCATCGTTTATGGTCTTTACACCTCTGACAGACGGTTATGTGATTATTGGCAAATATCCGTATCGGTGGTGATTTACAAAACATTAGTCATGCTGCTGGACATTTTACAGACGGATTTCACGCTGAGATAGGCTTATATTGACTTTGTTCCGAATAGACTTATTAACAATTGAACCTTTAATTTATATTATTAGTCTTTTTTCTATACACTGTGCATTTAATTTTTTTTCTCTGTTGTGTGACATCATTTCCTGTTGGTGATGCTGGATTATATTTTATATATGTTGAAAATATATGAACCAACATGGTATCAGATGTATGAACCTTAAATGGTGTTTGTGACTGTTATCTGTTGTGCTTTGCACTGGGCTGTGACACATGCTGCGGATTCTCTTTCAGACAGTACTGTGAAGTGAACTTTTCGCTACCATGACGACCCAAGTGACCCTCGAAGATGCTCTGTCCAACGTGGACCTGCTGGAGGAGCTGCCGCTTCCAGACCAGCAGCCCTGCATCGAGCCCCCCCCCTCCTCCATCATGTACCAGGTACTCTTCAGGAGGTCTCAGGTCACCACTCGTCATTATCTACTGTGGACCAAAAAGTTCTCTGTATGAGATGGTAAAGTCAGACAGGCACTTGACCCTAGGACAGTATCAAGACTTTAACAGTTAATTCTTTGTGGCATTTCAGGATTGTGGTCGATTAATATTAATTAATGGTGTTAATGTTACCTTGACGAGGGTGGCACTGCAATGCAGTTTAGTGCAGTGGTTAGCAGTGTTGCCTCACACCTCTGGGCATGTTTCATGTTGCATGTTCTCCCCATGTCATTGTGGGATCCCCCCCCCCAGTCAAAAACATACTATGGTTAATTGGAGTTACCAAATTGCCCTCTGGTGTGCTTGTGAGTGCACCTTGTGATGGGTTGGTGCCCCATCCTGGGTTATTCCCTCCCTCGAACCCATTGCTTCTGGGATAGGCTCCAGACCCCCCCCCATGACCCAGAGTAGGACAAGCTGTTACAGGAGATGGATGAATACTTTAAAAATAGTTATTACTAATTGTTTAATGCAAATTGTTTATTGTTAAAGATAATTTCGATATAATATGGTTAAACAAAGAGCTCACTTGTACACCATTAACTAGTCGTGTTTTACGGACTGTTTAATCGAATGAAGAATCTGATGAGATATGTGTCCGGGTGTTTGTCTGAGGCACTGACAGATGTGTATTCCGCAGGCTAATTTCGACACCAACTTTGAGGACAGGAACGCGTTCGTCACGGGGATCGCGCGCTACATCGAACAGGCCACCGTCCACTCTAGCATGGTGAGCGCCGCAGGCAGACGGGGTCACCGGGCGAGTTGCTCGGGGGTGGGTTTCCCAAAAGCTCCCGTTAGCAGCTTATATAGTTAGGGCCATTCAGCTGCATGGTTCCGGCTATGTAAGTCGCTAACATAGTTAGCCAGTATGCTAACGCAGCCCGCCACGGTGATGCCAGTGACCCGGCAAAGCCAGTTGGGCGTGCGATTGGCTGAAAGTCAGACTGGAGCCCCCAGATGTGAGTGTGAAAGCAAGGGGCCATTTATAGCCCAGCTGTGCCTCAGGCTTTCTGCCGTCTGTGACCCCCACACCACAAAAACACTGGGTGCTTACTTTTCTGTGAATGTTGCTTCTAATGAGGTTATAGTTTAATGAAGCTTTCAAAGGGGTGGAAATGCGAGCAGCATCGGTCTCACTAGGACCACAAGTCTGCCTATGACTGTGTCTCCTGGTCACCTGCTTTTGCTGGGAAAAAAAACAGATCTCTGTAACCACAATTGTTTATCATATCCAAGTGACACATTTCAGGTTTGGTGGGATGTTAAGTTTCCGTAGCGCGGACAGTTAACATAAGCACTCAGTTAAAGTTCACTGGGTTCCTGACAGTTTCTTTGTCCCCCAAGAACGAGATGCTGGAGGAGGGCCAGGAGTACGCGGTCATGCTGTACACCTGGCGAAGCTGCTCTCGCGCCATTCCACAGGTAACATCGCCCTGGCCCACCGCCACTTCCTGGTTCGGGTAACAGTTTCCTGTTTAGGGGTAATGGGGACGTGAATTTTCATTTTACAGGGTGGTTTCGGAGTACTCATTAATATTCATGAGAGAAGATCCCTGATTGGCCAGTGAACATGCTCAGGCATTCACTGTCCAATCAGGTGGCACGGAGATTCATGATGGGGACAGGGCGGGGAAGGACAATACTGTTGGTGAGCTTTAAAAATAAGGCCATTAACTGAGGCAAAAATAATGGCAAAAATAAATGAAAATACGCACCATCCTCAGAGCTGAGGTCAGCATGTTCGTAAACATTACTGGAAAAAACAGACCAAATTGTCTTTTTGCCGGGAGAAACGCCAGGTGAGCGGTATTAATTCTGTAAGATTCGCCTGTCTCTTCTTTCTAAGTCAGGCTGTGGCATTGCCCACAGTTTGGTGTCATGGTGGTATTGTGCATTTGCTAGCTTTCACAAATATGTAACAATAAGTCATGTGACATCTGCGTAGGCGATTTCTCAATAAACATTTATGGTTAAATATGTACCTGGTTAAACATAAGCCCAGAGCTTATTTTCAAACCAGTAACCTGGTAAAGTGTTTCTGTGGATGGCTAACGGAATGATGAATGTGACAGTGTCCTCTGGTGTCTAACAGGTGAAGTGCAACGAGCAGCCCAACCGAGTAGAGATCTATGAGAAGACAGTGGAGGTTTTAGAACCTGAAGTTACCAAGCTCATGAAATTCATGTACTTCCAGGTAATAATCCCAGGCTTCTCAAAGGCCGTGTTTTCCCATGTAAACAAAATGTTTGGCTGCATGGCTGTGAGGGTTGACAGGGGGTTGAATTTCCGCCCTCTTGGCCCGTAGAGGAAGGCCATCGAACGCTTCTGCAATGAGGTGAAGCGCCTGTGTCACGCTGAGAGGAGGAAGGACTTTGTGTCTGAGGCCTACTTGCTGACGCTTGGCAAGTTCATCAACATGTTTGCTGTGCTGGACGAGCTGAAGAACATGAAATGTAGCGTCAAGAATGACCACTCTACATACAAGAGGTGCGCGCTTTTGCATGCATGGGTCCCCTTCACAGCTCCGCCCCCCCCATGCCGGCTCATGTTAGCGACCAGCTTTAGCGACACACCATCTCCTTAGCGACTCGAGGCCCAGATAAGCACCAGGTCTCCACCTCGTTTGGCTGAGCGGTTTTAAATGATGACTCATATGTATCTGCAGTCTTCTTACACGGCGCCTGTTTCCATGCAGGGCGGCGCAGTTTCTGAGGAAGATGGCCGACCCGCAGTCTATCCAGGAGTCTCAGAACCTGTCCATGTTCTTGGCCAATCACAACAGGATCACACAGGTGGGCGTCCTCACACACAGCACGGTATTCCGTCGTCCTCCACCCTGTGTCCCAGTTTGCTGTCACTATGCTATTTTCCTGCTCTGAGAGGTGTCAGAGCCACACTGCTACATTTTCGTGTAAAAACAGTTCCCAAACGAAAATGATCTCCAGCCATATGACTTAGCTATTAGCCTAAATTGGGCATGTGTGCATCAACCCAGTGATCTGTAAATTAGTTTTTTTTTTGCGCAAAGGTCCAGCAGTCACACTGTGCAACATGCTATTTAGCTACATACAGGTCAACAAAGCAGCATCTCTATATCAGCCATGTTGAAATACTGTTTACTTCTGTGTAGGGTGACCAGGTGTCCAATCGGAGGATGAGAGGGTCATGTGATGAGCAGGGACCAATTATGGCATTTTCACTCATTCACAATGTAACAAAGTCTTGAGTTTTTAAACGAAAACACAGCAGCAGGGACAGCCTCAGACGCATAAAGAACTTTAGCCAGTGTTTTATCGCAACTAGACAAGGTTCATTGTCTTCTCCATCCAGTGTCTTCACCAGCAGCTGGAGGTGATCCCAGGTTACGAGGAGCTGCTGGCCGACATCGTCAACATCAGCGTGGACTATTACGAGAACAAAATGTACCTCACGCCCAGCGAGAAGCACATGCTGCTGAAGGCCAGTTATTGCAGAGGCTGAGAGACACCTCCATTTCCCTGGTGATCCTCACGGTGTCCATCACACGTGTGAAGCTGACCGCGGTTCTCCATCTGCCCATGTTACAGGTCATGGGCTTCGGGCTTTACCTGATGGACGGCAACGTCAGCAACATCTACAAACTGGACGCCAAGAAGAGGATAAACCTCAGCAAGATCGACAAGTTCTTCAAGGTGCGATCTGTCGTTCGCAATCCGTCCCTGGTAAAGTTTTTTCTTTCTTTCCTCTTTCAGCAGTAGCCACTCTTAAGGTTTTTCTTCATCCTGTCGTCTTCTAGCAACTCCAAGTCGTTCCCCTGTTTGGAGACATGCAGATCGAATTGTCCCGATACATCGAGACCAGTGCCCATTATGAGGAAAACAAGTCCAAGTAAGTGGAAAGATGTTTAAAGTGGGTAGGGTGGGGGGTATGTTCAGGGGTGTCTCGGAGTGGTAAAACTCTTTGCCTGTGATCAGGGGCTTGCTGGTTCAAATCCCAGCATTAGCAGACAAATGTCACCCTTATGATTGTTCGCGGGACTGCTATCGCAATCGCAGAACCAGTTTCCAAAGCTTTCTCAGTTTATTTTCTGTTGTTTTTG
>JAABNX020000055.1:3094722-3107435 GCA_015163995.2 Mormyrus lacerda
AACATGCAAACTCCACACACATGTAACCCAGGCGGAGACTCGAACCCGGGCCCCAGAGGTGTGAGGCGACAGTGCTAGCCACTGCACCACCATGCCACCCCCTCAGATTTATATCAAGTACTGCAAATAAAAGATGTAAATGATCAGCTTTGTGGCGATGTCGTGTTTTTATATCCAGTTCTGTGGTCGCATTCATTAACCATCAATGATCTCACAGTCGTTGGATTCTTGCCAGGACAAACACACATTTATAGCACGCATGAGCATCCCTGTGGTGACCAAACCGGAAATCTCCCAAAGTGCCCCATTCATAATTGAAGGCTAAGAAATCATTTATAAGGAGGTCAGATTCCCAGCCGACGGTGTAACGGAGAAGTGAGTAAAATAAATGAGAGTTGGATGTGGGCTTTACTTAGGAAATGCCCTCAACCCAGACTTGAACCCTGCAGTGGAGATGCTTCTAGGGCAGGGGGGGGCTTTCTGGACCATTCGGCCCCTTTTGTCTTTCCGGGACATGCCTGGGAGCTCAATGCTTCACACTCGGATTCGCCTGGCTGTGATGGTAATCAGCCTGAGCAGATGTCCTCGACAGCTGCCGCTAATGGCCGCCCCGTGCTGGGCGGACAGGCTGAGGAGGGGCTGCCTGGCGTTCCCGCCGCTCGATGGCTTGGAAGCCAACCCCAATCAGCCTCAAATGGGGGGGGGGGGAGGAGGTGAAAGGACACGACCCAACCGTCAGGTTTCGGGTCTCTGATGCAGGTGATCTGGCTTTGAGTGCGGTAAATGAGCGGTATGGAGCTCTGGGCGGTAAATGAGCGGTATGGAGCTCTGGGCGGTAAATGGACCAAGAGAAGGACGAAGTTTCAGGGGCTGTTTGGTATTTTTTTTTTTTTTTAAAGCATTTATATTATTCCAGGTAACTGTGGAATGTTAATGTCATATGCAGTCTACTACTGAACTATATATATGGATGTATATATTATAATGATGATGCCTTATTGATGTATTGGGCAGATTCTCTTTGCCCTGCAGCCCCAGTTGCTCTCCGTGGCAGACAGACGCAGGCGGTGAGAGCGAGCCTGGCAGGGAAGGCCAGCTGGCGGCAGCAGCATCCATGGAGCTGGGGGCTTAAGGGCTTTGCTGAAGGGCCTACGGACACGGCCTCACACTGGCAACCTTTGGATCACGGGCAGAGAGCAGCCACATGCTGCCCGCCAGGTTTACATAGATACACATACACACACACACATATATGCATATACCAGGGCTCACATGACTCGCCCCTGATTAAATCTCACTCCAAACTTTTGATGAAACTTGGGTCCAGCACATGACAGGGACCCTTGAATATGTAAACTTGGGGGGGGGGTTGCGGAGCAAAGTGACATTTTGTTAGGGGGAACAGAATTTGCGTGCGTTCGGAAGACTGCCGACCTCAACATGAAACAGCACTAATGGGACACAACCAGGTATAACACCGCACATTAATGATCTAATTCTGTAGTCCGAACGCATACAAATACTAATAAATATTACGTACCAAACATTCCACAACCATGTTTTTACGAGTAAATGCAAAAATACAGAATAAGCAGCAAATATGAGCGATCTTTATAACAATTGAATTAGATAACGAGGAAACCCCGTGTTGCAAAGCGGTTTATGTTCACGCGTAACTGCTTCCATGTCGGAAGTTATGAGCTGCTTATTGTCTAATTGGAAAAAAAAAACATTTCCGTAAATAGATATTTTTCATTGTGCATGCAGGCCTAATTAACTGAACTCATTCGTTATTGTAGTTGTATCTTTTGTGTCCAATTGAGAGTATTTTATACTGATGATATAGGTCTTTATCATAACACCGTCTTTAAACGATTTTGTAGTCTCACAATCATGCTGATTATACGATGTTTTCTGCAAATCAATTTGGAAAAAAAAACACCTGTCAATTTTTCAAACGCAATTATAAACGTATTTTTACATATGCTGCATGTACTTTTGTATACCATTGTTATCATATTAGTTATAATTATTTCTTTATACTAGCTTTCTGTGATGATCGACGCGATTTTCTTACATACAATCGATGACCTATTTAGGCGGTGTTATAGGCTACACGAATATATTAGCATCTGAATTTTATATTCACGCTCTCGCCCCCGCACACAATGTGTTCTTCCTTTGCTCATCTCTATACAACTCAGAAACAGACACCACTTCAGGTGTGCTCTACAAATAATAACCAAACAGAAGCTGCAGCGTAAAATAAAATTAAAGTCACAGCGGCTGGTTATCGCCGCCCTCCGAATGGCCATTAACGCGGCCCAAAGTGGCTGATTGAACATCTCCATTCGCCGGACCCGAAATAAGAGCGGCACCCAATTTCACATCTCATTCAGCAGAACGGGCTTATTGAATATACCGGAATTAAAATTCGCTTCCCTTACACTTCACCCGCATGCGGCTTAATGGAGAAATAAGCGGCGATCGGCTCGCTCCGGACCGTCCTGCAGCCTGGGCCAACCGGGCCAAGACAACCCTATTGTTAAGGATAATGTGTTTTCAGGATCCCTTCTTTTTGAAGACAGCAGACATCCTCTCTTTTCAGACCTGGAAAAAAAATCATTTCCTTCACCGAAAGGCTCCTGTGCTTGGCTAAATAGTTTGGCTCCTCTAGTACTTTTACTGATTTGTTCAGTCCTTGACTGAAGGACTCATCCAGCTGTTTCACATGACCATTAGTGACACATGCATGATTATAAGAGACTGACCAATCAGCACACAGCAAGAACTCAATGCTAAAAGTGAAATCCGTGTCCTTTTAATTGAAATGGATGTAACAGTAATTGGCAAACCCTGTCGTAGCTCATAGTCTCCCTCATGACATGGAATAAATGGTCACCCCAAAGAGGCGCCATAATTCCTATACAGGTGGCCAGCTTTACCACTAGCCAATGATATGTTTTGAATCGGTGAGTGACAGGGGAGGGGATACTTAGGTGGCCAGTCAGCTTTTAACAGGAGCCGGTGCCTCTGTGGTTCCGCCCCTATATATATCCCTGGGTGCTTGGGAAAGTCTCCAGACTGACTGAAATCTTTCACTAGATAAGTGGTTGCAGAAGATGAGTGGGTGGATTTATTTGAATCTGCTCAGTCAATAAGACACTGTGATCACCTATGGGCGACGTCTCGCGAAGCCTCTCCTTCCCTAACCATTAATGACGGGTTTCGCTGTTTTCCAACATCGCCACAGGGGTACGATCGTTGAGCCTACCCCCCCCCCCCCCACCTCAGCCTTACAGGGTAGAACACCCTCTGGCTGCTTTTCGGGCCCAAAATCATCAACCCTTCTATATCAAATATTCATTGATTAAAAAAATACATTTTAGCACCTTAAGAAGTTTAGAGAAAATTAGCATAATTGGAGAAGAGATAGCTCTGCGAGGAGAGCTGCCGTGGGTGTCTTGGTCGCCGCAGGGAGCTTTTCTGCCACCTACTTCCTGCCACTGCAGAATATCTCCTACATCTATATAGTGTGTCCATTTCGGAGCCAAAGACCTCAGAAGGCCCCAATTTACCATACAGTATATGTAACCTGCCATTATTCTGACCCACATGTCCTCAAAGCCTGTCTGTTTTCACAGAATAATTTATTAATGTTGTACTATTGTGCCTGTAGGCTGTCTGGCAAATTTCCTTCATTGCTTCCGCGTCGATGTTCCAGTCGGTGACCTTTTCTTCTGTCTTTTCTCCATCCGCAGAACAGGAACTCATTAAGGGAGGCCCCTGCCAACCTTCACCCTGTTTGTTCTCCCTCTCCCGGCTCTCGGTGGCTGGTCCTGCTTGAGCCATCTTCTCATTTACCCCCGGCTTGCACTTCCATTAACCTGCGAGCCTCTCCTCTCATTTCCTGCGATAACACTTGAAAGCGCCCCGAAACCGGGTAATGGATTGACGGCAAGACTGAATGAAAAGACTGCGGGCCGGTGGATTTTACGAGATGTCAGGGATGGAGATGGAGGGAAGTGGATGAAGGAGGTGCCTGTCATTAAGAATGGGGGCAGAGTCTCTGGTGCTGAGATGCATACATACACCGTGCGCCTGTTTGACAACATTCTTAAAAAGCAACCGTGTGTGAGGATTAATTGAAAAGGCAAATGAATGTTTATGACTAAATATAGCAAACATATATGACATGGGGTCACAGGTGGAATAGAAGCTTAGTGAAAAGCAAGAAGAGTTTCCTCTGTTCTCCAAAAAGGTTCCTCATATATTATTGGACAGCTAGAAGTTCCCTGCTTCGGTTCCACATAATTAATTATTAAATTTCACCACCGGCTCACTTAATTAACTAAATGAGTTAAATAACTTGATGAGGTATTGATTAGCAATACGAGGTGTGCAGGTGGGTGAATAAGTAGCTACGGGGGGGCGGGTATTGGGTGGTTACTACGAACACCAGGGTGACGTTAGGAGAGGTTTTGAAATGCCTGAGCTGAGACATTTGGACAGACGCAACATCATACTGTAGTTTTACACCAACGGAAGATCATTTAAACATTTTTTGATGGCCTATGACTTGTATAGCTTATATACCATTCTTTAAGAACATAAGAAATTTACAAACGAGAGGAGGCCATTCGGCCCATCAAGCTCGTTTGGGGAGAACTTCACTAATAGCTCAGAGTTGTTAAAATCTTATCTAGCTCTGATTTAAGGGAACCCGGGGTTGTAGCTTCTGCTACACTAGCAGAAGGACTGTTCCATACTCTAACTACACGCTGTGTAAAGAAGTGCTGCTTCAAACTTTTCCACTTATGGCCACGAGTTCTAGTATTTAAACTAATATTGAAATAGCCATTTGGCTGAACAGCATCCAGACCTGTTAGAATCTAACAGACCTGGATCATGTCCCCCCTTAGTCTGCTTTACTCCCTTTTTGCCATAGTGCCAAGATTTCACAATTTCCAACTAGCCTGCTAACCAGGAAAGACCCCAAAATCAAAGCAGTCTTTGCTGTCAACATCAATCAACCCCGGAAACTGCCCGAAGGTTCTTTAGTGTAAGAACCTGGGTGACATTTACCATAACCAAGCTTTGATATTTTTGAATGAATGACTTCACTTAGCTAACAGTATAAATAAAACAGGCCGTCATCAATACAACAATATAACAGATTAACAGAAACTACAGTTTATGGTACTGGAAAATGCATGGGCCAGTAGAGCATGTGTGTTTTGTAAGTGCTATGAAATTGTGAAAGATGCAGGTGGAGGTGGGTTGAAAGGCGCTTAGGGGAAGTGTGCAGTCCGAGTGCTGTCTGGACACTCTGTGAAGGGGAGGCGGAAGGGTTATATGAGCAGTGAGGGAACGCAGCAAATCTAATGAGGCAAATCTATGTGGTGCAACGGAAAAGAGTTAGAGACTGCAAGTCCTGGGAGGGTGGCAAGGAAGCGATGGACTTCCGAAAGATGCTGAGCAATGTCATCTGGGAGGCGGCGAGTGATGGTCTCCGGAAAGCTTTATTGAAGGGTTAGTGTGACCAGTGTGTCCCATGGTTCATACCAAGCACAGACTTTTATCATTGGCGCTAAATCAGAGACACGGCTAAGCTAGGAAATAGTTTACGATGCAAATCCATTGTCTTTCTTATTTCACACCGGTGATTTCAAAAACAGTAAACAATAAGTATGTATATTTTGGTTTGTTATTGTGGAATAATAAAATTTAACAGTTATTTAGGACAGTTTAATGGGCACGGTAGTCGATACGGCACTTGCTAAAATATTATGCCGCAAATACGAAACGCATTTCATTTTGACAGTCGGTTACAACTTCAGAATCATTGGCCTTCTTACCCCCCCCAGTGTGTAGTAAGTAAAATCTCATCCAGGTGCATAGAATCTATCACATTCCATGATGGTGAGATTTTCATTGGACGTGACTTACATAAAAGCAATTCTGCAGGTGCCTTTATTTACCCAAGCCTCTTGCTTTGAGCTATCGGTGAGCCCATGTGTATAAGTCATCCCAGAACTCATACTTCTGTTATTTTTCTCATTATTAGACGGATTAGACAGCCGTAGGTGTCCCTCTGTTCGTCACCGGTGCTCTTTCACCTCGCTCAAAAGAGAAAATATTCAGTTTGATTTCCGACTAGATTATCTCGGCAGGAATTGTCTCGCACTCCGCTGTAGACACGCATGCCCCCCCCCTGTGCCTTCCACTCCTCGTGTAGTTGACGCTGGTTGAAATTATCATTTGCGATGTTGACTTTTTCGTTCTTTTTCTGGAACACGGCGCACAGGAATCAAAGCCTGCATCCTTCCCTGGAAGCAGCGTGGAGTTTTCAGACCTACTGGTCTCACGAGAACGCGCACGAACACCACCCAGCACGAGGAATGTGGGGGTCTGCTCTGGTTCCCCCCCCTCTGTTTTGGGAAACTGTATCACCCCTCACCAAACCTTCAGTCAAGAAATATTCTTTTAAAGCTCATTACCAAATAAGCCGCTTTAATATCAGCGTAAATACTGTAGAATTCAGTAACACTTTGCATCGACTGCATTTTCATAATGCCTTCATAATTCATTCATAGAGCATTCATAAGTAGCGTGTAGGTCCTAACAACTGAACATACTTTAACAAACATTATTCAGTATGTCAAGATATTTATCTGTCACATGCACAATTGTACAGTATAATGGCAGTGAAAGGTTGTTATGGCAAAACAGCTCCATCACTGTGCATAAACTTAAACTATAAGGGATGAAGTCATTATAATAAAATTGAGAAAAGATATGATAATAACAAATATTATTGTATGATGTTTGTTATTAATGTATTTTAAAGTTGTTAAGGCCTGTTATGATATACTTACATACTGCTTAAGAAGTTCTATGAATGCATTATGAAGGTACACTGAATGCTCTATGAATGCATTACGTAGGGGCACTGAATGTTCTATGAATGCATTATAATGCATTATGCATTATGAATTACATTATGAAGGTACAGTTAATGTAAAACATTACCCAGAATTCTCTAAATAAAATGATCACACCTCTGTTTACAGCAGTCTTTATTCCTTACCTAGTCAGTGAAGAAACTGTCATGACTCACCAGATAGGGTGAAGATGAAAATATTGAAAAACTAGTTTATTGCCCATATGGGGGCAATTGATGCATTTGAAAACTTGCGTGTCATGACTTGTTTCAGATTCATTAATGCCGAAGACATAATTGATAATCAATCGATGTCGACGAGGTAGAGTATATGTGGAATCTCTGCAAAAGTGTTGCCCATTCAGGACAGGGGACCTTCTACTTGTTGACTACACTGTCTTGGGGAATGACGTGTTTGCCAGGATATATAATCAGAGGACCAACCTCACGGGCAAAAAGACAGACTAACATCACGAGTCCTTCAGCTGCCTATGGTGTTATCAGTGAATCAATAGTCCAGCTCTTGTTCAATTTGACAAGCATCTACATGAGGGGGGAAAAACGCAATCACTTACCACCACTGGGTCTATGATATTGACTGGCAGCGATAAGGCTGGTCCTTTTCAATCATGCAGGCCAATTGGGTTTGTAAGATTAAGGGTCGAATCACGTCTAAAATGCCTATGTGCCGTTCACTCAAGAGGCTGTAATAATGGAGAGTCATATTAAACCTTGAAGTCATTTCTGTTTGGCTATATGCGGCTAATATTAACCCCATTGTAAACACGTCAACAAAGCCGTCCACACGAAGCTTGCAGAGATGGTACGGGCGGTTGATGCATCTGCTCGTTGATGTCTTTTAGGACCAAACGGGGACAAAGACAAATAAGTTTTTTCTGAAGAAAAGATATACATTCTTGGTTTTGTACATTTAAGTCCAGGTTGTGTTAATTGCGGGCAGTGGGCCGGACGCCTATGAACTCCTGGACCAGTGTCACATGACTCCAGGTGCAACATGCCAGCACTGTGGCCGAGCTGCATGTTGCAGGACTGCACTGAGGCCCCTGGAGGCTTCCTGGCACATGCTGTAAGGGGCAGACAGAAGATGGATGTGAGACAAAACTGGAGATGACCTCGGTGAGAGCTAAAAAAACAGCTCCTGGCAGAATTCCGGCAGTAAATCACAGGCTTAGGCCACACTGTAAGTTTGAGTTTCCCTTTGGCATCTTTAAGAAAACAAACTTATTAATTTCAAGGATATTTACTAAGTCAAAACAGAGCCTCCTACTCATCTATCACTGCAAAATCGGAATCGTGCACAGGCCTGCTTTATTAACGTAAGACTCACACTGAAAGGATTGTAATATATTTAATTACAGATGCTCCCTGAGTTATGATGGTCAATGTTACGATATTTCGACTTTATGATGGGGATTCCAATTCCGTTTTTCACTTCTGGTACATTATTCAATAAATTACATGAGATATTCAACACTTTATTATGAAATAGACTTAATGATTTTCCCCAACTGTAAGCTAATATAAGTGGTCTATGCCTGTTTAAGGTAGGCTAGGCTAGGCTATGATGTTTATTAGGTTTGGTATACTGTATTAAAATGTATTTTCGCCTTACGATATTTTTGCCGTACGATAGATTTACTGGAACGTAACCCCATCGTAACCTGGGGAGAGTCTGTAATACAATATAATCTGTGGGCGGGTCCTCCTTATCTTATTTTTACTGTTCTATTTATTTATTTGTATGTTTGCTTGTTCGTGATTTGCAGTGGTTTTTATATAGGTGAAGCCAAAAGGTATAAATCAGTTCGCCTGGGGGTAAATCCGCTTACCCCTGGGATCTGATTACCCATAGTAACTCCAGGTATTTCCCTGTAACTGCTCATTCATGTGCTGAATTCCGGCAACTCTCCCAACACGTGGCGATTCCTATGAGTTTTGGGATAGAAGCACATCAGCCTCGAACTATGGCTCTGCGCAGATGGCTCCTCCCACAATTCCATGTAATAAGTGCACATCTGTGACACCCTGCACTTCCAAAACTGCAAACAAAACAAAACAAACAAAACAAAACAAAACAAAACAAAAAAAAACACAAAACAAAAATGAAGCAGTTCTTCTTCACAGATGACATCAGAGGCTGATTGTTCTTCTTGACAGTAAGTGTTTACGCTTCTTCGATTTCCATTGGCGTATCTCCTGATTTCACAGTGCTCCTCGTGGCCAGAAATAGTGCAGTAGAGAGGCAATCAGTGGCTCACGGGTAACAAGTCACCGCGAAGATACAGGCGGTGTTTTTAAACCAGCTTGCGCTTTCTGCTTGTTTTATGCATCCGACACGCCTTGGCATCTGCCCACCCACCGGAGCAACGAAAGAGCCCATTTATGGGTAATGATGGCTCTCCCCCACCCATAGCGATAGTCTCATAAGGACTGATTTCCCCCGTAATTCATGGCCAACCCAACGTGACGAGCTCCAGTAAATGCGGCATTCGTCGGCCAATCTGCTGATGCGCTTTCCTGCTTGCGTTGGTGTTTTTACCGGTAATCATGCGCTACAGCGTGTCGACGGCCCTCATTAAGATCCATTAGGAGATTTAAGTCCGGGCCCAGAGGTCGTGGCATTTCTGCAGTTCTCCTACCCCTGAAAAAAAAAAAATCATCTGTCACTCTTCAAGGCCCCCATAAATACCTCCACTAGTCTCATATCAATCCCTGTTCCCTGAATGTTCTTAATGTTGCATTTTCTGCTCATTCAGTAGTTGTCCTATTAGGCTTTCGCTATGTTAGAAGATGTTGCGTATCTCCCGCTCCAGTGCTGCTTACACTCATACTTGGGCATTTACTGGAAGCTCAGCCTAGCTGCACTTAGAGTACGCCTAGTCAGCTCCTTGACAGCGTGTACGTCTGTAATGTGCTGTTTGCCTCACTTAGTCACCACTTTGGACAAAACTGTCTGCTAAAGAAAAATAGATATATATGTAAATATAAATGCATTTGCTGGTAGAGGTATACAGCCCTTTTCAGACTTGGAACGCTGTTCGCGAAATAAAAGTGCGCAGATTTGATTATGCTAATCAATTTCTGCTCCTTACTTTGCAAATCAACAAACAGACATTAAAACCTGCCTGTTTAAGTGGCTTTTTTTATAGACAGTCTATTCTGCTGTTATCCACCATAAAGTGCTGTTTCTTGGTGCTGAAGAGACTATGATAAAGATGGAAATGCATTCTGTAGCCTGGCTCGAGTATGACACGCACCGCGGTGATTTTAAATGACTAATTTAAGAGCGAATCAGGATTCGGTGTGAGCCCGGGAGTGCGGCTTTGAAGGCGCGGTGGGGCACAGAACTGCTCCCCTTCCACTGACAATGCATGTGGCTGGAGCAGCACGACTGAATAAGCCTTGCGGATGTATTGTAAACACAAAGGCTCCCCGTCCAGATCACGCTGAAGAATGGCCGCGATAGCAACTGTACCTTCGGTCGAAGACCCAACCGCCAATATTATTAATGCTGCCGGCTTGAGTGTTATGAAGGGAGTCTCACATTCTGCACATTGTCAAGCCGAGGTAGATGCTACGCTGTTAGAAACGCTGAGCTCCCCCAGAATAAACAATGCAACGATCATTGCGAACTCTAGTGCCCCCTAGGCAGCTTTGTGGTGCTCAGTAAATAACACCAGAGCATTCGGATTTCTATGATGCAGTCTGGCTCAGCTAGCACTCATATCGGAGTGCACTCTTATTCAGCCAGGTTATAGAACCCGAATTATCTAATTATTTATTTAGCCAAATTGACTAAAGCAGGAGCAATGTAAACTATTACAAATGCTCTTTAAAAATTGTCAATGTGAGAAATATCCAAATATATTTATAAATTCATGGGTGGCTATACAGTCGTGTTTAGGTAAATAAACTGAAGTCAGGCATGCTGTCCTTTACTTCATCGCGGTTTTGTCTATTCTTTATGTGTGTGTTTGGGGTGAGGGGGGGTGTTTTCTGTGAATGTCAACAGTTTGTGCATGTTTTTCTTGTTGGGTGCAGTTAATTATGACCCCTCCTTTCACAGCTAGGCTCACGCCACACGACAGCCGATCGCGGCATCGTTAAAAATCGCATCTACATGCATCAAAACAGTGCTCTGTGGTTGATTTGTATTTACACTGTGAGAAAATAAACATTTTCAGTAGTTCGGAATCTTTACTGCCACACGAGCGAGGCCCGTGGAAAGCTTGCTGCTGTCGGAGAGACTGTGACAATAGGCAACTAACAATTAAGGCATAAAGCAGACAGAGACTAAATACAATAATGAACACAAGTTACTGAACAAAAATGAATATATGCAAGCAATGTGATACAGCGGTCTGAGGAAATTGAAATAATGCGAAGCAGAAATTTGGCACACTACAGTATTCTACATACAGAATACTGCAGTAAGTCACTGATTTTATTAAAACAAGACAAGACAAAATAACAATACAAATTCCAGTAAATTCTATTCTTGTTTTGCACCGTTTGTATTAGTGTTTATTTTTTTAAACACACCGCTATCCACAGGCTAGCATAAGTCAATAGTCCTGCCCGATGACTCGATACGTCTCGCCCTTTCACCTCTAATATCGATCCGGAAAATCGACCGGGACGCGTTTCCTCATTTTATTATTGCTACATCTTTGACAGCATTGACTCACAGTATCACAGACTTATTTGATGCATTATGATTTTGGACAGAGTTCCCCAGGGCCAGAACCTGGGGGTGGATCACGGGAACATGATCTGCAATTGAATGAGAGGAATGACAGCTTTACGTCTTTGCCGGGACCCCGGCACGTACCGCCCGGTCCAGATAGCGCTGATTCCGAGCACAGTCAAAGTGAGCAAAGTCCCCGGCCAAACAGAAGGTCATTTCCTTGCTTTTCTTCTCCTGGACACTGGAGGATTGGTAGGGATGGAGTGGTGGGTTTTTGTGTAGGGGGGGTGGATAATAATCATAATCTCGTCTCGTGTGAGATGGCGGGGTTGGCGGGATTCTCCCCGCTCGCTCACCTCCCCGCTGCCACCGAAGCGGCAGGGAAGGTGCGGACCGCGGCGGGAGGAGATTAAGCTTCGGTGGGGGGTGCGGTGAAATCCTCTGCTTGTATTAAAGTTGTGTCTGTTTAGTACATGGGAAAACTTTCATCTAATGTCATCTTTAAAAAGACATTTTAGGAACAAAAATATATTTTACAAACCAAATAACAAAAATGTAATGTCAGTATCATAAACAACAACAATAATTTTGATAATAATAATTATTCTAAACCATTATAAAATACAATCGAACAACAACAATTATTATTATTATCATCATGATCATCATCATCTGGGATTTACATAGCTATATGCAAGTATGCATTTAGGTGTAAAGGTTAAAATGAGCTGTAATTTATAACAGCACAAGTACATATTTATTTTATGCACGTTTTTGCTGTTCTAACAAGAAACTACAATGTATTGGCCTTCACCCAATAGAGGAGAAGGGGATATTCCAGAATTTAACAATAATAATAATAATTATAACATCTGAATCACTAAATTATATATATGTTATAAGGACATCATTTTAAAGTTAATTTTGCTCTTTAATTTCACACCTACCCCCTGTAAAAGATAAGTGTTTATGGAATGTGAAAGGCAGGGCTGGATTTCAGTGTTTATGGAAAGTGACGGTAGGGCTAGATTTCAGTGTTTATGGAAAGTGAAAGGCAGGGCT
>JAABNX020000055.1:3166652-3183635 GCA_015163995.2 Mormyrus lacerda
GCCCACTTATTATTAATGCTGCCCCCCTTCCCCCCACAGATTATCCAGACACCACTGTGTGTCTGCATGGTGATAACCGACAAGCCAGGCCGCCGAGCATATGCCTCCCAGGGGCCTGAAACGCTGCGCAGTTCCCTCGTGGTGTCCTGTTGCCATGCCTGCGTGCAATTCCGGGTCCCCCACGTGGAGTCACACCTGGACATTTTCTACATTCATTCTTTATAGAATGGTTGTGAAAAGTCCAGAAAGTTTTATCGGTGTAGGAAACAGACAATAATTTCTTTATTTTGGCATCAATATAGTAGTATTATTTCCTTTGTTCTCGGCTAATTGAATTGGTTGTGACCAATTGAATTTTTTGTAGGTATGTATACAAAGGGGTCCTCAGGTCAATGGGTAGGCGTCTATCCTGCTGCCTGCAGATCAGGCCGCGGTCAGGTTGTATCGAACGCTCCAGCTAGTTCTAAACTCCATCAATTTATTTTAACGTTAAGCACCGCATAGAGGAACAGACTGAATATAATTGCCTGTTGTTCAAGCCAGAATGCCTCAAATTAAAAGCTGTTCATTAATTATATATTCTTGTTTGCATGAAGGGCCTTGCAAACGGTGTAGGCTGTTGACGGCTTGAGGCTTTCAAAAAATAAGCTTTGTCAGGCGAAAAAGAGTTAAATGCACTTAGAGCAGAATTACAGAGCTTTTAATATTTGTACTGTCTGCTCTGCATCGTTTTCTTTTTTTTTCTGTATTTCGCTCTCTGACAAGCAATTACTCGCATCCCCGTTTTGGCAGTCGAGATGTGGTGGCCTTGCCAAGACTCCGACTCTGAAGGTGTACTTTCCCGAATTCAATATGCAATTTGGATCTCTCTCCGAGGCACTTTATGGAAGTCTTATGCTTTTATATTTACGACACACTGTAGCATGGCAGCATGGGGGCATGGGGGAGGGGGGAGGGTAGACGAGAGTCACCGTTAGCCTGCCCCCCCGCCGGCCATACGGATGCGATCGACCCCAAATTAACGGCTTGCCTTTTTGTCTCGCTTAGAAGTGCCATTTAACAGGACCTGTACTTTTTATGGGAATTACGCCTTTGGGTGATTTAACTTCGCCCGGACAAACAGCAACAGCAGGTAAAAGGCCGTTAATAACCAGGAAGGACCATTGATTTCCCCCAAATGCCACCTTTAAAAAACATGAATGAATTTGACAAAAATGCAAATGAACAGTGAATGCGTGTGCTTTGCGAAAATGTGGGGCTAATGCGAAAGCCATTTGTAAAACCGTGTCTCTTCCATTGTCGTGAATAGTACAGCTCACCGTTATTTTGGCGCAGCTTGCTAAAAACAAAAAAAAAAACAAGAAAGTGAAGAAAATGTGAAGTAGAAGATGAAATGGGGAAACTGCATCAAAACGATGTCACTACATCTGTGTCGTGGCAAAATTATGAAAGAGACGGGAAGAGTCTTAACCTGTTTCCTGAGGATGCACTCAGGAGTAAAAGGGTAAATAAATCAGAGTAATTATGCCGCTCTGCCCTGTCTCTCCCTCTTTCACCCTGACTGACCTTTGAATTAGCCGACTTAGCACTTACATTCCTCAGCGTGAGCCAGATGCCAGCGATGTCTCACCCCGGACGTTGTCAGCACCTTCAAAGCCCCGACATCACACTCGGCACTGAGAGACTGACATCAGGGGCGATTGTAAGATCTCACCCTTAGGGGACACCTCTCCTCCACCTAAAATTAATACTAAATACAGGATAAATCAGTAAATGGTTTTGTAGTAGCTATTTTCAGGAGGCGAAAAGTGGGGGGGGGGGATATATTGTCCCTATGATTGACATTTCCACACAGACGGAACAGGGGCTGTGGGGCTGTTAGCGCGGGGCCATTAGCGTGGGGCCGTTAGTGTGAGGCCATTAGTGTGGGGCTGGTAGCATGGAACCGTTAGCGTGGGGCTGGTAGCATGGGGAGTTAGCGTGAGGCCATTAGTGTGGAGCTGGTAGCATGGGGCGTTAGCGTGTACCCGTTAGCGTGGGCCTGGTAGCGTGGGACCGTTAGCGTGGGGCCGATAGCATGGGGCCGTAAGCATGGAGCTGGTAGCGTGAGGCTAATTTATTTGCTGAAATGAGTCACGTCCTATACTAACCTCTGAATTGCCTTTTGTTCCTCACTGGGTGTAAAAATCATATACTGCGTGAAGCATACTGGAATAATACTACAGACAGCTTTAGAAAATAATGGCTAATAATTTTAAAATAGTGCTCTGGGATTACCGTGAAGTTAGACCTGTGCTAATATTGGTAATAAATTGGGTCGCGCGCTCACAACCGAAACTCCAAGTTATTTCCTCTTTCACTCTTAACCAGGTTAACCGGTTGGAATGCGGTGTCCTATAAACCCGGGTCTTTTTTGAATGCAGGCAGGGGCGATTCTCAGATTTTTTTAAGGTGGAGCACTTGGGAAGGGCATAATTAATGCAGAGGGCCCAACCTTACCGTTAGCCTGTGATATGTTTTGAATTGGTGAGTGACAGGGGAGGGGCACTCCAGGGGCCAATCACCTTTCAGCTGGGGTCAGTGCCCCTGTCTACTCTAAAGACAAATGTAAAGAAATGTACTAAAGAAAATGTGATGAGTGGTAATTGCGATTATTCCTAAATGGGGATAACCTTTCTGTATGAGGTGGTAACAGGGTGCCATGGTAACTGGGTCTTGCTCGGGCCACACAGCTGTAGGATTGAGATTTTAAAATTCTGCCCTTTTCTATGTATGTGGTGTTTGCTTGTTTTCCTTGTACTAAATAGGTCTTCTCTGGGGACTCTAATTGCCTCTTAAAGACTATTAGATGTATTAGCATTTCTAAGTCTCCCGTTGTGTGTACCTTGGGACGGACTGGCATCCTATCCAGGTTGTCCCCTTCTTCGCACCCTGTCCTGCCTGGGATAGGCTGCAGGCTTCAACACGACCCTGTCATGGATAAGCACTCGGAAGACGGATGGCTACCTTTTCGCATTGGTCACATGACGGGAGATCAGTTTTTTACACAACGGTAGCTACAGCTGTACGGGTCCAGAAACGCACTAAGCCATTTGTTTCATTAGTTTGTCGTTCCTTCTTAAAATGGTTAGCTTCCTGTTTTGATTCTGCTGTAACTTTAATGGTACTTTATCCTGGGGCGGAATATTGCTTGTTTAAACCGCAGTCGCAGCCCCGAAGCTGTAGCAGATCCTAATTTATTAGAGCGGTGATGTTTTATTTAGGCTCTCGGAGATGCCTAGCTCCTGCTGTACCGGCGAACGTGCCGTATAATAGCTAGAAGACAATTTTGACTAATCAGCCAAGCACTCAGGGACTATTTGTTTTGTAATTGCAAGTACTCAGGCGAATGTTTGCTTTAAGTGCATAATAAAAACGCACTAATTGTATTCCGAAGGTGACGAGACTCCCCAAAGCAACGTTTCAAAATAAGATCTGTCTGAAATATGACACAAAAAAATAGCGTACGGGTTAACGGATGAAAAACTCGCTTTTAATAAGACTGCCTGTCACATTCTCATTAACGTTAACAGGCTGTTTGGATTTAAAAGCCCGATATGGGATTGAGGTAGAACTTGCTTCGTCTTTTTTAAATGTTAAACGTTATTTTTAAAGTCACTTTTTTCTGTGCTACCACTTTTAATCTGTGGAGATACAGCTGACTTTTCACCTCACAATCAGAGTGGTATAAATTGATTACACTTTACTGCACTTGACAGGCAAATTCTCCTGTCCTTAATGAAATTGTCTGTTTTCATTATGCATCTCTGTGTTTTTTTTTAGCACACAAAGGCGTTAATGTCCAGTTAACATCTCATCTAAAAGTGGTGCACAGATTGATTCTGAACCTCTGTGGTGGGTTTAAATCTCAAAGCCTTGTGGCTGTTTCAAGTGGCTGTTATATAACAATTTGTGTAACTTGGAGTCTGCTCTGTAAGGGGAAAGCACCGAGGTCTGTTTATGATCTGTCAGCTGCTGTGTTTTAAAACTGTATTTTTCTTTTTAAATCCAGAGCTCTAAACATTTTAAAAATGGAATCTGACTTGAAATATTTTCAATATAAATGTGTTTGCTGCGGGTACATTGTTTTGTTTACCTTCTGGTTGCTATGGTAGCCTGTAGTTGTCATAAGACAAATCTTTTCCTTTCTGGGGGGGCTAGCAGACAGCCTTTTGAATCAATTACGCCAATTGGGGGCCTCCAGCTGACAGCATGAGAGAGGGGGAGGGACTCACGCTTCTGGAGAAATTTGGAACCGAAATAACATCACTCATAAGCGTAGCTGCTTAGAATATTGTGCTATTTTATCGGCTCAGTCCTAACATTTGACCGTGGGGGACCATTGAAATGTCAGTTATAACTGGTGTATAATGAATAAAGATAAAGATAATGGATACCATAACTGCAGAAGGTGCGTGTGATCTTAATCCATATTTATTCACCATGCTTTTTCATGACAATGAACTGTGTATAGTATCTCAATCCGATCTTCAGGGACCCCAGACAGTCCACATTTTTGCTCCCTCCCAGCTGCCAGCACTAGGTATTCCAAGGTCTTGATTGACTGGGATGGAGCAAAAATGTGGACTTTCTGGCAGGTAGCTGGGAGGGAGCAAAAACGTGGACCGTCTGGGGGTCCCTGAGGACCGGGTTAAGAAACTCTGGTTTACATCCAGTATGCAATGTTCATATTTTAAAAATGTGTGTCTGATCATGACAGGCGCATGCTTTATTATGACAGGAGCCCTCTCTGCAGATTTATGCAGCTCTTCCTTGTTGTTATTCTGTAGATTCAGACCTAAGTCAAGTATTGGTATTATGTCTGCAGACAGTTTAATGACACGACCTGATTTACTGCAAAGAACCGTCTTCTTCAGTTCCTCGTAAACAGCAACACTCCACACTTTTACACTGGAAGAATTTGAAAATAAAATGCAAAAACAGTTACACTGCATGCTGTGTTACTGTGAACGCTTAACAGATTCATTTCAATAATTAAGACTAATCCCCTTGCCGTACGCATGTTTTTTTCATGCAGTAAAATCATTTTGTGTCTCAGATTTTTAACTGCGTAGTTCTAGGTGGGTCTTGCCTGTGGGTTCCCTTGTTCTACTATTTTGTTCTTTCAAAGAAATGTATCTCTAAATAAAAATGGTTTAATTATTCAGATAGGTAGAGAGGCAGACGTTATTTTTACACTGAAGACAATTGCCTTTACGGGCAAATACTACACTCTGTCTGAAAAAGTGGGGATAACTTAGCATAATTTATTAACCTGAATAACAATTCCATTTGCAATATTAATATCATAAAAGACTGAATATAAAGCACTGAACAATAAACGAGCTGCAGACCTTAATTCTTTTTCATTCCTAGTTTTCCTTATTATAAAGGAACGCATTTAATTACTTTCACTGTTGCCGTTTTTCTGTATTTAAATGCGACGACGGCTTCTGCAGTTTTCGTCGCAGGTGGTTATGCCACACTGCATGCAGTCTTCTTTTTCAAACAGCCTTGAATCAATCAAAAAGCTGACACTTGCTGTTTGCGAAACACAAGCCACCCCCCGTCTCAGCAGCCCAAGCAGCTTTCTTTAAGAAGACCCCGTCAAATTAAAAATGGCCGCCGAACAACAGAAATCACGCGCGATCGGGTCGAAACACCGGAGCCCGGCGACCTCGATATACTGAAAGCGCCTGGCCGCAGGCCACAGGTGTGTGTGGTATCGGAGTATGTCGTTGTCGCCGGTCAGCTCGATGGAGCAGAAGTTGGGCCTTTCTGATAGCCTTTTTCAAGCCTCGAGTCGGACCGTCTGCATGCGGTTCACATCAAACCATGCGATGCCATTAGACAGCCGCTATCTGAACACCATCACAGCGCCTGGGGTGGCCTGAAACTGGCCTCGCTGAATAATTCAGGGTCTGCCCTGGACAGGACAGCGCTCTGCCACAAAGCACTCATACCAAAGAGATTTAACTCTACCAGCACAGTAGGAGTACAACAGCGGGAAGCAGGACGCGGAAGAAAACAGGAGAATGTCCCGACAGGTCCAGTCCCAGAAACACGACAAAGACTAGGATCAGTATTCAGCATTATCAGAATACAATGAGGCAACTATCGGGTGTGAAATTCTTGTGCCACGATGTTGGGATGTGTCCCAAAATCCCAGAGTGCTTTTCAGCATCACCCGGTACGTGTTCACCTTCAAAGTGTGACTGTGTGTAGCGGCTGTTTTATGTGATGCCTCACTCACATCAAAGAAGATGCAGCGGACAAAAGGAAACATTCTGGGTTCCTGTGTATTGCATTCTCTTCATCTTCCACACACGCAAGTCCAGTCCTGAGTTTCCCCCAAGAAGAAGAAAGTTTTTTTTTTTTTACACTTGAAAATAATTATTGCAGAGCAAGTGACTATTCTAATTCTTATTTTAAGCTTTGTGACTATAATTGCTATTCTTTACTTTTGCAAAGTCCCATCTTCACCGAAGTGAATTTAACTGCCCCAGTTTAATTTCACCAAATGCTCCAGTGTTCCCTAAAACCATACCAAAACATTCCAGATTGC
Source organism: Mormyrus lacerda (assembly GCA_015163995.2). Taxonomy (NCBI): domain Eukaryota; kingdom Metazoa; phylum Chordata; class Actinopteri; order Osteoglossiformes; family Mormyridae; genus Mormyrus; species Mormyrus lacerda. Next base: position 3,173,257 of record JAABNX020000055.1, read on the forward strand.
AGTGCTGTAAGGAATTAAATTTTAATTTCGTTTTTCAGTTGCTTGAAATCTGAAAGGCTATGGTGTTGTCAGGAGACATTGTAACTCTTATTTAGTCCACCAAGGAAGTAAGGCATACAGGCTGCATGCATCGCCTATATGGGAATGAATGTTTATTTAGATACGACGCACATACAATAATTAGTATAGTACTCCCAAGACAGTGAACAGTCTCAGATTGTTGTGTGTGGATTGGCTTAAAGGAGTCAGGCGACCTGCCGAAGGCAGACCATGTGCATCACCAGAAAATGCTTGCAGCCCAGTTCAAACCAGGAACGGCAGGTTTTTCCACGCTATAAGGGTTTCTGCTCGCAAATATCACTGCGCTGCACTGTTCCTCAGACAAAATGTCAGCAGAATATTAATTAATATGAGTAATGAGTGCCACTGATTGAACCATGCATATCTTGGGTAATTCACAACTTGCATGTTTTCACTTGCGAGTATAATGCATGTCTTGGCCATGTTGGAATGTAGTCTGGAATTATGGGGAAGCAGAGACTGCTTTTGGCAACAAAGTGTGATTTGATTCAGGTTGCCGGCTTTCAGGAATGGGCAAAATGTTCCGCTCTGTGTTCCATGCGTCGGCAGTCATCTGTGATGCTGTCACCTGTGCTTCACTGCGGTCCTTGTCACCGCCGCCAATATGCATGACAGCATACTGTCATGTTTTCCGGAATGTTTTATTGCCAGAATTGTAGCAGTGATCTGACAGCAGGCCTCGAACTCCGAACCCACTTTGTTTTTTTTGGGAATCGCCGGCCGTAACCCAGGGAACCGCTGTGCAAAATGAATCCCCTGGGGCTAAGAAAAGACAAAAAGGAAGAACAAAGAAAGACTCACAGCCATTGGCCAAATCCCTCACCCCTAGACTCAGAAATAATCAATATCTTTAGTACAGCATCTATAAATCTGCACCTTTTCCACTCCACAAAACCGTTCTTCTTGCCGTTTTATCAGCGAGGAGATACTCCGAGGTGCTCAGGTGTTTTTGGGAGGGAGAAGATCCCACCATCCAGTGTGAAAGATGCAAAGTCCTGCATTGTCTACAGAGGACATTGCAGTGATTAGACCCAAGCAATTGACCATTTGGCAGAGGCTTGTGCGGTTTATCAAGACAGAACATTTGCATGCAGCATGTATAACAGCAGGCACATTAGAACAAGCGGTGCTGACTTAGCAGGTCTCCGCATCGCAGAAACACAGCACTACGTGACTCTCATCGTTTAGCTGTTGATAAGCAGCCGCCTGGATTTTTGTTTTTCCTGACCATGTGACTATCATGGCTGTCAGGCTGCATTTCAGCGGTTTTGTGCAAGGTGTTTTTCGTGGAACATTAGATATACATGACTAATTATGCAATTAGGGATTAATTAAAAGGTGTTTGTGTGAGGACAGTTTGACGCCCATCTCTGGGAACACATTCAGCAAGATACATTTTTGTTGAGAATGGAATAAAACCAAAATTATGGATTATATATTAACTGACTCGGCCTGAAATGTATCTTTAAACTGCTCGGGCACTACAGCTGACCAACATGTAAGCTAACAAAAAACACAAGTGATGTTGAAGAGACATCATTGAAAAAGCTTGTGAAACATCAAGGAAGAGGCTGGTTTTATTTAAGACATTAAATACTAATTTTGGTAATACTGGACGCCGAAATGTGCGTATTCGGTAAATTATAGCAGGAAGAGGTACTGCAAACGTGAAATACAACTTCTGACTTAATATAAAATAAACTTGCTAGACAATGCCAGCTACATGGTTCCAACCATTTATGGTACTAATGTTTGGTACTACTTTGATACTATTTTTGGTACTGCTTTTGTTCTATTGTTTGGTACTACTTTGGTACTATTTTTGGTACTGCTTTTGTTGTATTGTTTGGTACTACTTTGGTAGTACTTTTTGGTATTTCTTTGGTACTACTCTTCAGTACTACATTCCTACGACTAGGTCGGTATACAAATTGGTCAATAAGCAAAGAGTCACTCTTTATCGATATTCCACTATACAACCATCTTTAGATATTGTTTTAAGGTCACCTTTGCACCATTTGTAACATTTTAGTATATTTATAAAGAAAACAATCTAATATCACAATGTGATTGTGTACTGGTATATATTGGCATATTCATAAAGCAAACAAGGAACTCAAAATAAATTTCTCACAAGTATATGAGTGATTTAAACAGCAAGGATGAAAATGATCAGAAAGCAGAAGCAGTTCTTGTGCAAAAGCAGCAGAGTTTTTAAGACATCCACTAGATAATCTTGAAAATGAATAATCATTTAAATTGCAATACCTGCTGTTTTCTTTCCTGTGACAAAGTAAAAATGTTTGAGCAAAACTTTAACCCCCTGCACTATAATATATGTAAAGTATGAAGGTATGAAAAAGGCTGATCTCGATCTAGCTGACTATTGCGGTCCTTGCGATGTGAGAACTGCATGTGCATGAAGTACCAAAAGTTCGGTGCCTGGTGCAATGGAAAAATGCATGTAGACTCAAATGGCTCCAGGGTTGCTGAGAATAATGCCCTGCAGTATGCGATTGGAGGACTAACTGGGCTAAGAGGATCTTTTACAGTCCGGAGCCCCACCCCCATGGCTTCACGTGTTACTTTTGCAGCAAAGGATTCTAAACTCTGTTTTGATCTGACTTTGTTATGACCAAAAGCACCTCGCTGGGGGAAAATAGCATCCCTCTGACTACTCCCCTACTTCAAATTCATTCAGAGTACCCATTTTTCCTCTGGATGACGGAATGGACCTTTGAAGGCCTGTCTGCAGCCACAGGCTCTGCTTGCAGGCCTGCCGTTCAGCTGTGACTGTTCACTCATTTTTCCCCGTACTCTTCTTTTCTCATGTCATTGCGCTCTCTGGTAGTGTTGTTATCGGAGATGGCATCAGATATGGACTCCGACTCCCTTAACCTTGAAATACACCTGTGCTGTTCCAGCTCGTGGCCGTACCGATGGGAGCTATGGAGTCGACCACTGAAAGCTCTGGCACTGAACCCTGCCCACCAGCCCAGAGATAAAGTTGACCATTGATGATGTTAGGAGCCCTGAGAGGAGGTTCTATGTGGGAGGATGTGTGTATGTGTTACATCAAACCCGTCCGTTCCAGATGTATTTCCACCAGTCTAATCTTTTAAGGGGTCTTATTATTTTTATAGTTCATTTCATAGTTTTTTTTTACAGTTCATTTTATTTCGCAGGTCTACTGCAATAGATTAACAAACTTCAATGTTCCAAAAGCACATTATGTTTCTCATACAATATATGTCTATTTACTCTGTCTGTAACTCTGTCTGAAATGCTGTCAGAGCTTTAAACCCCGCCCCCAATGAGCCCAGTGTGCTCTGATTGGTTAGCTTGGCCTACACTTTCCAACCCGGTCTTGCTGTCTGCAGGGAGATCCTTGCAGGTAGGCAGCCAGTAAGGATCGAGTTACGAGCTGACCTCACCATGTGACGGAAGTAAGGGCTGGAATTCCCACGAGGCATTTCAGGACGATTAGAGAAGAGTGGTTTCTGTGGTGAGAGTTATTCCCTTTGGCATGTACTTTGGGCCGTAAGAATCTGCAGGCTGCTTACATGCGTTTAAAGCTGTATGACACATTAAGGGAAAGGGAAAAAGCAGAAAAGCATAATCGGCCCCTTTAAGTAATAACCTGTTTCCCCCTGTTTTACACTCCCTGTTTCCTGGATGAAAGAGCTTCCTAAACAGATATAGATATAGAGCATTTATTTTTATGATACTCCTGTTTAAGTCAGCGATATCGTGGCTCTAGTCTCATCTACACCTGTTTTCATGTGCCAGCACAAACAATACACAGGGATTTCACAGCAGGAAATCTTCCAAAGGTAGATATCCTCAAGGTGCAAGTAAAATCTGCTTGGAAAAAAATACCCGTGTAATGGATTTAAACACACTGTCGTACCTCGTTGTGAGTCAGGACTGGCAGGTTTGCACAAGAAGAAGTGAACCAGAAAAGCCAAAGCCGGTACACAAAGTTATAGATCATGCATCACTGTGGGGAAATTCTCTTTTCACCAACCTCATCCTGAGATCCATGAGTCACAGAAACATGTGACATTGCACGCCATCCCCAAAAGCTCATGACTCTGGTGGGACTTGAACCCACAACCTTTGAATGGCCTCACCCTGTTAAAGCCTAGAAGTCCAATGCGCTATCCATTACGCCACAGAGCCCCCACCATGACGGCCCCACTGCCAGTTCTGTGTGGTTTACGCTATAGAGACCCCCCCCAGTCCTTTTCTGTACGTTATTCAATAAATTATATGAGATATTCTACACTTTATTATGAAATAGGATTTGTGTTAATGATGTTGCCCAACTGTAGACTAATGTAAGTGTTCTAAGCACGTTTAAGGTAGGGTAGGCTAGGCTATGACATTTCTGAGGTTAGGTGTACTGTATTAAAATGCATTTTCCCCTTACGATATTTTTGCCTTACGACAGGTTTATTGGAACGCAACTCCATCGTAACCCAGGGAATGTCTGTATAGTGATCCCTCATTCATTTTGTGGGGAAATTCTCTGTTTTACATATCCCATCTTACACTCTGTGAGACACACAGACGCACATACAGGTGAGAGCAAGCTTTGGGGTCACGGTGCAGGGTCAGCCAGCTGTAATCATAATCACAGCCCATGCTGATTTCTCAAGTGATGAGAACGAAAGAGCTTTTAGGCGTAAGTGACAACGGCTGTGCTCTCTTGAAGGAAAAACAAAACAACTGTAGGAAGTTCTGATGAGTAAAGGTTGTATTGTGGCTATTACCGGAAAGGGCAATCTGATTTTTGTAGAGCAGAAAGACAATGATGGATTGTTTTGATGAAGACTGTCTAAAGCCAGACTTTTTGTGACTCAGACTATTGGCATTTAAAAGTACCTAGGTCTAGCCACAGATAAACAAAAAAAAATCGATGGGATTTTCTTTGTTCCAGCTAAGTATTTCTACCTTTTTCGGATTGCAGTGTGTATTGTATTGGGCGTTGGTCTTATTTCAGACTTCGGACATGCTGTTTTGTAATCGGGACAATATGAAAACCCCCTTCGGCTGTGTTACTCTCAGCAGAATGATTACTGAGTGCCAACCATTATTGAGAGCCTCAGCAACAAGATTCCCACTGTGACTTTGGACGTATGTAACGTGTTGCTATTTATGCTCGACACATTTATCGACAGATACAGTTTGAAGTTGCAAGTGAAATCCATATCGGAATAGAAAGCAAAGCTGATATTAATCCGTTGCAGAAAATGGTTCTATTTAAGAATTTTTTAACACGATTAAACAAAGCAAATTATAATCCCTCTATTATGGCAAATACCTGAAATGTGGTCACTGGGCTAAATATGCTGTTTTGTCTGCTCATACAGGTATCTGTCGACTTACCGAGTCACGCCCGATTGCATTTGCATCCGAGGTCCGTAGTGAATAACATGTGCTGATCGAGACACGCTAGAAAGCGGACTCAGTAGTATGTTAGCGGCTATATCGCTTAGGCTAACATTGTGGGACAATGGGCAGCGCTGCCAGCCTTATAGCGACCCCATGTCCATATCTAACCTGTAACACAGTATGCATTCAGTAATGAATATATGAAGGAGAGCTACAATGAACAGAAATGATACAGATATAATTCCTGCACTGTGCTATTTCGTTACATAAAAAGAAACTTACTGTGTAATATTTCGTCTTCTTTCTCAGCTCCCACTGTTTGCTCCCGCTCACATTTTAATACCGCAGTGAAATTCGCGCCTTTTTTTGTAAAATTTAAGCGCAATCCTCTTATTATGAAGTGTTGTGATTTTACGTTTACCTTCTTATTTGCAGTAGAGTGCTCATATTACACTACTGTACTAAAGGCCATGCCTCTCCCCTATAACTATCACCCTAATTGACTTGCATCCAGTGTACCCAGTACCAAACGCAGATGCCAATCGATGGATACCTGTATATTTAAACCCATCCATCAGGTTTCCATAACCATTTGTCCTGTCAGTGAGGTCAGAAGTCCACTAGGGGGCGATGTGTGGTCCATTGGTTTAAGACACTAAGGCCATGATCAGGAGGTTGCTGGCTCAAATCCCAGTCTCTGTAGAGTGACATCACCATTGGGTACTTGAACAACACCCTTAATCTGCAATTCCCTCGGGGGCTGGCTGACCCTGCTTTACCACAAACACAGTTTTGGATGAAAGCAAATAAATAAAATGTAAATGATTCCATGCTCTCTCAGTCCTGGTCTTCAGCTGCATGCGTGTTTTTTTTTCTTTCACAAGTTTGGTGGTCAGAGGCAGGCGTGTAAACTACTGGGTTTGAGGGATTGAAAGTTATCAGGGTAGTTTAAGGCTCAGTGGAGGGATTTCCAGAATATTTCATGAGCAGATTTAAAGGGAGACTGGGGGGCTGTGTGAGTGCAGAAACGGGGTCGTCAGAAAAGGTTCAATCCCAGCCACCCATGGCGTCAGGGTAGAGAAGAGGCCCAGGGGAGGGGCTCCCGTCCTGGGCTTTTCCCAATAGGACCGATCCCAGCTCTCCCCAAACACACTGCATTCCCTTCTCGTGTTTATTTCCCCCGGGCAGGATCAGGGGCGGGGGCCTTCGCTTTCGCCTCGTACGCTGATCAGTCGCCCTGATGCGGGCCCGCTTAAAAAAAGCCAGATGAAAGTCCAAAGCTGCTGACAGTAAACAGGGAGATGAATTGTCTGAAGGGCATCCTCAGGGCCCCAAGCACAGATAAACAATATTAATAACATAGACATTTGCAGCAACCTAGAGTGCACACTCTTATGGCAAGGCGTTTGCAGGTAATAAGTGGATCTTCCTAATTAGGTTTTAAAAATAAAGTTACTTTAAGGTCTGCTGCTTTTCTATTAATAAACTGTTACTTATCATTTGATAATTTATTAATAAATAAAATGATTCACTTGGAATAATATTTATAAATGTATTACAGCTATTCAGTAACACTTTATATTACAACTTTATAATGCATTCATAGAACATTAAGTGCACCTTCATAATGCTTAAATGCTTCATAATGCTTACTAAATGCTTCATAATGCTTATTAAACATTCATAAGCAGCATGTAAGTATACCCAAGCATCCTAACCTTAATAGCTTTAACATACCTTAATAAGAAACATTATATGATTATACAATTATAATTTTTTATTGTTATAATGTATAACTAATTATAATGTTTATTATCACATAGTATTATCACATAATAAATTAATAAAGTATACTTACACAATGCTTATGAATGTTCTGTAAATGCATTACGAAAGTGCACCGAATGTTCTATGAGTGCATTATGAAGGTTTACTGAAAGTTCTATGAATGCATTATAAAGGCACTATGAAGGTGCAGTTAATCTAAAGTATTACCAGATATTTTGAGCATGTTCTAAGGCGCATTTAAATGCTCAATTATAACTCATTTCTGAATATGCTTACTTACCCATTGTTTTATATTTGCTGGTGATTTACAAACTGTTTTGTAAATACCAGGAGCAAGATATGATTGTAATACCTTTCTAAGGTCGTTTGTAAATTAATCTTTTTACCTATTAATATATCATCAAATGATAACAGTTCATTAATAGCTAAGGAGCACACCTTAAACTAGTTACCAAAATGATTTTACAAAAAAAATCTGGTGTCCTAATGAGTATTATCTTTAGCCCAAGGGTATAAGCATTGCACTAATTCTTATTGAAATTGGCCGAGACTTTAAAGTAGTGCCTCCCCAGTACAGAGCTACTCCCCGGGACAGGTTCAGGGGACCCACAAGAAAGAGGGCCACGGGGCATTGCCTGCTGCTCCCGAGCGCGTTGGACAAATGCGAATGAGCCGTGTTATTAGGGCAAGTGCAGATAAGTTATAAACGGGAGCATTTACATAACGGGCTTCATCTAAGGATCACGTGAGGATGCTTGGGGGTGAACAGGAACCCCAGGCCGTACGTCTCACCCCTGCCAGTGCTGCCCCCCCCCCGTGAATCAGATGACCTGTGGGCCTCGCTGTTCAGTAGCCGTCAGACGCACTGGGTTGCCGCACATTTCATCGGACCAGGATTTACACCACCAAGATGCCCTGTCTGATCACAGAAGCTGGCGGTGCCCCGACCAGTGGAGTGGCGCGGAATATTCCAGAATCAGCCAGGGAAGGCTTATAGGCCACCCCCTACTCAGCCACTCATTTGTTTTCCTTAAACGCTTATTCAGTACAGCGTTGGGGTGAGTACAGGGGACGAGGCAGGGGACACCAAGGAGAGGATGCCAGTGTACCACAGGGCACACACTCACATAACACACACATTACTGAACATCATGTCTGTTTTTTCCAAAACGCAGGACGCAGCTGGAATCCCTTGAGGACACCCCAGAGGCGAATAGTTCAGCTCCATAAAGTAAAAATCCAGACCAGGATTTTATTACAACCAACCAGTTGAGCATAAAGAGTCATAGTGACATAGTACTCAGCGGTTGGTTGAAACAAAATCTTGGTCTGGATTTGTACTTTCAGGAGCTGAACCATCTGCCTCTGTGAAAGCCATGTGGATAGAATAGAGAACATGCAGACTCTACACAATCCACAAACCCTTTATCAACAACTGCAGAGTTACAAATGAAAAACTCAACATCTAGGGCACATTTGGGGTCATCTCCTCACTGGCGACAGTAAAGGGCCAGGCTGATCTCCCTTCTGCAGTTTAGTTTCATGGTTTAGTATCGCTGGCGATTGTACTGGGTCCCATTTGTCTTAATGAGCCAGTTGTCATATTTTTATGATTCTTTCATTGCGCCATAGATTGGTGTTAGGAGGGGAAACGCAATATTCGAATCAGCCTCAAGGTGGCGCCTGTTAAAACTACAGAATACATAAGTCAGAGTTTCACACAGCTAACCCAGAACTGAACCGTCACCGTCAGCTAACCTTGAAATGAACTGTCTCTGGTGTGCTGCTGCTCCTGCTCCTCAGCAGAGGCAACTGACGTGGAAAAGTTTCTCTTTACCTCACTGCCGTCCACTAAAAACCATGGTCCGGGAGGGAGCTTGCCGTGACTGTATCTGCTACACAGTCTTGAGCTCTGCACCAAGGCGTGAATTGCGCTGATGGGATTCTGTGCGCGCGTGTGTATTACACCTGCGCATGTTGATATATATCACAAGCGAAAGGCCACTAAAGCACTGTTTAGCTTTAACATGGCGTGATGGATTTGTCGTCCCGCATGCTAATTGCTAACTGGCGGCCAGTCGCTCAAGCCCTTGATCTAACCCCCTCGGCTTTGCCATCATCGCTAATAAACGAGTCCCACGTCTGCTGTAAACCAGCAAAATGGCCGGAACTCAGCGATCTGATGCAGGTTAATTTCCGACGCAGGTGCGCGTTTTGGCAACGTTACGCAAAAAGGTCGCGAGACCGAAACTCTTCATTGCGGTGGAATGGGTCTGCCGGAGAATATGGCGGTTAAGAACCCACTGAAAAGTTTCCCCGTGGGGATTGGTCAGATGATGGTAACATCTGCTTTTATGACCAATCGCATGGTTGGCTGCAGCTCGCTGTTCGGAGCAGAGCAGGCTATTTATCTCCATTCCCCTTTTATGGAGAACACTATGAATCATGGGAAATACCACTGGGACAAAATGTCATGGTAATTTTCTCGAAATGGGCATTATAGTTTTCTGCTTTGCAAGCTTAATTGTTTTTTTCCCTTCCTTCTTTCAGTAGATGTTATGCTCTATGCTAATATGCACAGAGGGTAGTTAAGTAGGGCGATATTCAGATATGCGGTAGTGATTCGCTTGACTTGCTGTGTCTGCGATCAGATTCAGAATGGTGTCAATGTCCAATCATCCATCCATTTTCCAGACACTTTGCTGGACAGGGACACTGATAATATTGATGTCATTCTCAAAATTACAATTCGTATCATTACAATTCGTACCATCCCTTAGCAAAAAGTAGTATACTTGAAGTTCATGTTATTAAGTATGCTTGAGTAGAAGTATACAGTAAGTATAGCAAGTGTACTACAGACCATGTACTTGTAATGTACTAGAAAGTATACCAATTTAATACTTCTTAGGACTAAATTGGAACATTTTTAAGTTTATACAAGTATACTTTAAGTATACTTTATAAGGTCATTTTAATTTTACAAAAGTATATTTTCAAGTATACAAGTACACTCAAGTATACTACGTGTACTAAGTATATACTTCTAGTCCACATTTTAGTTTATTAAAGTACACTTCAAGTATACTTTTATGAACTTAGAATTACTAAAA
>JAABNX020000055.1:3183735-3215785 GCA_015163995.2 Mormyrus lacerda
AAGTATATAAAATATAGTATATAAAAAGTAAACTTCAAGTATACTGCATCAGTTTTAGTATAAAATAAGTATACTCGCAGTACACTTGAATAAACTACTTTTTGCTAAGGGATCGGAGAGCTATGCAAGAACGGCTAACCTCTCAAAAATAGTAAGGACTGAAAAAGTCATCGGTAACGTGGCTACAGATGAACTACAGTTTTCTTGGGGGCTATGAAAAAGGCAGAAGCCCCTCCTGCTGCTGGCAAAGCCTGAGTCCCTGGAACGGCTGTTGGATTTAATATGCTAATAGCGGCCAAGTACATGCAAGCAATTTCATCCATCGGTGAGATCACTCTCACCGAAACTCACCAGAGGTCGGTTAAGACCGTCTCAAGGCACGCGTCGAGCCAACCTCGGCGTAAATCACGTCCGGTCGAAGGTTTAATAGGAAACAGAGCAGCATAATAAATAACACAAGTCAAGCGTTTAATATTACTAATGATCTTTAGATTGCCCATTATGTAACAGAATGGAGTAAAAGTGCCGTGAGTCAGTTAATTATTCCCTGCATAGGCTGCTGTAAAACTGCATTTGCTGAGGGGAAAAAAAGTCACAATGCAATGAGGAGTTATGGGCTGTATCTGTCAATGGTGTCATGACCTAAAATACGTCTGTCTCTATGCCCTTTTGATAAATGCTTCAAAGCTGCCAGAAAAGGACTCAAAATAAGCTCAAGGTTATTTCCACTCTACTTTAATTCTTTAATCCCCGATTCGATGTTTTAAAAAAATCATCAGTAATTTACCTGTATGCCGAGTATGTCTGTGCGTGCATATTGTTTTCTTTGCGATAGACTATATGTAGTCCATTGTATTTTGTATTCTACAGTTACCTTACATAGCTAAACAACAGCAAATTGCAGTGATCGCTGAAAAAGAATCAATTGATCTGATTAAATTCAAGCCAATGAAACGGCAGTCGACGCCAGAGAAAAATGTTTCCTTACTGACTTTTATTGGCATTGCATAAATTGACTTGAGCTAACTGAATAGAGAATACAGTATTCATGAGCCTGTCTCATTAATGAAAACATGTCCGATGTAATGTATGAGTTATCAACTGCCTATTCCCTTTGTGGTGGGTGTCTGCTGTACCTCTGTTGAGTTTGATCAAACTCAGTTGCAGGTCTGCATTTTTTATTTGCAAATGACTTCTATGTAACTGATGGAAAGATTAAAACACATGTCCACTCTCGTTAGGTCAATATATTTAAGGTAAAAAAAAATCACATTGTGACTTTGGATTCAATGACCATACAAGGGCTTTTCAGCACGACATAAAATTTTTGAACTTTGATATGAATGCCCTTTATACATTAAACACATCGGCAGAATTTTAAACAGGCCAAGGATGTTCCAGAGCTCCTCACAGATCACGCCGTCATTTTTCTCTTTCGTTCTCCAGAGAATGTGCTCCCTCACTATTCATGAATCTACTCTCGGCCACTTAAATTAAGCCGTGAGATTGGTAATGTTACCAAAATGTCCAGCAACAAAACATTCCAGCCCTTGCCTTGTCTGAGAATTAAACACTGCAGCAAGCAATCCAGATCACAGATGTAGAGTCTGATTGAATCATTTCCATACTGCCACTGCTCTTGCGATTGGCTCCAGGGAATCAATTGCTTTTCTCTCTGTTTATGCAGGTAGAGAAATGTGTTGCTTCTTATTAGATGTGTAGTTCTGGCGGCCCTTGTTGTCTGGTCAGATCGGCGTTCCACCTACGTGTATATAACGTAACGTCCATAACACATTATGTCCACAATAAACTCCCTTTGTTACACCTTGGGGTAAAAATAAACTCCCGTTCACCTACAGTACAGGAAAAATGAAAAACGTACGTGAGTTACGATAACCGAAAAGCTCGCGTCAGATCTGTTAGAGTGGTGTTTTCACTCATTACAACATCGCTCCACCAAGCTGAGAACAGCGTTTCGCATATAAGACCACTGACTTGGAGCCAAGCCATTCTGGATATGCTTTTCTATTTCCCCCCATTGCTGATTGAAAATAATGTCAATAAACATGGCTAAATACACCATTAGCTAGTTAGCAATGTGACAATATTACCAAGAGCCAGCCTGTACAGTTCAAACACATTAATTGACCCCAGTAAGCATAATTATTATTTAATTTGTCCACTCCATTTTCAAGGCAATATTTAAACTACTCTTTTATATCTTTATCATTACATGAGTTTAACAGATATTTAAAATGTCTTACTGTATAAAGACGTACAGCACTCTACTGCACCCAGCGTTAACAACCGCCCTCATCCGTGATTGTTTTTGCGCGTCTTTTGCCTCCGAATACTTGCGTTTTCCTGTCCGGCGAGACCGACACCTCCTGCCAAATGCACTCTTACAACGATTCATTTTTTCCTTCTATGTACTCATGCTTTCATCTAATTATGCTGCGATTTCCCAGTTTAAACAACTTCTACACACTGTCTCATCAATCCCTTTCAGCGTGTCTCGGCGCAGCACGGGGCGTAACACACATTAAAGGGATTTACGGGTACGATGCACGCGGAGCCGCGCATATCTGGCAGTGCTTAGAGAACGCAAATCTGCAAGAGACACATAAGACCCCCCCTCCCAAAAACACCCCTCCAAGACGCCGTGCCACGTTAGAGAGACATTCGTTTTGAAAATGTCCCTGGAAATCGAATGCACCCATAAAAATGACAGCGAATATTAAAGGAAAGCGTGGAAAAGGATTTGACAGAGTATGCTCGTCAGGGTCCGGCAATATAACTTCTGTTAACAACCGATGGGCTAACAAATATGCCAAGTTTTGGATACATTTGTTACACTCGTTCATTTATAGACCATATAATTTTTGGGCATCAGTTATACTGGTGTTTTAGACAGATTAGACGGTGCTTTTCCCTGATAGATGAGCAGTATTCAACTTGAGTAAAGTTGTAGTTTGAGTCTACTGCGAATGGGTATTTTTGTTTTCAAACTGTCCTTGAAATCCATGGAAAATTAGTCTTACTAAACTAAGAACTCCATACTTGGATTGTAATTGTAAGGTGACCCCATACTTTTTTCCTTCTTAGATATTTAATATGTAGAGATATTAAAGTATTTAGTGCATGCCGGTGAAACAACAGAAAGTTGACGTTCCATACTAATGACCTGCTATGAAGTCTCTGTTATACATCTCACCCAGAAAGATGCCATGCACGGATTATGAGGGTACTTGAAATAGGTAGAATGGGGGGGTGGGGCTTAGGGTAAATTTTGCCAACCAACCTAGGAGATACTTAGAACCTCTAATGGGGGCCAGCCCTCCCCCATGTTGTAAACAAGATGCAGTGAGAGCTGCTGACAAAATGCAAATCATTCTCAACCTATTTAATTCAGTGCTCTCCCAAAAGCACACTTAAATCACGTCAAAGCAAACCTGATCAAAATAAAAAACATTTTTCCCAGATAGTTGGCAGAAGTCAGCGCTGACAACCACTCACTCCTTTACATATTTATTCTGCTGTCCATCCCGAGACACAGATAACGTTTTATTTTCCCATCTTCCATCTCTGACGGTTCCCATCGTTACCGCTACACTTGGTCTGGCTGAGGGCTCCTGTCTGTCTTCGCAGTCTGGAGATGATTGACCAATAAGGTCCTTATTAAAGCATATTATTTTGGGCCCCAGTCTAGACTAATCCAATTACGTTGCAAACTACACCCCCCCCACCCCACCCCACCCTTTACGACACCCATGGACATGGACTTCATGCTCCTATGCCCCCCCCCCTCCTTGTTCAGATGTGTTCCCTGGTCCTTGGCTCCGCCCCTGTAATGGAGCTAATGTTATACAGTTATACGTGCAGACAGCCACTCAGACACGGGGGGGGGGCAAAGCTGCTCTTATTCAAACTTTGCCATGTCAGACCCCCGCCATCTCCCCCAAAGCCCATGAATAATGAGTTGCTTCACGGTGTACTTATTTTAACCCTGATTTCTGTTGAATTATTCAGGATTGACAGGGTCAAAATTGCCTTTTAGTGTTCCCCTGTGCCAGTGCCGGGAGTCACGCATCACATCTGCTCTCATAATATCACTGCTTCTCGGGGACACAGTCACTCGTCCCTAAACAATCTACATCCAAGTAGTGCATTTTTTGTATATATACACGTGTGTGAGTGTGCGTGAATATGTCAGGCTGTGGGTAGTGCCTCAATTTTCCGCATTTAAGAGCAAGTGACTGTGGGAAAAAGTCGAGGATGGTTAATTTAATTATGTAAACTATGCAGGTTTGGTGTTTCGCATGAGGAAAATGGCCCTCCGCATAGAGCTTGGGTGCCCCAGTGTTGCCGCCCGACCGTAAATGTATAGACAGGTCTAGTATAGAATTCTAACAATGCCTGTAAGTCCACAAGAGAAACAAAGTGAATCTATCATACACCGCAGTCAAAGCAAAAACACTCCTCGCTGAAATCAGAAGCCAAGGTTGGCAACCCTACGTGAACCTCAACTAATTAACTCTATTGCAGTGGAATTAGCAAGGTTTTTGAAAGCCACGGCGACTTGACAACAATTATACCCCAGCGTTTTAGCCCATAAAAAATTCATGACTGTGGTCCAGTCGCAGGAGGACCACGGAAGGATTCATTCGCAGCTCCATTGATTAAACGGCACTCATTAATGAGCGCGTGGCGTCTAAACACTTTTTTAAACATTATGTTGTAATTACACAGGTCATGGCAGGGCAAAGCGCTCCTGTTGTTCCACACAATCCATTTACAGCAAGTAAAATTAGGGAATTGATTACCTTGTACCGCCATGTGACCATTCGTACGGTGCGAGTCTAGATGGCTCTTTGAAGTGAGATACCTGGGATGGGGTGCAAAAGTCTGCAAAGCAACGGTCATTGATTCTTTGATTTGCCATTGTACGACGTACAGAAGCCACCCGTGTCGCTTTCCAGTGCGGCGATACGCACGATGTCAACTCGTCAACAAGGAAACGCGTCCTTTCGAGTGACCCAAAGGCACACGTGGCTGAATTATGCATAAACAATGACAAAAGTGTATGGCACTTTTCCGATAGCTACATCCTTGCCTAGACTTAGCTGACAAGCGGTGTCTGCACTCAAGGGCTCAGGAGGCAGACGATGCCGCCCGCTTCGCATCTCTCACGGGCTACCATTTTCTCATGGCAAGCCCCTTATCACTTATTCATGCGGGTATCTATTATGTATCGTGATCCGGCTGAAAGCGAGTGTGTTCCGTCGTGTCCTCCTCGTGAACTCTCCTCCCAGGTTGGAGGGCTCCTAAGAAGCCCAGAAACACAGGGCGCCGTGTCTGTCCTCTCCCGCCCCCTACACTCCCCCAGTTGTGAAATATGGATGCGTTTTTTTCCCCCTGATGTTATATTACTTCTTGATTTCCTTGACTTAGTAAACAGGCAGGTTAAGGCCAGTTAAGGAAAGGGTCCTCGAACCAAATGCACCTTTGGAAACTCAACGCAATCCTAAAAAAGAATATCTCGTGTTTTCCTGTGGTTGAGTCACGCTTAGCTTAAGGGCTACCTTCTGAAGACCCAGCTCCCTCCAGGATGCCCCCCCCCACCACCCCGCTCTGTCCCATCACCCTGATTCTGACTGACCCATGAGCAAGACAGGCTATTAATCTGGACGACTCTTTGCAAAGAACCCTTATCTCGTGTTTCTAGTGCTAATCAATCAGCAGCAAACAATGCGAGACTGTTAAATGTATCACTAAAGCAAGTGACACACTTTGTTCCGTCCTGATTACACCTGCATTATGTTGTTGTTCAGGTATAACTCTTGTTTATTTCTCCGGACAGGTGTGATTTTAAGCGACAAAAGTTAAATTAAACCTAAAATGGTGATACATTATTGACTCGAAATCAAATGTCATTCCTGGATCGAATTATGATAATCACTTAGTTTTATATTAAGCTGAAGGCGTTTCAGATATAGATTCAACTTCTAAGTAGAACATGAATGGAAATACATGGTTAAAATAAGATACATAATGAGACGGACCTACGATGTTCCTATTAGCTGAACTTTAGACTCACTTGAATGACTGTATTAAGCTACACCAATAAGCCCAGGTGGTCAGATTTGACCCCGTCAGCTGGATGCGATCTGAAGGTCGAAGCGGCTACGTCGATCCGGGTCAGTACTGGCCTTCGTCAGCATGGGAAGCCGACTTCACTTACAACTGGAGAAAAATGTATACTTTGCGAAGCAGTTTTAAATATTTTGTCAGCACACACAGAATCAGCCAATTACGATGTGGGATTATTGATTTACTTTGAAGACTCGATCTATCCATCTGTCCATGCATCTTTAATAACCTCCTATTCAGAATCAGACTCGCCATCCTGCTGTGCATAATTCCCAAAGCTACAACCAGGCCCCCATGATGTGCGACCCCATCCCAGAAAGCTCCCAACAGGATACAGCGGACGTGGGTAGTTCAGGTCCAGAGAGTAACAATCCAGCAACAAGTTTTTGTTCCAACCACCCAGTTGAGTCCTCTATGACTGTGACTCTTTATGCTCAGCTGGTTGGTTTGAGCAAAATCCCTGCCTGGACTTTTACTCTCAAGACCTGAGTTACCCACCTCAGCGCACCAGTGCATGAAAGGACACGGTGTACTGCATGTGTTCCAAATGGTTGTGTTTATTCCACACCTTATACTATACAGACACATTTTATTATTTATAAACGACATTAATTTTTAACAGTGCTCTCAATGTTCATTACTTGTTTACTCACTACTACATGTTTACTTTGAGTAAATATCTAGCACCACTTCCTGCCTGCAGTGGTGCCTGAACCGTGAACTGATTCTGCGTTTCACGTAATTGCTCTACTTTTTCAGTAATTAACGACATTAATTAATCATGATGGGGAAACTGTTGGCATTTTGGCAACCTTGCTTGCATCTGTGTGATGATACAGCAGTTACTGGCCAGTAAATATTTTCTAGTACATTGCTAGCTTCAGTTTTCCTCATTAGTTTTGTTTATGGTTTAGGGAGTTGGTGGATTGAACGCATATAAGAAAAAACAAGTAATTTGCTGTAGTGGCCATGAATGTTAAATCGGCCGTTCTGCGGCTGAACACTTCAGTCCGGCAAATCTCGGATTGTAGTTAACGACATGCATGTACTGCGACTTCCATGCTGCCAACTTTAATGACTCATCATTCGGTCCTTTTCAGCGCGTTGCCTTAATTGACGCTTAACCGAGCAGATACGTTCAATATGTTGGCTGTGCTTTTATAATTCTAGAATGATCTGTGAGTTGCGATTCAGGGAAATGCGACATTGAACCGGTAAGTGCATATAGTAAAAATCAAAAGTACTTATTTGAAAAATAGTTATTTCTGAGCACATTGATAAATCAGTTAAAGGAATAATTCATGCTACTTTCAGATGCATTTGGTAAGTGTGTTAATCATTTTTAATTAATCAGTGAGGTCGAGTGAATTGCTAAGAGAGATTGAAGGACCTTTCCGAGCTAATGATGAGATGACATTCCCAGACGGGCAGCATGCAGTGCACTGGGTATGGCGTGTTTTTTGTTTTGTTTTGCACCGCATGCAGGCACACACACACATACACACTACCCCAGGTTTAAACTGCACCTGTCCAACTCATCTCTAAAATCCAGTATCTACGGTTACATTTTATACAAAAGGAGGTTTTAACAAATATTGCTCCTGCCATTATCCCTTTTTTTGCACCGCTTTAAAATTAATTAGTGTTTGAAAAAGGCACATTTTTGCCCGATGATCAACTTCCAAGCATGGTAAATGGCCTTTCTTTACGGCTAATAAATTAAAGGCGTTATATCGCCTTCCGACACAGCGGTGCGGCCTCATAAACAGCCAGCTCCAAGTCTCACTTGATTACCTTTTCCATTACGATTCTTTATAATCCTTGTGGGAGCGAGAATTCATTCGCTTTTAATGCTGCGCGGGAAGTGTTCCGGTGAGGCGTGTATAATTACTCAGCTGTGACCGGGATCTTTTTGTCACCTCCAAGGCTCCAAGTGTCCATCCCCCCCCCCCCAAAACGTCACATCGCCTGAAGTCGCTTTGATAAAGCATGTTTCCGTCCTCGTAATCAGGCTTTGTGGAAGCCTGCGGCAGATTCAGATAAGATCTGGAGCAAAACCCGAATGCTGATATACCTGTAAGCGGCATAAATTACAGGGTAAACAGCGCTAATGAAAGGGGATATCGCTATGAGCACTGCAATTTCCACCTGAGTGCGGCTCAGTCCAGTTATTGATTTTAAGATAACCAACTTCTCACTGATTACATGCAATGATAGGATATAAATTACTTTCGTGACATATTATGTAGATAAAACGCTTCTACGGGCAACCGTAACTCCTGCTTAAACTAGGCACCTGGCTCTCATAAACAATGCATAACCATTCACTGAAGATAATGTCTACTATTGCCGTTTAAGCGATTTAAGAGCTTCTTATCTCCTCCATACAGTGCAGTTTGCTATCATTAGCGGTGCATTTGTAACATTTTTCAGTGAACTGTAGCCTGTAAACAAGCTCCTGGTACTACTGTAGTCTACATGTCAGCAAAACGAAGATGGGACTGATCATTTATGTTACCTTAAGGAGTATCATGAATAATTATCCACTTTAGGGGTGGATTTAAAAAGGAAATGCAAGTCCAGGGGTTGGGTCTTGAGGATGCAGAACCATACTTAGAGACACCTAAGGACAGGGGCACGGTAAAGATCATTGCAAATTCCTAAAACATACTTAGATTGGTGTAGGTTGGGGGCCCCATATGGTATGCTTTTATGGGTTTCAAAATCTCTAAGGCCACGTACCCCTATCTACTGATGCCAAAGATAGATAGATAGATAGATAGATAGATAGATAGATCACAGACCATGTAGCTGCAGGTTAGAAACATTTTTATGCACAGCCATTGCGTTTGTCATTTACCAACCGCAGGTAGGCCACCTCTCTAACTCGAACCCAGCGGTTTCGGTGCCGCACAGGGTCTTAGACCACCGCTTGTCGAGACCCATCGATATTCAGGCATGGGGAAGCTTGTCAGAAGCAATTTGCCAGGCTGTGTCGCGAAGAGAGCCGCTTGACGCGTTTTACCTGGAGGTAATTAGGTTCGGCTCCTTTAAACCGAATAAAATAACCGGCGAGCTGGCGTGACGCGGCGGCAGGTATTTCTGTTATTTGTTCAGGCTGCGAGTGATGGATCCTGCAGGAGGTGACCTCGGTGTCCGAGCCGTGTTGGAAAATGTCAGAAGCTGGAGAAATCTGACAGAAACAAAGAGGCGCGTGAGCTGGCTGAGGCTCGCTCTTGGGCGGCACGCGGCAGAAACCCCGCAGCAAACGCTGCTCCCGCGCTTCCCCTGTAATTAGGAGCGTTTGCCAAGATCCTTCAGTCACATTAGGGAAAAACAAGCATCGCTTCATCCCTCGGTGGTATTGAGATGAAAAGCGTATTGTGTTCGCCGTTAAATGCTCTGTTTATTTGAATAATTCCAAGAATGTTGCCTCAGGTGCAAATAGGCAGACTGTGTCTCGAAGCTGCTTCTCCCAAGAGCCTATTGACATATATTTTTTCTATATATGTATATATACAATAATTTAAAAAAATAGCTTAGTGGTATAGAAACTGCGCAAACGCCACACTGAAATGATTGACAGGAAGCCAGTGATTAACGGCGACTAATCCTGCAAACATTTTGCAACACTTCAATAGAAATTGTGCTTTTCATTGTTGGTATTATTCAGGGCCAAACGGGGACTTTTTTTGTTACATTTTCAATAAGTATGTTATTATGGATGAAAAGAAAAGGCTAGTTTATGATATCTCTCCCTTGTATAAAATCATTCAATAAGCCATCCTTGGTAATATTATAAGAGGATAAATTGAAACAGCCTTTACAACAATGACCATGGATCTAAATGTTACATATGTGATTAGCTAAAGGTTAATACTGTCTTGGCGTTGTACAGCTACTGGGCAATAGGGCAAGTTAAAGCCTTGCAATGGAAGAAAATCAATGGAATTTCACTAGTTCAGCTTATCTTAGCCTAGCTTAGCTTAGCATATCAATGGGAACAAGCCCCACGGTTAGCCTGGCACCAAGAAAGATCTCTTGGTGAATTTGTAAGAAACACGCACGGCTATTGTGCATTAGCGTATTTGGATTGGATTAGCTGCATTTCGGTTGCTTACGCAAATAAGAATGGAGTCTACAAAGCTCGTGAATTAAGTGAATAAAGATGATCTATGCGGGTGTGAGGACAAATCTCAAAACGGAGTTGAATGGGAGTACCGCAAACAAGCCAAAGCCAAACGGTGAAAATCTGTGATATTTTTATTCCGTTTTTTTTTTCCTGCATGAGGAAATATAACTAGTGGGAAAGGGAAAAAAACAGCTTCATCAACAGACGTCAGACACTAAGTATTTAATCTTCGGCGCTTGGAGAATACAAATGCTCGAGTAATCTTCCCTGACCTTGACACCTACAACAAAGTCACTTGGGAAAAGAATTTTTGAATTCCCATTGATGGCTTCCTGGGACACGCAGAACAATTAGCGAACTGGGTTGAGGCACCGCATGTGCTCTCAGAGGGAATGTACCTGTTTTCTTCCTGTTTGGCACCCACTGCGTCGCCGTAGCAGATACACAGTCAGTACCACTGAGCCAGGTCAATCCTCGAGGCCTCTGGACGGCTGCGTCGTTAGGAAAACTCATCTGTCTAATTGAACTATTTCCTTGAAACTGACCTAGATGAACAACGTATTGAAGCTGTGTGCATTCACTAACACTGAGTTTAAAGAATTTGGATTTTTTTTTCTGTTTCTGTGCAGACAGAACAGGACATTTTGAATGTACATAAACTCTTATTGTTTTTTCCAGGAAATATAATCCTTGCGCAGGAAGTGCATGGAGACAAAAATCGAAACAGAAACTGAGAGTGAGAAAAATTACGTTACACATAATAAACACCAGGTTTTAACTCAGATTTTCTGTGTGGATGGGGGCCGAAAACCAAAATAGATGCCCCCCCCCCACCCCCCGTCATAAGCCCAGCCCATGTTCTGCATTCACAGCCCATTCAACACCCCACGGTCCAACAAGGTCGGCGGAAGGTAGAGCAGTTGCTGACCTCAGCACAATTTTAGAAGAAAATGTATTAAATCACCATGGAACAGGATGGTTGTGATAGTGATGGATGTAGATTGACAGGTACATATGAGCCAGCGAATGACACTGAGAAGGCCTTCAGCAATGTCTTCATTCCGGTTTCACTTAACCGTGCAAATGAAGACTAGTCGTTTTCATTTTGCTGTCAGTCTTTTTTATTTAAGTTCAGTCCTTTCTCAGTCTTATCATTACTGTCATTCGCTGGGATTCTGGAAAAAAAAACACCAGTTTAAAAGACCTAGCTTTAAGAACTTTCCGATAAAAATTAATACAATAATAACGTTTAAATCGTCCAGCAAAAATGACACATCAGACATACATTTTCAATTTTTTTTAGCATTTATCCGAAGCAAAGTACATTTGAGGAAGCAGTCCCCGGAGCAATTTGGGTTAAAAACCTTGCTTAAGAGCCCAATGGTGATATCACTTTACTAACAATGGGATTTGAACCCACAACCCTCTGATGCTGCAGCACATTCGAATCCGTTGAGCCACAAGATCACTGCAAGAGATTATGTGACCGGAGGGCTGATTGTTAATAAACAATTTTTTTTTTTCCCATTGATGTTTTCATCCCTCACAGGGCGCCGTGCTGCATCTGAACGACACGCTGCCTGCAGGGGGAGGCTCTGCCGCAGGGGCCAGCAGTGCGTGCTGGTCGAGGGGACGGGGCAGACGCACTGCGCCTGCCAGGAGAGATGCCGGCCCAGCTACATGCCCGCCTGTGGCTCCGACGGCAAGTTCTACGAAAACCACTGTGAAGTTTACCGCGCCGCTTGCCTGAAGAAAAAGAGGATCTATGTAACTCACAGCAGGGACTGCTTCTTCAAAGGTAAGCCAGACACCGGCAAGAAGACAAAATCAAACGATTCGCCCGCTGATTCTTTATGAGGGATTTGCACAAGTAACTCACGTAAAGCATAATGTCACCCCAGACTTGCACGCATGGATCAAAACCCCACAACGGGTTCATTTTGGCTCTAGAGACTCAAGCCAAGGTATTTATTCATTTTCATTTGATGGCACACCAGGAAAATGTCTATGTCTCTTCTAAGGTGAATGTCATCGACTGAGTGGAGAACTTTGACAAGCGATTGTTCTTCAGTCTGGGTCTAGTGCCCAGGCCTCTGAGATCAAACTCTTCAAATTCGCATAGCTATTTCCCCGAAGCAGAATTTCTCACAAATGCTGTTTATCTATCTCAGGTGTGCACATACATGTACAGTATGCTATTTACTGTGCGCGTGTACCGGCTGGTAACGGCAAGAAACACGGGAAAGCTGTTAAAATAGTTTTATCATTGACTCAAAGATGATCATTTTGTTCCTTCTGGTGTTTCAATACATGTTGTCTATTTACATATACATTCTGTACTCGTATAATATATTCTGGTAAATAAACAAAAAGGCAATGAGAAAGACAGAGGAGTAGGCAGACCTTGGTGAAGTTTGAAGGCTGTTGTATAAAGAGATATTTTTAGACTTTCTGTTCTGTTGGAACCCAACAGTCGATTTCATTCTAAACCCTTAGTTTACCTTTCATGGAGAACTGTTCTATGATATTCAAAAATAGCCATGGCACCTAGATTTTAAAAGAATGTAAAAAAATTTTTTAAATATTTTTCTAAATATTGAAGCCTAAAGTGACCTTTTGGGAAATAGTTTTCCTCGTTAAATTTTCCCAGAGGTTTCGGTCCAAATCCTGCATCGGAGACTGACCAACGTTCTAGATATAATGGCAAAGGCTGACAGACAGAGATTAGACAAGATGCGTCATATTTTTGTCGCGGCATTTGAAAATGTGAGCTACTGTGGTGATGTACTGAAGTTCTGCGGAAATATTTCTAGTCCCTGCTAATTGATAAATCTGTGAAAGTCATACTGGAGTGAGAAGATGCTTTGTGTGTGTGTGTGTGTGTGTGTGTGTGTGTGTGTTTTTAAGTTATAATTCCATCGCTGAGTAGCAGGGAGTTTAAATCGCTCGTCTGTCGCAGCCTGAAAAAGCGACGCTTCATCTCGTCTACGGATCTGCATTGCTAACCCAAGCCAAGGCCTCTCCAGAGCTGCTTATGCAAGAGCAGCGAGTATCCAGGGGCCCCTGAGTCATTTTCCATTACATGGGAAGAGAACTTCAACACGTTCTGTCATGCATGTTTAATCCAAATTAGGCAGGTGTTCAATTGCCTTTTTGCACATTACAGTGGTTCCACTGTGGGACATAAAGTCTTTCAAATGAGGAGCGATTTCTAAATGTCAGTTTTAGTTTATTTATATATCTCTCACTGAGAGAATAATATAATCACAAAAAAAAATCTGTCTGAAGAAGCTATGCATTTACATAATTAAGAAACATATATTAAGAACTATATTTGCAAGATGTGGCGTAAAAATTTTGACAGTTCTTTGTTTTGCATTTCAATTATTCATTCTGTCTATGAGCGATGAATATCTTTTGTGAATTGTGTGGGGGTTTTGTTTCTTTTTACTAGATATGCGTTCAATAAGCACATTGGGACATGAATTCATTGTCATGCTTTGAATTGTTTCACTGAAGTCAAATTTTATTTATTATAACATTTATCATAACTGAATGGGTAAACAATCTTTTCAGACCACAGCGGGGGAGATAATTTCCAAAACAAGGACAGACTTTGGAATATAAATGGAGAGGGCAAAGTAAGAGGTAGAATCCAATAATGAACAGCCATGCAAAAACAGATTAAAACATGAAAACGGGAAGTTAATTGAGTTTCATGTTTAAATTGTGGTGTGAAAGAAACAACACATTTTTAAGGGTGAGAACAACTGCTAAAATGATTTTAACAGATTAATTGGTGATAACAAGGAAGAAAAGGGCAAATTGTTAGCTAGGTTGCATATGGCTCAACACGTTAAGCTGACGGCATGAAATAAGAATGGCATTCTGTAGAAGAACAGCAGAAGATGGTGTCAAAATATCAACCAAATTCCTTGATAATTTCAGAATAAATAACATTTGAATAGGATGACCAGATAATCCATGTCAGGGGGACACTGTAAGCTACTTCAGCTTTTACAAACTGAAAGGCTCCTGTGTTTGGATAAATAGTTCAGCTCTTCTTGGGCTTTGACTGGTTCGTTTCCTTGATTGTTCCAGCTGCTGCACATTAACATCAATGACACATGCATGACCAATCAGCATGCAGTAAGAACAGCGCTAAGGTGAAATCCTTTTTGATTGAAATGGTAGTTTACAAATTCTGTCTTGAATCAAAGTGTCCTCCCTTACATGGATAATCTGGTCACTCAACATTTTGCAGAAGCTGCCTTATTATGTGGTATATTACTGGCATCCATGTTAAACAACAGGTGTAACAATATGGATGAAAATAGCACACAGGTGCATAGACTGGTGCACCGCGTTTCCAGATCTAGTTTGATAGGTTAAATCCAGTTCTAGTCAACATATAGATTGTTATAGAATTGCATCAATAAGCCTTAAGCTATTCACAAAAGAGTTTTGTCTTTAAATACATTATGTTTGGTCGATGGTTAGCTAGTATATTCTTCTCATTGACACAACGGGAGGCAAGAATCGTTTGTTACTGTTGTTCTCATAATACCGGAATATTCTTTTCAGAGAAACCTGTTAATTTTAGGTACCAACGGACTCAACATTACCATGGAGATGCAGGAATATGAATTCAGGGAATTATTCATTATAATAAAAATTACAGAGGGACAAATTGATGATCATTATGGCTTTTATTTTATTTTTTTTAATTCCTGGCACACAGTCAACCCCCCCCCCCACACACACACACACACACACACACAGACACACCATTTCCTGCTTCCCGATTTCCCTATTTTTCAGATCAGCTCTTCATTGCTGTCATTATACGTGTCATCACAACCAGACTGATTTTGTTAGCCAACACAAGAAATGTAATATATAAACAACATATACCACAATAACACATGGTTAGTATTCATGATCACACGACCGTAGAATATGCAGACTCTTAGTAGCGGAGACATGAATGATTGAAGCAGTATCTATATAATTTTTTTTATCCACCAACAATAAATATGTATGCAGAGCGTATACAAGGTTTAGTTAACCGCCACCCACATTTGTTTATTTTAGGCTGCGTATCGCACAGGAAAGAGAGCGTAACGCAGTTTGAAATTTCAGCGCTGGCGCTGATTTTTTGTTTTTTTCCCCGACACTGACTGAGTAATGTTCGCTCGCGTGTTTGCAGCTGCAGGGATTCTGAGGTTGGCTGGTTAGCAGAGACGTGCTGACACACTTCCCCCTCCCCCCGTGTTCTTCATCCGCGGGGAATCGGCGGAGAAATTAGAGCAGTCACCCCTGCGTACGGGGGGAGCGTGACGTCAGATCTGTCACGCGAGGGGATGAAACGCATGGGGAGCGGGGCGAAGTGCAGCGTTTCTCATCTCCGGTTACCGGGAAAACCTGTGTCTTGCTCGCACTACTGAGCAGATAGCTGCAGATGAATCACATCGAACAAACGAGCACCGCTATAGCTACTATAGCTATCGATGGTCACTACTGAAGTGCTGAAACTTGTCACCAGTGACACCAGATTGATTTGTGCATCAAGTAATTGTTCATAATTAATGTTCATAGTGACTGCTGGAGGAAAAGAAAAACTATAGACCTAGAAAATGATGAAATTTTTTCCCATTGTCTGTAAAACTCGATCTTTATGGCAAGCGCCCGGACAACAGAACACAAAGTGCTTGGCTTCTCAAAGAGTCGTACTGCAAACAGCGCCAAATTAACTGTGAACACAAATATTACTGTTATCCCTCAAATTGTCCTTGCTTCAGAAGTATCCCTTGTTTTGCTCTTCTCAAATGTTGTTTAAATGTCTTTCTTATCAAAAAATAGTCGCGTAAATAATGAACTTTGGAGCTTCGTGTTGGAATTTTCCATTAGGATGTAGCTTTGGGTCTTTTTTGAGGATCAAATTGGCCCCCAACCCCTTGAACACACACAGGAGTCCCACAACATTGATAGGG
Source organism: Mormyrus lacerda (assembly GCA_015163995.2). NCBI lineage: Eukaryota > Metazoa > Chordata > Actinopteri > Osteoglossiformes > Mormyridae > Mormyrus > Mormyrus lacerda. Next base: position 3,200,011 of record JAABNX020000055.1, read on the forward strand.
ACATGCCCCTACTATCAAGGCCCAAATATACACAGCTGAGAAAATGTCCCAGACGAGACGAGTGTCGGGTCAAACTCTGTAATGAATGTCATCTTTTAATAGAAAGCCACAAATCACAGTTGTCAGAGTGCAAACCAAGGGTTTGACACATTAATGTACCATGTCAAAGCTGCGTTACAAACTTTAATATCAATTAAGGTTTACCAGGAAGGTTTAATATTACTTTTTACATTGTTCTTTCTCTGTCTCTCTCTGTCTCTCTCTCTCTCTATATATATATATATATGTATATATATATATATGTATATATATATATATATATATGTAGTGGGAAATTGATTTTTGCAGCATGGTTTTTAAAGCAAAACAACTGCACATGTATTCACCTGGAGAAAATGTAACATATTAGTCTCATCTTTTCATATATTATGATGTAATATTTCATCTTCTGCCCTGCATGCATTTGTGGCCATTGAGATTCCTGTTATGGGTCTCGGGAAATATAAGCTACATGATTGTGTATATATATATATATAAGCCAATACATAAGATATTTAATCGACTAAACACTAAACAACAGAAAAAAATCTTCCCGTGACTCAGACAAGAATAAATAGTTGATGGGTGGATGGATGGATGATGGATGGATGAAAATTTTCATTTTTAGCTTTTCAGCTTTTAGAGTTTTTCAAGTGTAACTGGCCTCTATGTAACTGTGTCTTTGTGACTCACTAAGCTGTATTCTAAGCCAAGTCTTTCTCCCAGATCTCTGCTGATTTATCATATAATTTTTCAGGCTTAATAATAATAGTAATAATAATAATAAATATGGAAACACACTAGCTTTATCAAAGTATTAGTGGACCATTAAAAAGTTTCCCGGGACTGACATTGTTTTCAAGGTGCAGAACATTAAATCCTCCAAGTGGACAGATATGTAGATAAGACAGATGGAATATCTGATGTCAGTTGTCCTATAAACAGAAAAATCGTTTTCATGCCAGGTGCTGCGGTAAAACTGTAGTCGCTCCAATGGGTGCTTTTTATGTAAGCTTGGCTGTTGGCTGCAGACACACTGACTGCATCTCACAGGTGGGTGGTATGTTCATTGGAGCCGGAACACAAACAGTCCCAGCTGCAACCTAAATCTACTTCTGTCCCTTTTGGCTGCAGATAACGGCAGAGCGAGTTACTTTCGCTTAAAATACTCACACACAGCTACAGCTACTAATAATACCGCCAAGCCGCATCATTACATATGTGCAGCAGTTCACCTGAGTGGGCCACTGCACGGTCGGCTTAGTCAGAAATATCATCGAAGGGTTAATGCTGTGAATTTAGATGCTTGTTGCCAAGACGACATCAACAGCGTGGTTCCTATACTGCAGGGCTATTCAACTCAGGCCCTCGATTCCAAATCCAGGCCTTGTTTTCAGTTTTCCCAGGTAGTTAGTTTAATAATTACTGATTCTGATTGGTCAGAGGTTTCACACCTGGTTCACAGGAGAAGGAAGGCTGGGAAATCAGCTGGACACGACCCTTGTGGACCGTGAGTTGAATAGCCCTGCTATAGTGTCTAACATGTACTGTTAGCTGTGCATCAGAAGTGTAGTCATGGGTTCACACAGGTATACGGCATATACGTGCCTCTAAGACAATGGATTTACTGTATAGGCATGTAAAAATAGTCAGAATTGTGGCTCAGTCAGAAGAAAAGTGCATATACGCAATTATACGGTATAAGAGTACAGACGCTCCTCTACTTACGAACGAGATACATTCCAAAGAGCCAATCGTAACTTGAAATGTTCGTAAGTCATCATTCAGCATCATTTTAAGAGTATACACAAGTACAAAGAACTAGGAGTCGATGTTGCAGACAGCAAACACAATTTGGAATATGATTATATTTGGAATACAATAGTCCTTTTCATTCATATTTCTGATCATTTATAAGTTGAAAGTTTGTAAGTAGAGGAGCGTCTGTATATCCTCCTACCAAGACACCACTGCTGTGCGTACGAGTGCCTGGAAAGGTACAACTTAACAGAAAACCCACCTAAAGCCCCCTGCTTCAGAATCTGTTGTATAGAAAAGTTGTTTTCCTTAAGAGTCACAATGACGCGGTTTTAGCGGCTGCTATTTCACCTGACCCTTGTTCGATTAAATCCAGTCGGCTAATACGTAGCGACTAGCAACAACGGTGCTCAAGTGGAGAGCTTTAAATCTCACCGTGCCGACAAAGAGGAGCCGCCCGGGGGACAGCCCAGGGTAAAGTCCCGCTTTCGCTAGATGGGGAAGCCCGCAGGAGGTCTCTGAACTAGCTACTGCCTACAGAGCCAAACCTAATCCACCGGAGGAGGACCTGCCAGCCCAAAGAGAACAAGCTCTTTTAATCACCAGGGGGTCAAATCAACCTCAGAGCTATGGAGTCGCTGCAGTTTGTACTGTGCCATTTTTTTCCCTTTTTATTTTAAATAACAATCAGTTGCACCTCATACAGGTACAGTTAAGCAGACACGGACATGAGTCTTTTGTACGTAAGTTCTGGGCTACGGTACTCTCAGCGTCATTCTGGTTTGATGCCTGTTTTATACTCATAATATCCACCACAAATCACTGTCGTGCACTGCGGCCTCCATGCTCCAGGGGGCGACCACGTTTCCTTGGGAGATGTTTTCCACTATAAGCCCTTTTGTTTGCAAGCAGCAGTTAGCCCTGTCAAGGTACCAGCCGGTGCGGGCTGCTTTTTACAGGGTCGTCATTAAATTGGAGATTCTGACAGTGAAATGGATGACAGGATGGCACGTGTTCGAGACTGAAAAGACGGTCTTATGGGACATCACACTCCTTCTCAGTCTGGCTCCGCATGACTCGATTTGGAATCACAAAGGGCAAAAAAAAAGGTGGATCTATCACAAAGCCTTTGCAATAATGGCACAGATTGTCATTCACCGCTGCAACGGCTGGTCTTAAGATACTTTATGTAGCGGGGTTAGGAATTATAGCTTGGTTTGACATTTCTGAAACATATTTTTTGAAAGTAATTATAAATGGGCATAAGGCTTTAGAAATGCAAAGAAATCGCACATAATTCTTGACAACAGAATAGTAAGGGGCTGGAAAATATCGATAAAAATCTTACACGCAGAGAATGTCTCAGAATGTTTCCTAAACATTCATGACTGACAAGACAATAAAATCTCTCTGAGATACCAGTTTGGCTGGTCCCACACGGTCACCCTCATTAAGTTAATTATTCCCCATAGATTAACCATATTCAATTATTTGCTGTTTGAAATAGATGTCTTGTCCCAGATAGTAATACCCCATTTGCACCATTGGTATCATTCACAATAAACATGACTCTCTCACAGAGGAAGTAGGAAGGTTGTGATTTTTCTGTGCATATTCATGGATAATGGATACCGCAAAGAAACTGCCTAGCATGCAGTTTCCTGTAAAACTCGCTGTTGCATGAAATGCATACATGCACAGACAGGTTAATCGCTTGCAATATTTCTCGTGTATGTTACTGGTCCGTTTACACAAAAAAAAATATTGAGTTATTCCCGCCTCGATCTAGTACACACAAATTCCTTTGATTTTCTGGTTTGGATGCGAAGGTCTTTCTCAAAACATGTGTTTCCAAGGGATTATTCCAGTGAGAGGGAAGTCAGTGCAACACTTTCTCTTGTTATCTTCGCATAAACAACCATGCTTGGGGAGACCATCAAGCACCCTCCTCCCAAAAGAAGTTTCCCCCTCTCTCATTTTGTTAATTCACGCATTAGTGGGAAAACAGAGCTCTTTGATAGCCACTTGTGTATGTTTCATTATGAAACCAGAACAATGAGCTTCAACTATTCGTGTCAGTGACTTGATTCCCAGTGTTTCGGGAGAAGCACAGAAGCTTTTTAAGATTTAAGGAATGATAATTCTACCAGCTATGAAGCCCTGAAGACAAAAAAATGACAGAGCCGGTATCACTCTTAGTCAGCTGCAAAGCAAACCATTTTTTGTCCGGCGAATGTCACACGGGAATCAGAGTTCAATTAGACCCCGAATGTACTAGGCTAAAACACATCTACAAACAGATGGCCCAAGTATTCTAACTAAACATTAAAGGACATGCCATGTCTCACTCTGAACACTAGAGAAATTTTGTGCTTCAAGTCATTCCACCTGCTCAGAAAGGACAAGCTAGGACTGATTCCAGAAGCCTGGGGAACGAGATCTGATCCCCATCAAAACATTGTTGAACACCTTGCCAAAATCCAGAGATCCTGAATGTAAGCAACATCACCCCTGGGGATCATATGGTACAAGCACAGGGAGTTCAAAAAATAAACAATAACTATAGTGTGTATCCACATGAATGCTATCCCCAGGATTATGTCCTACACCTGGTGCCAGAACAAGTTCCTCTTTCTTTCTTGGGAAGGTCCATATTCAAGACAGGAGACCTACATTATAAGCAACAGCTATATTACAAAATCCGTGTCAAGAAATCACCGACAGTACGGAAACTCATGGAGGACACTCTTATAACACCGGTCGGTCTCTCCGCTTTACAAATCCTCCCATTTGGTTTGTATGCGTCACCATATCTTGTTATTGAGCCCCTGCATTTTATTTTGACTTCTCCTTGCTGTGTTTCCTTAAAACAGCCGCATCGCCAGCATTAGGGCAGATTTTCCTAAGTGATTCACAGTAAAGAACATCCCACGCTCTACCTGGGAAGCAAACACTGCGCCTTATATAGGAAAGCACTAGCTGAGAAATGGTCCGTTACTTTTCCGCAACGTTGTAATCTAAAGTTGAGAGCGCATCCTCATTAAGGACCTTGCACCCTCGCAATGAATCGCTGCTAAACAGACAGCAAAGCTTGGAGTGACTAGCTGGTTTACATCCTTTAGAACCATTTTCATTCACTGTGTCTCATCCACATCGTTACTACAGTAGGATTTCAGACAACCGGTATCAACCCAGCTCAATGTCACAGGTCGCCATGCCAACAGGGAAATCCAAGCCTCGGATGGGGTTGGGGGCATGTGATCTGCAATACAAAGTGGAACAACTTGAACTAGTTCAGCCTGGGACAGCTACACTACGATCGGACAGATAGGCAGTTCAGGATTTGGACCTGATCCTCTTCATGCAGTGCCGCAATTAAAGGTCCTTTAAATAGCAATGGCCAGGAGAAGAGAGTTTGCTGGTCTTGGGTGCAAAAGAACTCTCCCTGGTTCTCTTCTTGCAATGTTTGATGCCACGGACATCCCACTGTAATCTTTACGCCTGATCCACGATTGTTCTTTTTTGCCTTGTTAATAAAATGCCGTTTTCCCAGACTGCTTTAACACTCCTCCAAGTTGACTGTGTTCCCTGTCCTGTCCCGATTGAATCTATAATACGTTTCTTGACTGCACTTCAAAGCTAACATACGCTCGTCATGACTGCGATGGGAGTACTTTCGTTTGTTGTTGTCCGGGTGTTGCACGAAGCGATTTTTCACAGACATAGAGCTAATTGCTGTGACACAGATTTTGTCGCCTCGGCCTCTATCTGATCCATTCGCCTTGGTCTAAAGGTCTCGTGCTTGCTGCAGGTTGAGAGAAATTGTTGAGATGGGCGTCGTCACAACTTCAGCCCTCTGTTCACATTTTCTTAAGCATTTTATAGAGTAGTTCTGTGCTAATATATTAATTTTATCGTTTAGTTTGGTGAAAGCTTTTGGCAAAAGCCTAAGAACAAAGCAAAATTTCAGACTGACAAATTAATTAATTTAGCCAAGCCGGTTCATTTTGCCCATGTAGCTAATGGTCGTGTAACAATATAGTAATCACAGTTGTCCCTAGGTGAAATTTGGACTGCCAGTTCAATTTCGGGCAGTGGGGTGAAAAGAATTATCACCTCAGGATGCAGTTTCTGTGTTCCTGTTTAGCTACAGCAATGGTTACCATAGGACCATTATGACATCAGCAGCCTAGAGATGGAGATCCCATATTGCAGTTCTTAAGACCAACATTAGGGGGTGCCACTCCATTCACACCGGCTGCATTTTAAACTTACAGCCGATAAATAGGTCTGCGGTGCCTCAATGTTTTTTTTATAACACTGGTGCCTAGTATTTAAGTTTACTTTAAGAAAGCTTTAATAGGACAGACAAGGAATGGCTGTACATAGTATATTTCATTAGAAAATTCAGTTGACTGAGGATGTGCATTAGTTATCTGATTATTGTAAGTAGTACGATAAGAGATGAAATGGAAAGCATAAGTCCAGAGCTTGAAGTGTCATATAGATCATGATGAAGAATACCGGCAGGTATATTTAGAATACACCTGGTTTTAAAGCTGTATTCCAGGGAAGAATGTTACAAATAAAATAAAATGCCTTCTCTTGTTTTGATTGTGATTGTCTAAAGTGTCTGTGATTTATGTACTGATCTGCGAAACGCTTAACCTCGCTGCTGACCTTGAAGGAGAAACGCACAGCGTCACAATCGCTAATTCGATGTCCTTCCTTAACGCGGGTTAATTCCCATCTCGTAACAGCAGTGATGAAGAACGCGATTTGTAAACACGGTGCAATTACAAAGATGTTTTACAAAGCAGCAAAGCTTGTAAACTGTTGTCGCGGCATGGTAAAGTAATTTAATGGAAGAACTTAGATGCACATAAAACGGAACTGCACTTTTTGGTACAAAACACGCAGAGATACAAATGGAAATTTATATATCACTTCTTAAAGCATATACCTCAGAAGCCTGAAAGATAAACAAATTTAACGTTCATCTAATAGTCTCCCGAGGTTTGGAATCTGAAAAGTACCACAGTAAGTACCCTTTAAGTGTAACTGCAGAGACCTACTGGTTGAGAAGAAAAACCTTGGGGATTTAAAATGCAAAGCCGATGAGCTTTTCTGTGTTTTATTACCGCTCATTAACATCTCAGATGCACGCGGGAGCGCGGAACGCGGGTGACCTCGTTCGATCTCCCGCGCGTTGGTAAGCGCGCACGCGTGTGTTTGTGTGTGTGCGCGCGCGCCGCTGCAGATTTGCGTGTAACTTTTGCAGCTCAGCCTCCACGGAGTCGTGATTTCAAAGCCTAATCACGTCGTGAAGGGTTTACTTATTAATGCAGAAGTGCTCTGTGAACTGCTGCATTAGAGAGGTCCGTTTTTAATCCCCCAGTAATGTGGAAAGGGACACCTCGGGTTAAAAAGGCGAACCGGCAAATTCTAGGTTCCTAACCTAAAGTTAAACATCTGAAAGGGAAGTTAATCATTTGACCTTTTTTATTATTTTTTTTTTTTGGTAATCCAGATCTGCAGCTCTCTCCTAAGTGGCAATTATTTGGTGCGATGATTGTGTAACCTAACACCTATTTCACGTGGAAGATGAAAAAGCAATCATTTGGGACATAATTATAATAATCATATCAAATATATTTGTTCTCAGTTTATCTCCCTGTTCTCTCTTTCAATTAAGGCAAATACAATAAAGAAAGAAAAACGAACCTGGCGAAAAATAGTGAATTTCTGTGAACATTTTCAGGAGGGATAGTTAGTACTTTTTTTGCAGTTAAATCATGCATTAAATACTCTACATTGAATTCATCAGTCAAATATGCGACCGTACAGCGGAAACGACTCGAAATGAGAGGTCGTTTGTAAGGTAGCCACGTATCGAAGTCTCTTTGATAATTGCTTTTAAAGAGAATTCCACTTTCCTGCGCAGGAAACCCCAGTGGACCGGCACTGTGGCTGTAGGGAAGGAGTCACAATGACATGCAGCCGCCCCCCCCCCCCGAGCCAGACGAGGGCTGAGCAACACGTTTATAGCACACGGAAGAAATGGACCAGCTACTCCCTGGGTGGATGTAACTGATAGTCTTCTTCCAGTGTCTCGAGAGTGCTCTCTCTGCTGTGCCTAACCCTAAACCGCACCTCTCCCTTCCCCACCCGGTGCAATAAAACAGAATGAATGCCGGATTCAGCACGCTAACTAGACCGACGGTCCCGAAGGTGCAATCCAAACCAGCCTTCGGTGAGTCAATGATAATCCCGCTTCCCGCCAGTCATCGCGTCTCTCGGGTGAGGTTACGGAGACGGCCCTAGTGCGGTTCGCCTGATGTTGCATGTGTAAAGCGGAGAATATCGGTGCGGATCGGGTCAGCCTAGCAGTGGATTTATTTTAAAAGAGAAGAAAATCTTTGGTAACAGTGAGGCAGTATGTCAGTCGAGGTCCAGGTACCGCGATTGCTGTTCTCCGGGGGGTTTGGAGGCTCATGGATACTCAGCACTTTACAGGGGCCCCTGAATATGAAATTCTGAGCGGCAACTCTGGCAAATTGTTTGCTGAGGGGGACGATTCTTTCTGTAGAAAGTAAATAATCCAGCAGGAGGGCCCAAAGTGACATTTTGATTGGGGGCCAAATTTTTTTTTAGCTACACCGCTGTCTGTAATCAATCTCAGCATCTATTAAAGATCTGTGTTCAACTTATTTTTTTTTCTCCTGAATGATATAAACACTTAATGGTAGTCGTATTTAAATTTGAAGAAATTTGGGAGAATTGTGGGACTTGCTACACACTGTCTGAATGGTTAATTACTTTAGCAGGTGTATAGCAGTGAAATAAGATTGATGTTGCGGGGGTGTGCAATTAATTGAGAGTCATTATCAATAACTGCATAAAGTCATCCCTTAGATCTCTGTGATTTAATTAAGGAAGACACAAGGATCAACAATGTTAATTACAGATTTACAAGCAAGTGAGGGCGTCAGAAATAAATGTCAACAGCTGGTAAGCCTCATTTATAACTGATTCCGAATCACACCGCAGAATAATTTTATTACCGCCGTGCTCCAGGTGTAAATGATCAGTATGAAACGTTTCACATCTCATTACCAAGTGATATATTTTATGTGTCTAATGAGAAATCTTTTAAAATAGACGCAAAGTCGAACTAATTAGATGGATGGAAGAATGGAAAGCCAGTTCAGCTTTTACTTCGCAGTATCTGTGTGTGTTCTGCGTATATATTCCCCTTTTCTTAAGTCGCGCTAATGTTCCGCCACGTGCTAATGCACACGCTTAATCAAACAGCTAGAATGGCGCACTGCACCAAATTACGCTGGTGTTTAATTCCAATTAAACTCATAGCTTGAACAAACTCATTTCCTAGACCAATTACTTCTGAGAAGGTTGAGATGGTAACCTTTAAACAACCTTTTCGCCGCACAAATACTAATGCTAATCTTCGATTTACAAATCTATTCAGTAGTCTAGGCATGACAGGTTGTAATGGGATGACGACGTGGTCCCAAATCAATGGGTTTTTGCCATTTGATTGCCGCTTAGCATTATTTACTTTGACAATTATAATATTGTGGCGCTGATGTCATAATGGTCCCATGGTAACCATTGTATTACCTAAACAGAAATGGTGATTGTAAACTGTAGACTCATTGTGTACATGTATATCTATAGCAAGGCCACAGGAAGTTGAGCTGGCTTATCTAGAATTAAGTTATTTTTTCTGGTTCTGTTTAAGTGAAGCCTTAAAGCTTTCAGTTTGATTTCTGTCAAGCTCAGATCATACATCTGTGTGGATATTGTTGCATAGTAATGTCAGGGGGAGGAGTTTAAACAAAAACTGTGAGAACCTCCACTGCATCACGTAGGGGATGGGTCACATGACCGGAACCCTGCTGGTGGGAACCAGAGCCCTGCTGTCTGTTCCATCCCGTTTTGTGCCTCGAGTTGTGCATTTTGATGAGTCCCTGTGCCGGCTGGCTTCCTTTTGATCTTAGCCAAAAGGTAGAATTATCTCAGGTGGCGCTTTGCAATGACTACAGAGATGAATAGCTCAGGTCCAGAAAGTAAAAATCCACACCAAGATTTTGTTTCAACCATTCAGTTGAGTATACTCATTATACCCAGTTGGTTGGTTGGAACTGAACTATCCATTTCTGCTCTACTGTCACTATAAACGGGTGCTAGTGTGTGGGGGAAAATGGTCGCATGACCATCGACCTGTCCAAAACCAGTGTCAGCAGCTGGAGCTGTACGGTGCCTGTTACACCACCAGTTACTATGTAGTCGTGCTTTCATTTAGCATGAGCAGGAAGTTGCATGAATGATTTGCTGAACATCTGAGGAGCTGTGCAAGGTCAAGAGCGTGAGCCCTCTAAAGTGAATAAGGAGAGGTCAGTCGGCCATATCATCCCAAGGGCATGGATGATATCTCCGTAAATGGGGGGACACTTCAGTAAACACAGTTTACACCTGTGGCCCGTGCGCACTGTCCTGGAATGTCTGTCTGGACAGAGAAAGATGGCGAAATATGAAACGATCTGGTTTTTGTAGATATGGGGATACCTCTGATGTATCTCCCTCGTGAGAGGAGATGCATCAACAAAACCGTATGAAATAGGATGAGGGTGAATGATGATCACCATGGCGATGGAAAGTTTTATGTGTTTTCTGCTGTGCCACTTATTCCAAAGTTTTCCAGACAGTGTCTGGAACACGGAACGTTCTCTGTAGCCTTCAGTCAGTTCTTTATTCAGCAGCGCAATTCGGACATGCATACACGGGTCAGACAGAGGCAGGAGAATCACCCTTAGTGACCTCCTCAGGTTGGGAAACACCCTCCTGATTTTAGTGACCAATAGCAAACACTGGAATTCCAAGTCGTCGGGTAGTAAATCCCAAGGACACCTTGTATCTAGTCACGTGGACTGAGTGATAAAAACACAAAGACAGTAGAGGTAAAGAACACACAGTTATATAACGGTTACTGTTGCATACAAGACCATCAGTATAACTCATGTACAGCACGAGTGTCACAAAGTAACAGAGGAGCCGTCTTTGGCTTGTTTTCTCTGACAGTGCTGGTAAATCCATGTGACAAAGATGTAGAAGATTGGAATGTCGATAACATAAAAGAAATCATAGAGAAAACATTGGACTGAGAGATTCTGTAACCAGGAGAGAACAAAGAATACAACAAAGTATACAATCGATAACAAGGCATAAATATCCTTGTCACCTGACTCAACCTTTTACAACCATCGTGTGACTGTTGTAATAAAAGAACAACAGAAGTCATAGGTTAGCATTCTGTATAGGAAAGTTACGAGGTCGGTGGTCTGAATGTACCCCCTGCGCCAGAAAATTGTTTGTAACTGAAGTTAATGGACCAGTTGTTTTGTGTAACAAACACGACACAGAGTAATCAGAAGCTGTAATTAACCTTTGCGAGCAGGTGGACAAATGGCTATGCAAAGCCAGTGAACCTCAGGCCTCATTTGGCTTGATTTTTGGTTTTGCTTTAATTCCAAGGGTAGTCGCCAATTAATTTTCCCAGTAATTACGTGCAAAGTGAGGTGATGGCATAATTTCCTTTGCAGTGATTATATCGGGCAATATTAATGCAAGTAATTACCTTGCTGGCCAAAGTTTCTTTTCTTTGAATTTAATTGGGTTTGACCAGAGGGAAATCTGGGAAAAGCGAGCCTGTCTGCTTTTACGATATTAAATAGGACAGTGGTGATAATGCTTGTTATCACTACAAAGCCAGCTGTTGTACATGAGACAGAGGTTGAAGCTTCAACATTTGCAGCATCAGGAAAATGGGGTTCAGATTGTGAAATTATGAAATTCTGAGATTTGACTGGCACCGTATAGGAAAATTGATTAGTTTATTTGATATGATTCATATCAGGTGCATGGCTTCATGCAAATATTCCAGCGCTGACTCAAACATGATTCAAGCGTCACTCAAGTGCGACTCAACCATGACTCACGTGTGACTCAAAAATTACTCAAATATTAGTCAGGAGTGTGACTTTGACATATTTTGTACAAAGTGGTTAAGCAACGGCCACACTTAAAACTGCAGTCGTATTTGAATGTATAATGAAGGTTTTTTTTTATAAATGTACTTGTAATGTTGCAATACATACAAAACAGCTTTTGATTACTTTTCACTGAAGGTTTTTGCTAGCATAACAAAATGTGTCTCCCCAAAAATAAAGTAAATACACTTCTAAAATTCTGTTGGGGCTACTTTCTTTTCTATTACCTTCCCCGAAGCCTCAATTACCGGGAACGGCCAGCCGTGTGTTTGTGTCGGGAATTTTAATTTAGCCACTGAAACTACAAATTACTTTTCTTAACATACCGGTTCATAACTCGATTTACTGAAGCCACCAGAGCCGCGGAGGAGATGTGAGGATGTCGATGATTCTGAATCTGAGAATTCAGAAAGTCTGAATAATCGCATTAAGGGTTAAAGTGGTACCTATAGCATTCAAACCAGCCTGCACATTGTGACGTAACCTCTGCGTTTGTTTTAGCATTAGATGACTGCTTTGATAATAAGGCAAACTGCAATGTTGTTTTTGTGTTGCCATCATTTGTTTTGTTCTTTTCACTAAAAATGCAATGAATTATTTGGCCATGCAGGGATCCCTAGATCAAAAATATTAAGATCTCAAAAGCTTTTACTTTATTTCCAATATGTTGTTGAGTTTTAGTGCTACTCTCAGGGAAGATGTGCACGTTGTCAGCATATGGTTGGTAGTCTTTGAAGCATCCGTTAAAGTGAAGCCTGTCCATGCTTCCCTTTTGCAGTGGTACTGAGAAGTGGACCGGTGATCCATTACTCTACGAATGACTGAGGTACCTCCACAACATCAAAAGAGAGAGAGGAATCAGACAGCAGGTCGACCGTCTCATTCCGGGTCATCGGTTTAGGAGAGCCTGTGATGAGTATTTCTAGAGCATGACCCATGGGCAGGGTTTTCATCGAGAAGATGCAGCTGCTGCTCGCCGATGCTGAGAGACCGTAACCAGTGGCGAGCAGCTTCTGATCTCGCGTAGTTGTTTTGTTTGTTTGTCAGCAGAGGTAGAAAATCCAGGTCCAGAAAGTAAAAATCCAGACCAAGATTTTGCTTCAACCAACCAGTTGAGTCTCTGTGACTGTGACTCTTTCTGTCATTAACTGCAGGGGGCGACGCGGTTAAGGAATAGAACACATGGTTCGAGGTCGAAATCAGACGATTTTTACTTGGCATTGTGCCTTTGAGAACGTCAACCTAAACTCATTATCTCATTAAATACCGAGTTCTATAAAGGGGTTGAAGGTGTCTAACTGTTGTGAAACAACTTCAAAAATGAATGTCAAAATGGACAATATTTTGTTTTGATGGAATATGAATGTTTGGGATAGTGACCTCAGATCCAGTACTGATCTCATCTGATTTCGGGGGCTGAATCTCTACGCCAAAAATGCAAAGATCGTACTTGTGGTCTTGGCATGACCTGGTTTGCTAACTTGCCTTCCAAGAACAAACTTGGCGCGCAATGAATCATGGGATTGGTCTCGTTCTGCAAGGATGCAACCGATCTATCTTGATATTTGGGGGCGGGGCGAGAGCAATATCCGGGGATTTTTACAGTCCTCCGTACGTCTGTCGTTGAGTATTGGAAATGGTCTTTGGCAATGGAAGACTGTGTAAACGAGTACGCAAGAATACAAGTACGGCCAAGTGCGCATATTGGGAAACGCCCCTGGTGTCCAATGACTAACTTTGCACAATGCCAGTCAAGCCATTAAGCAAAAGGGCAGTTGCGTAGGGTGCCATTTTCGGGGGGCAAATTTTAAGCCAGTGCAGTGAGTCAGTCCCCAGCAAGCTTCAGGCACTAAATCTCATCTAGCGTATCACATGGGTTTGGACCATTCCTGCTCACACCACCCTGAAGATCAGCACAGTAGGTTTTTTTCATGCATTTCTGTTCTGTTTTTTTGGACCAGAATCGCATATATGCTGCAGCAGATCCCAGCCTAATTCCTGCACCACAGAGATAATGAAACAAACGGTTTGCAATATGTGCACCCCCCCACCCCAGACCGGGGGCCGCTTCGTGTCTCCGACATTAACGAGTGAAATAAAAATGGCATGACGTATGACGGCAGGCAACAATTAACACCAAGATTGATCGCGGGCCGCTGAACAAAGTGGAATTGAAGCCTGTTTGCTTCAGTTGTAAATTAAAGCGAGCGGGCATGACAAGAGGCAGGATTCCAAATGCATCAGCAGGTGCACAGACATCTGGGAAATTCTCCCCGGGTCAGGACGAGGCTCCCCGCGATGTGAATTATTTACCGGTGGGTAGATTTCTCTGCCAGCGGATTGCTGTGAAGTCTGTGTGTGTTTTGGGGATCAGGTCAGAACAAATATCACCACAGGATAGTAGAACCTGAAACAGACATTGTGCAGAGGTATCCACAAATCTGCACTGTTTCTTTATTGTTTTAATTTGAGCCCGAGGTTGTTGATTACATTACCTGAGAAAGTACAGTACCAGAACGTCCTAAAGGAATATAGTTACGTCGCCGAACATGGATGCACACACCTGTGCTTTATGGGGAATTTAAAAAATTCACTATATTTAGAGTTACATTTATTATGCGGTGAAGTGACTGCTTTCTGGCAGCAATGCAACTCCCACATACAGCTTGGTAACGCAACTGCAACGGTGCAGCTGCCAAGACACTTTAAGCTCAGATCTCTACGGTGCAGGAATTGCGCTGGGGTCTGATGCAGCATATATGTGATTTTGGTTTAAATCAACATGTAGAAATAAATAAACATAAATATATCATAAAAGTAACAGGTGCGATATATGCGTGTAAAATGGAATACAAAACACCGCATTGAACACTTTTCATCATGATTTTAAGCAGAACATTTAAACATGGAAACTGTAATTAAACACAATGTATCGTTAATAGGACTGGATACAGTCGCAGGTAATTGAATCCTTTGTAAGTTTTCAAAAGGCTATTCTTATGCTAATTCCTTTGAAGTTGTTTCAGTGGAGTTTTTGTGTAACTTTTTTTGTGTAACTGTGTTTGATCCCATCCTGGCAGAAGCTTTTCAGGAACGACCGGATCGCGTTCAGCAGCGATTGCCCTGTGCATCCTGTGCGACAAGGTCGTGCTGTTCTGAAAGTCCTGTTACTTTTCTCCAATTTGGGCCCCTAATGCCCATAATCACTCATTGCAGCAGGCAGTTCGCAGTTTAAATTGGATCGCAGTTAAAGTTGGATCGCAGTTTAAGTTGGATCACAGTTAAAGTTGGATCACAGTTTAAGGGGATCGCAGTTTAAATTTCACAAGTATAGGTAGATTCAGGCAAGTCTCGATAAGGAATTTATTCATCTCACTGGACGTCACGCTCGCTTAGATTTTTTTATGACTTAAAGTAAATTATGATTCTATTATTATTAGCCAGGTACAGCATGCACCAGCATGTACTGGGATTTAGTCTTTGCAGTATTGATGCATATATGCACGAACAGCATGGAACATAAATTAAGAAAAATAATATTAAATGAACGTGAGTAATACTGCACATCAGCATCAATTATTGTCAGTAAAGAAGTCACACCCCATATGGGACTCGAACCCACAATCCCTGGCTTAGGAGGCCAATGCCTTATCCATTAGGCCACTGGGGCTACTTATCTTGTATTCCTTAATATTTAATTTGGATTCAGATCATTGCATTGTACATCCCGCACATCAAACTGTCTCCTATGCCCGTTGACTGTGTGTATCATATTCTCAGACACAGTATCGGGAATGAGCAAATCAATGGAGGGAGATTGAATCCAGTTCTAGTATCAGATTCTCAGACGCAGTATCGGGAATGAGCAAATCAATGGAGGGAGACTGAATCCAGTTCAAGTATCAGAT
>JAABNX020000055.1:3220884-3232051 GCA_015163995.2 Mormyrus lacerda
TTTGTAATCCGTTACAGTCAATGAGACAAAAATGTAATTAAGATCACAGTTACTTATCAAAATGTGGGCGATTATAATTTGCATCTAACCATGTTGGGGTTATTGATGCTGGAAATGTCATCACCGCCAGCATGTTCAGTGGCTGGGCAATTTCTTCCATTATTGTGGACCACTGTACGTTTTGGGAGTACCAAGGCGTTCCAAAGTCAGTGTTTAACTATAAGATGGCATGACGTTTTTGTCAGTCAGTTCCTGGAACAATGTAGGGGTGACGATTAAGGGCCTTGCTTATGGGCTCAATGGTGGAATCACTTTGCTGACCAGAGGATTTAAACTGGTGACCTTCTGATCATAGGTGCAGTAGTCTAACCCATTGGGCCACACAACACCCTTAGAAGGAGAGAATCATGAATCGATATATCGAGCTCTGTTCATTTTGTCTTCCGAAACCAGTCCAATCAGTCAGGGATGTCATTTACAGTCTATACTCTGCCTCAGAGATGGAAAGTTCAGCTCCAGAAAGTAAAAGTCTAGACCAAGATTTTGTTTCATCCAACCAGATGAGTATAAAGGGTCACAGTCACAGAGTACTCAGCTGTTTGGTTGAAACAAAATCCCGATCTGGATTTTTTTCTTTTTGCATCTGAATTATCCACCTCTGCTTTGCCTGACAGCAGACGACCAGGACTGGGTAATTCTCTGTCCCCATACAGCACGACCAGCAGTATCTTACAGGCGAACTCTAGCCTCCGTCCTCAAAAGAACTCGGAAACTCGCTTCTTACATTCTAGCGACACAGAACAAGCGTAAAACGGACGGGTTTTGCATATTTGCATCACCGTCGTTCAGGATTAATGCATAAGAATAATTCTCCATGACCGTTGTAAATTGCAAGCTTTCTTTAATGTGGCCTGAAGCTTATTCCATGGTTATTGACCCGGGGGGGTTCAGTGATAGCAAAGGCCGAGGTGCACCGCTCCTCTTCGGTCACACTGATTCTCCTCTGGCGACTTCCTATCCTTTACCTGGCCATAAGCTACAGAGCGCTAACCGGCCGCTAAACGGCACCACGTGGGTGCGGCCACCGGCACCATTTGGCCCAGGAAGCATCACAGCGGCGGACGTGAAGCGGAACCTCCAGGTCGGGCTGCCAGACGTGAGGCTACATGCCCAGTGAGGCATTTTCGCTAAGCGTGAGGACATCAGATGGACTGATTGCTTATTGTGATTTTTCATAATGCAACCCTGTACGGAATAAACAGTTAAGAGGAAATGGACGGGTGGAAATTAGTAAAATGTAGATCGATGGTGATCTTATTTTTGCTGTGATGGCAGCATTGCAGACTCTCAGCATTCATTCACCAGCTTCCAGATGTAGCCACCTGGGACGCTTCTCCAACAGGCCCGAAGGAGTTTCCACAAGTTCTGGGCAAAAGTCGGCTATGGTGCTTTGACTCTTCAATCTAACTCACCCCAAATTGGCTTTATAAGGTTTAGGTTGGGGGATTGTGGGTGGGGGGCAGGTCACCTGTCACAGCACTCAGTCTCCTTGTGCTTTCATGACCTCGGTGTGCTCTGGGAAGGTATTCATAGATGCCAACCTACCTGCAGTGAAGAAAAGGCGAGGGAAAACTTCTCAGTAAAAATCGTGATCCATCAAAAAAGACTCTTTATGCTCATGTCGTTTGCATTTATTATTATTATTTTTTATTGTTTATTATTATTTATTATTATTACCACAAAGTAACACTTGCTGTTAGATGCAGAAAAAAACAATAATCTGATCAATATTGTATGTAACCGCAGAATATACCTGTAATCGGAAATCTTTACTACCCAGGGTCACAGCAGCCACCCCTCCCACATTAGTTTTTGACCTCATAACCCAGAAATTAAAGCAGGGGGGCTAGTCTTTTTCATGTGTATCCGGGGCATTGATCTAATACCCACTATCAGTATCAGTCTGATACTGGTTAGGGGGGGGGTTCCAATCAGAGGCAAACATAGCATGAAGATCACAAAAATGCTTGTGGCCTTAGTGCGACAGACGTGAGGGTCATGTGACACACGTGTGTCACAGCTGTGGTGTTACCCGTGTGTGAGAACAGTTACTGTACTTTACACTGTAGGAAGAACAAAGGTAAACTGCAGAGTACATGAATGTAAAGCCAGTGCTGACGTTTTTAAAGCCTCAACACAGTAAAATGTGTACAAACCAGATATTTTCAAACTTGTATTCCTTCCAAAGTTTGGTTAATTTTCGTCTGTTTTACTTTTTGACTAGAAATGGTTAATCGTGGATATAGAGTGTTGCTATGATTGCTTTTTTATTTATCATATTGAATTTGGCAACAGATCGCTTGATTTCCACAAGTAGAAATATTTCTGTTTCATTTTTGCGAAAGTTGTTACTGAATGAAACAAAGAATCCGAGCCGTGAGTCACGTCGCCGTGCATCCCGTCCACACACACACACACACACACACACCACACACACTACCTGAGGGCTCCAGTTTGATTTTCCCGTAAAAAAAGCAGTAATATTTTTGATAGCTGGGCCACTCACCCAATCAAAAGCATCTCCTAGGAATCAAAGCAATTTGCTGCACGCTAATAGGAAAAGGTTAGAAGGTGGGGGGAGCAAAAACAAGCACGGGAAAAATGGCACAGGAGGAGAGAGGAGAGGGAGGGAAAGAGCGAATGAATATAAGTAAATAAGCCGGCTTGCTGAAATGTAGCGCCAATGCTTAAGTAAAAGGGATGCTGAGCCTGAGATGTTTGAGGGCCTTGGGTCGCTGAAGGATGGACTGGGTGATACCTGACATTTCGACGCCATTTTGCAGTCATCACATGCCGTACAAGAACACGGTTTAACTACAAAATAAAAACATCGCCCTAATGTGTTTTCTGTCAGCCTGGAAGAGCGTGTGTAAGTATAAGATTACCAATTACTTATTTTGACTTCCATGGGAGATGTCGAGGTTTGTCTCCTGCCAAGCGTTCCCCCAGAGTAGCTACACCATATTGCAGAAGTCACTGGCAGATTCCACAAGGGGGCATTCCGTGAAATCTTGAAAGACATTGTGACAACCGAGCCCACAAGAGTCTTGCGCACTGGAAGTCATGGGGAAACTTTTCACAAGGACCTCGCCCCGGCCAGATGCAGTAAAGTCACTTTCACCTCTGTAATTCTCTGAAGATAGAATTATTCAGTCTACAAAAAACACACACACATAAGTCCAGGCCACAAGCCAGAAGAGCTTATTTTTGAATCAATGTAGAGTGCCCAGCTAAATTTAGCCCAAGGCACAAAAACAGGAAAAATGTTTATAAAACTTAAAAGCCCTAAAATGAATATTACTTATGTCATTCGGTGTCCTTCATGCATTGGTAAAACCCTACTAATGTGTTGCATTCATTTACGGAGGCCTTTATGTGTGTTTTTTGGAGTCATATCTTATATTTGGCCTGATTTGGGATATGCACGTTCACTGCTTGTGTATTTATTTGTTTCTGATGTTAGGTTTTACATGAAGAGTTCTCTGGTGCATGGACACAGCCTTAGGGTGGGAGGAGATTCACATACAGTACCAGTCAAAACCTGGACAGTTGCATTGAAAATCATTTGTTTTTCAACCAAGCACACCCCAACGTTATGTAATCACTGTATTATCTTGCGAAACAAGGAAAAAGACAGAGTGCTGTGACAGATGACCTGCCCCCCCCCCCCCACGGTACAATCCCCTGACCTAAAACCTATAGAGCTGGTTTGGGATGAGTTGGATCAAAAAATAAGAGCAAGGTAGGCAACTTGTGGAAACGTCTTCAGGCCTGTTGGAGAAGCATCCCAGGTAGTTACATCTGGGATCTGGTTGAAAGAATGTCAAGAGTCTGCAGTGCTGTCGTCGAAGTAAAAGGGGGCTTTGGAGAGTCTAAAATTTGAGATGTTGAGCACTTCTCTTGGTCAGTGCAATATTTTATTTGTGCTACCTCATTATCTCAAGGCCTGTTACTATAAAGGAATTAAAAGGATGGATTAAAAGCAGGCGTCTCCGGACTTTTGACTGGTACTGTACCTGAAGATGCCCAGTAACCTTGTGATACCATCTGTAGTTCCAAGGAAATATATTTAAGATGGGTCACTCTTTGGTTTTTCCCTGTTAAATATGAAAAATGAGTTCGAGGTCTACAGAAAAACATCATCAATCCAGGGATGCAATAATGCACAAGTGAACTTCAGGTACCTCCCAGAAAATGATAGATCATAGAGTTTCATAACCTGTGCTGTCTAGAACACCATCCTGAACTTTGTCGGGAAATTCGTCAAAAAATTTAGCTGAGGTGTTGTCATGATTACTGGCTTTATTTACCTTGGTTGCTTATCCTTGTGTGAGAATATGAGACCTTTCAAGAATAGGAGGTAATTGAGGGACTCGGATTAATGTCGTGTCATAACAACTTGTTCCGAATCACCACTGACCTTTTCTGTACGACTCAAGCTTGATAGATGTACTTCATTAGAGAGTTTTGACTGGAAAATAGAATCTCTCCCCACCTCTGTGACAGGCTCATCAATGATTGATCATCTGGAGTATGAGAAAGGAAGTGGGGGGGGGGACAGGTGCAGGAAATAGCCTAATATTATACTCATGAGCATGGAACTTATCAAGACATCTTAGGGATGGCATTGAGAATGAATGTGGCCATTTCCGGAAGGAAGGGGACAGCTAATAGAAGAGGGAAAAAGGCGACATCTTCTGAAGATGTTTTGATGTAAACCCAAATCCAATAACAGAACACAACATGGCTCAGAAACACACCCTCTAGGAGGTCCACAGTGTTCTGTAGCTAAACTCAGCCTTATTGTGTACCTGGAGATTAAAATGGCGAGCTTCAAACCAGGGATAACATCTCCGAGATAGCAGGGAAGAGAATTACAAGAACTTCAAAATGCTTTGAGAAAATCAGGGAGGCAAACCTCCATTTCATGAAGGTTACGGAGTGTGTTACCTCAATAAAGATTTATCTGTTATATTAATTAGCGATGACTAATGCTAAGTCTCGGAATTGCTTATTAAATCTCAGGTAGGTCTTTGCTGGAGGTGGGTCTGGACCACAGGCTTATTTGTCTCAATAAGCTGCTCATTACTGCACACTCACCGCCTTTCCGAAACATACACCTCGTTTAGTCGACATATGCGCCACCGTGCCTCAAAAACAAAAGAATGATTTTCTTCTTTTAAACCGGGCCTGAAAGCGCAGCACGGCGTGCGGGTTTTGTTTGCATAATGTCATTTCGAGTAAGAAATAATCACGTCCACTCCTTGATTAATCATGGTTGCTTTCACCTTCCATTTATTTACTGGAGGTAGCGCTGTACAGCAACTCAGAATTAGATAAATTAGAGGCATGTAAGGTTTGAATATGTGCTATGATTCCAGGGCATAAAAAGGAAATGCACGGTTAACCAAACACGGCGTTCAGCATTTGTTATATGCATTATAGGCTTGTATAAGTATTCACTCCCCCGCCACATTATTCGCACATTAAACGTAAGATGTTTAATGCTGCCATCCCTGACCAGGCTCAGCTCCAGTTTTGAAATGTTGCGTCGGTCACAGGATTATCTAAGAGCCAAGCTTGTGATTGGTTGGGCCAAACCTACGATGCAGTAATCCAAGCTTATGATTGGATGGGCTAAGCCCATGAAGGGGTGGGTCATGCCTGCCCATGGGAGTTTGACTTGTACAAGAATGTTCTGAGGGCAGATGGAAGAAACGATTTGTTCAGTGAGATGACCAATCAGATTATAGAGGAGGTGGATCCAAGCAACTAGAGGAGGCAGGACCAACCAATCAGATGTCTTGGTCCCGCCTCCTTTAGTTGCTTTGACTCACCTCCTCTACAGTCTGATTGGTTATCTCTCTGAACCAATCATTTTTCATTCTGCCCTCAGACCACTTTTGTGTAAGTAAAATCACCACGAGCGCCATACCTATGAGGGCCTGTGGAGCTGTGTCTGACAACTCCCATCTGCCGTCACATGCCAGCGTCCTGAGGAGGACATCTTTACCCTTGTCACACCACAGGTGACACGTGCACAATGGCAGATTACAACAAGCTGAAGGGTATGCTGCTGGACATGCATCCCAAAAACCTGAGCGGTGAGGCACAGGTTCAGGAGAAGAGAATGGACCAGAAGAGAGAGCTAGTGGACGGCATGTTCAAGTACCTGGACACAGATGGTGACGGCCACCTGGGCAAGGAGGAGCTGGCACAGGTGGGCGTTTCCCATGCTGCAACACTGAAGAATTCCTGCCTACCACAATGGATCAGGATCAGGATGAAATCCTGTACATTCAGTATAGTCATGTTCTCTGTAGTAGTAGAAGTCACCGCAGATATTAGTCGTAGAATAGAGTTGTTGAAATGCTATCAATGCTACTAATAATTGAACAGCATACAGGTTGCCAGTGCTCCACTGTAGATCTATGCTGTTTCAGCACACCTGAATAGATCAGTGTTTCCCAATCGGGTCCTCAAGGGCCCATAGCCAGCCAAATAAGATTACTGTAATACTTCAGTGTATTGAGAACATAGAGATTCAGGAGATCTGGTTGAGATCTGTTGCTGTTCTGGTCATACCCTGGTGTAGATATCTATAGAAGATCCATGGCTGACTGAGATCTTTTGCTGCTCTGGTCTCATCCTGGTGTAGATATCCATGAAGGTCCACCTGGAGGACAGCTCGTTGGACTGCACCACACAAGACCTGCTCCGCTACGATGACTATAACAACGACGGGTACCTCACCCTGCAGGAGTTCTACACCGCCTTCCGTGAGTCACCCTCCTAGGGTCATGCTCGGGGGGGTGGTTGGACCTTTCAGCACAGAAAGGGATTTGGTGACAATTTCCCAGAGGAATCGTGACAGCGGGCCTGTTCAGGCTGCACCATGCTCATATATCAGGTACTGCCAGTCGTCATTGGTAGAATCACCAGACTGATATCCTAACGTAGGGTGTCATTTGGAAGAGTACAGCCTAACCCTGTATATAAATATGCCACTGAAGTTATGGACGGAGGAAGACGGAGAAGTCTAGGTCTGAGTTTGCGAATCAGTGGCTGGGGAAGAAGAACATTCTCCACAATTTTGCTCCTTTGTTTTCATTTTATTTGCTCATTCGTGATTCCCGAATAAATGGTCTGACAGCCAAAGAAACACAGTTTGACCCAATCTAATTAAATCCATAAATCACCCCATTAGTAACGGCATTTGGCCATCTCCAAAGTTTCAGCTGTAGGGCCCGCAAACTGGACCCATTAAATCCGGCTGGTCATTAACCATCGTAAAGACTGGTTTTAGTGGAGTCACTGTCGTCATTGCGTAGTTATGTTGCTTTTAGCATCCAGATGGGCGGCATTAACACTTTCGCTGTTTCGCGGCGAATGGAAAGAAGACTAGTAAAAAAAAAAGTATAGGTTGTTAAGCTACCCGGCCGTGATTAACTGCCCTCCTGCTTGTACACAAACCGCGTTACTGGTGACCTGGAATCCGGATCCCAATCGGAGCGGCTCTGGGATTGGCTGGGGACCCCGGCGTAGTACAAGCCTGACTAAAAAGCTAGCCTTGCAATGCCAGAAGCCCCTGGGCCATATATGTGATAGAGCTGTAATGGATCCATTATTCACTGTCTCAGCAAGTAAGAAAGGGGGGAAAAAGGATTGATGAGAGGTAATCTGCACTTTTTTAAAGCTGTCCTGCTTTCAGACAGGTAAATCTTCACTTAATTGTGTCTGATTAATTTAGTTGCTTGACTGATGAATTTTGTTCTCAGTAGCTCACAGTTTTTGCCCATTTATACAGACAGATGTTTTACCAGAGCGGTTCAGGTTAAGTACGTCGCCAGCAGGTACGACGACAGAGACCTTCTCGTGGGATTTGAACCAGAAGCCAGGAATATATTCTAGTTGGCATCGTCGACTACCGGCTACCCTACGGATAGGCTGGCTTTCTTATATGCCGCTGGCTGCAGCACACACTGCTTTCGTGGGCGCTGGTGGCTTAATGGTTAGAGAAGCGCACTTATATTTGAAAGATTGCAGGTTCGAATCCTTGACCGGTAAGGCACCGCTGAGGCACCCTGAGTGAGGTACCGCCCCCAGGCACTGCTCCCCAGGCGCTGAATTAGCCGCCCCCTACTATGTCACATATGGGTTAATTGCAGAGGACACATTTCATTGTGCACCGTGTGCTGTGGTGCTTCAACAATGACAATTAAATCACTAAATTCTTGAAACGGTGAGACTTTTGCATTAGCGTTAGCAGTGTATCCTTTCAATAGGCTGCTGAGGATAACTGGTGTGCATGTGTGAGTAAATGGTGTCGTATGTGCCCTGCAATGGGTCGGCGTACCATCCTGGGTTGATCCCCGCCTTGCGCCTGTAGCCTGTGGGATAGGCTCCGGACACCCCCCCCCCCCCCCGACACCTTGAATATGACAAGCGGGTACAGAAAATGGATGGATAGATGGATCGATGGAATTTGCGGGTTTAGAGTAGCAGATTAGCGCAATATTCTTATTTGTTTACAGTACAGCAATATGCTCAAGATATAAAATTTTATAAAATGTAGATAGATAAATATCTCAGTGAAAAATGCCCCAGTTGCTGTGTGTCTGTGTGTATATATATATATTGTAGAGAAACAAAGCTGAATGGCTTGAGTTTTGCAGGGGTGATATGTGCACCCCAAGGGCCACTGAGGCAGAACACATAAATCTGATGCCTGGTAGACAGGGGACAGCTTAAGAGACAAATGGAGGAGGCTGGGGGAGGCAGGAGTGGGGCAGGAGTGATCTCCTGGGGGCGGGGCCTAGTGGGGGTTGGCCACGCCCCCTCCTGCTCACCTGCTCACACGCGCAGGGCACTTTGTTTGTTCCCTATCGCCGCCGTTAATCATGAGATCGTAAGGAGCTTCGCAGGCTTGGGCGACAAAGTCAGCAGATCATCTGCCTAATTAATTAAGGAGGTGTGGTGCGGGGGGGGGGGGCGGAGCTACAAACGTGAATTGCCCCCACTGAAATGCCCGGGGGACCGGGCTGTGGTTGTTACCCAGTGATGCTGTGAAGGTCAGCCGACCCCCCTGGGCTAGTCTGCGTATCTCTCTCGTGGTGTCGTTCCTCCTAAGATTACACGGGGGGGGATTTCGGGGATGTAAATTATCCATTAGCTAGGGATAGTCAATTTAACTCACCGTGCAAAAAATAAATAATCTGCCTTTCAGTTCTTTGGGAATAAAATGTTTACATTCCCCAGTTTACCCAAAACATTACAGTATTGCTGTTGGGGATGAAAGAACAAAAAAAAAACAATATATGTATATACCTTTCTTAAAATAATACAATAATATGTATAATAATACAAAGTTGGTTTATTTTAGTCTCCAAAAAACTACTCTAGTTATTATATATGGTATTCTGTAGGAATATTATGAGGAAACAGAAAAGCATATTTTATTCTCCAGCACAACATGTGCATCCAAATTTAGTCATATTGTGAAATATTCATGCGTCTAGAGTGCGTAAGTAAATGACTCCAAAAAAATTCGTTTGTTATCTGAAGATCCGCTTTCAATTTGCATCCAGAATTGCAAGGAATTTATTAATTAAAGATGGATATTTTCTGCTGAACTCTGAGTGTATAGATAGTAGTGGTTGAACTTCCATTTGCCTCCAAAACCGTTAACTGCGTTTCACTATCATGTCCTAGAAAAACAACTCTTTTGACTTTGTGTTACATGCAGAAATGCCCCATAAGAAATATTCTTGTCCCAGATGGTCCTCAGCAGTGGTAAATTTATATTAGCAATTAACGACCGGAGCGTTTCAGGCTGTCCCTCTGTGGTATCGGATCTTTCATCTGCAGTACGCCATTTACATGCGACAAACGGCCGAATGCGCCTCGCGTTGCAATTAGCCACTGGCCCGCTACACGCATGGGGCTGCTAACTCTCTCTCGCACGGTTTCTGGCCAGTTCGTCTTCGGCTGCGGCCTCAGTCAGACAGACACCTGCGCTTGGAGGCCGCAAGAGGTATCCGTGGCGACCGAACGGACCAGCTCCATGAAGCCGTTTTGAATCCGGCCTGATCAGTCTGGACACCGGGCCTCTGTTTAAAACAAGACTCTTTGGTTAGTGCTGTCATCTGATAGGTCCACGGCCGCGGGTTTGAATCCTGCCCATGCTCTCTTTAGGTGGATTTTGTTCTGTTTGTGTCGTGCAGATTTATTCTGGATTACTTCCAGAGTTCATGTACTTCACAACCAGTTTGGATGATTGCCATTCCTATATCGGCATAAATTGCATGTGTACCCTTTGATGGATTGGCACCACGTCTTGGGTGTCCAGTGCTATTTGAGATATGCTCCACACTCCCCAAGACCCTGCACTGGGTAAACAGGTGGAAGACGGACTGATGTTTTAGTGTTCTACAACTATAGTGTTTTTGTGTCACAGCTGTGACTATTGGCCTATTAGTCAGTAAAACAGGTTGTCCTTTCATATCTAAGTAATACATTAGATATTAGATAGAAGGACTTGGCATTTTAAACCACTTGTTGTTTTTTTTGCTTTAAAATCCATTTTTTTATTTGCAGTTATTACTTATTTGCTAAAAAACAGCAGCCCTCTGCGGCGAGGCCCTGTCCAACTGCGCAGCTAACTGCAGACGTCTGCACAGTCTCCATGGCGTCCACCGTGAGCCTTGCTGTTTCCGCACTGAGATCGTTTGACAGGAATCGGAGCCGCATCTCGCAAGTGTCCACGCATCCCTGTCCCTGCCGCACGTCCGCCGCGACGCTGTCACACGCCACGCCACGCCACATGGGGGTGGGGGTGAAAATGATCTCCATGGAAACAGTAAGCGCTTTACAGTCATGCTTTGGAGTTTCTCCCTGTCGCGCTGCTTTGCAGTGACGACGCACTGCACTGGTGCCGAGCGGGTCAGAGAATCGATGCAAAGTGAAGATGTGTGTTTCATGTACTGACTGTGCTGCATTTTTATGTCAGCATGAAAATGCCGCTTCGCCTAAATTCTTAATAAAAAGCACGTAGGTAGCATTGCTGCATTACTCCTAAAGGAGGCGCAGTAGGTAGCATTGCTGCATT
>JAABNX020000055.1:3243800-3268672 GCA_015163995.2 Mormyrus lacerda
CCCAGTCGGGGTAGGTATGGGGTTAGCCCAGACCGCAGGAAGTGGATAAAGAAAGGTAATGTGAACTGGGCAACAGGCGTGTGTGAAAGGAGGGGCGCTGGGGGCTTCGGAAGACGACTGGGGGCAGGAGAAAAGGACCTGACCTGACCTTCCCTCCTGCTGAGAAGGGCCTGACTCCTCATCTGAGCCACATCCAATAATAATGGACAGATACAATTATCCGTGCTGCTCAGAGTCCATGTGGGGGTGGGGGGGGGGGTGCTGGCAATGATAATGCCCCGGGGAGGCGAAGCCTGCCCCCCCCCAGGTGGCTGGCTGGGAGTGAAACATCCTTAAAGCACATGCTACTGCACGAGAACTAGGTTTAAGTGGCCAAGCATGTTCACACGTACGGGGAGTTTGTCTCCGCTTAGTGCTCACGTACATGGAGGAATTCAAGACGACAATGACCACATGCAATTCTGATTATATACATTCAAGATGCTGCTGCACGGATCGCCCTCTGGAGGGCTTTGCGATCCTGAACACAGCTACTCCCCAACCAGGAAGTGATGCTCGGAGTCAGGATGCTCTCCACGGCGCCCGAGTAGAAAGTCCGTAAGATGGTTGGAGAGACCCTGAACTTCCCCGGCTCTCGCTGGTGGTGCGGGTCGATGCTTAGCCCTTTTGGGTTGGGCTTGGATGTGAACAGTCCACGTCAGGTCCTCAGAAACGTGGACACCCAGATATTTAAAACTCCTCACACGTTACTCAATTCAGTTCCAAATGGAGCAGGGAAAAGGGGAGGACAGACAGAGAGAATGAAGGAACGTAAGGCTGGAGATAATGGAGGAGAGGAACCAAAAACTCATGTAGAGAGAGAAACAAACCTCTGGGACTCAAGGTCGCCTGGCTAACCACCCCCCCACCCCCAACCTGCCCTAGGCATGCTAACATAATAGGAAAAGAGAGAGCAGGCCTGCTTTAATCAAAGATTAAGAGTCAAAGCCACACCCCATCAATGAGTCAATTGAAGGCCGCACCTATGATGATGTCACGGTTCGTAAGCCGCTTCCATGATGTCACGCTTCCATTCACCATTATTTGAGAACTTTGCATACCCTGCCATCTAGCTAGCCTGCCGCATGGTTACCTTTTCCAAAAGTGATCGATTCCTCCGTAAAAACCGCTATCATTCATGCCAAGAAAGAATTCCACAAAGGAACCTCTGACAAGGCTGACAATGATGTACGCAGATGTAAATTAAATTACAATATGGCCAATTAAGTGCTACATGAGCTTTGCGTCTGTCTAATTCCCCTTAAACCATGCGTTTAGTCGCCTAAGAGGGCTGGGGAATGGTGCTCCCCAGAGCAGACTGAGCCCCCGAGTCGATAACGGCGGGCCGTCCCGTAGGGTCCTGCCTAAATGCACAGCTTAACACTTCAGAACTGCCTGGACGACCCTACTGTTCCGAGAGCTAAAAAGGACAAGCGGGGGGGGAGGCGGGGGGGGCCTGTCCGCAGATGGTCCCAGAGGGGGGAACGTTAATGGCGGCCATCTAATGCGATGTGTCACAGTAGCTGAGTCACGGCACTGAAAACGTCAATAAAACGCTGTCTGCATCGCATAGGCGTCCGTCTTGGGAAATGATCCCTCCTTTTTAGCTACTCTGCCACGCCCACAATTAGCCATATCTTTTTATTTTCCTCTTTTATCAATTGGATCCATGGGCTACGATAAGAAGCTAATGTCCGAGCCAGGGCTGGAGCTTAAGACCGGGTCACCTGGCACCCCAGGGATCCAACGGGTTAGTAGGCAGGCGAAATTCATCATGGGCGACTCCCGCGCTAAAATGAATTTATCATAGGGGACCCCAGGGCTGATTTTTAATCCCTGTCCAGCCCTGCTATTAGCCATCTGGGCTACTGCAGCAAAAAATGTAATCTGACATGCATTTTCTTTTCTTGCTAGCCAGCAAGTGTTCCGTTTTTTTTTTTGTACTCGCCCTTTGTCTGGATCGCCTGCCCCGGGCGAGTGGGCGAGCTTAATTTCCAGCCCTGCCCTTAATCCCGAAAACTGCACCAGGGGTGCTGGATAAATGGCTGTCCGTGCGCTCATACCCGAAGCTTTACTCACCTGTATATGAGCGTGTGCGTCTCATAGGAGAACAAGGTCATATATCTAAAAACCAAAGCATTCCTCTGCAGCTGTACCTTTGTTTGCAAACGAATAGAGTATCATTATTTTTATTATTAAAAATGTAACCAAACAGGGTTCGCGCACTGCCTGCTGTGAACAAAGGGGGCATTCAAGGCTGTTGTCCTCTATTGAAGAGGAGTTTGAATCATATTCAGTTTTAGGAATTTGTTTGTTTGGTTTATATGAAAGAGGAAGCGAGGTCGGCTCTCAGCGAGGAATATCAGCCTTTCACGGCATTAAAATCTTAGAGACTCGGCTGTGCAACAGCTGAGATTTCAGGTATAAACTGCACGCTGACTGATTCTCAGAAAGTAATCCTCATATCAGTTACACATCCAGGGATGATGCGATTTTCCAGATTTGCGGCACAGTCAGACATACATCTGCAGCGTGATTTCTTAATCAAATTTCTCCATTTCTGACATGCACCGAAATTCTAATAAAACAGAATATCAACACATTGTTAAGAAAACATAGAATTAAAATACGCTGTGTACCATGTGAGATCGACACCTGAAACGTGGAGAAGGACCACACACGTAGTGACGGAACAAGAGGGGGCCACAAGACGGGGGAGGGGGGTGGGGGGGAGCAGGGACATACAATGATTTCTACTTACCTGTTTGCTTTTGAATAACTCAGGTATAACCGGACGTTTTAAAAACTCAGATAAAATTCAAGCTCTTACTAATAACGTTTAATCGGTATGCGTTACATTATTTATCAGTACTTCTTTTTTGTGACTGTTAATTACGGCATTTTTAACGATGCTCCTAAAGTAACCCCCCCAACCTCTCTAGAGGTAACTGAACCGACTGAAATCAGAGCACATTTAATGCTGGTTCCAGGCCAGCTTATCTTGGGACTGTGTGCCAGACTGGGTCTCATGTGCCAGGCTGGGTCTCGTGTGTCAGGCTGGGTCTCGTGTGTCAAACTGGGTCTCGTGTGTCAGACTGGGTCTCGTGTGCCAGGCTGGGTCTCGTGTGCCAGGCTGGGTCTCGTGTGTGACGCAGCTCCCAGCCATGTCAAATCCATGTGCTCTGTGCAGGAGCCTGGAGGTCTGTCCTTCACCCCCACTGCATATTCCTTTCCCCCGTGGAATTTAAGCCCCGACCATGACTGCAGGAGACACCTCTAAGTAACATGTTAATCAGGCACTGGTGGGGACAGCAACAGGGCCGCACTGTAACACACTGCGCCGGCGGTAATGCATGGCTGGCCCCGTGAAGCTAATTATGCTAATCAAAAGATGTAGGGAAAGCGGATTACTGGGACTGGACAGCTTTTCTCATTTTACGATAGGCTCACCACTGTAAATATAGTAACAATAATAATACCTTTTATTTATAAGGGTCTTTCAAGACACTCAAGGACACCTTACAAACATGAAATCAACAGTCGCAATATAGAAGAAAAGAAAATATTACAGTTATAATAAAACCAGTGTTAATATAACACTGAATAAATATATCATGCAGAATAAGTGAGCTTAAGAAGATGTGTTTTAGGCGCGATTGAAAGGTAGGAAGAAAGTCGGTGTTATGAATGTCTTGTGGGAGACAGATCCGGAGACGAGAGCCCGCTTAGCTGAATGCTGTGAAGCCTATTATAAATATATATATATATATATATCAGATAAATATACTAGCAGTTTGATTGACATAAGTCATCCGTTCCACAAACCCTCAAGTAAGTCACGTTTTACGTATGTTGGGTTTACCTTCCTACACCATACGAGATAAAACACATAAGCCTAAAATATACTAGTAATACACACTGAAGAATACAGATTGAATAAATGAAAAGACAAAGTGTACATTGACTAACAGTCATATGTTGTCTGTTTGTGTTAACAGTTTTGTAAATTTTGTATGGCTGATATTTTTTGCGTAAGTCCCGATTTTCGTACATCGAGAGCTGCCTGAGTGTAAAACAGTGGGGAGTGTGCAGTTGCCTCGTATATGCCGGGTTCGAGGCCTGAATCCCGCCACCTGTACTGTAGGTCCACATTTTCACTGTGTGTCATGTGACTTTCCTCCAGGTACTCTGGGTGCTCGCGAACAGACCCGCGCAGAGATTTTGAGGGGGCAGGTGCTTCGCGGCGAAATTCAGCAACTGCATTGGGGGCGGGGTTCTCTTATAATCAGGGCCGATGTTGTACACGCTTGTGTGATTTGTCATAAGGATAATTAGCAGTTGATATTTTCCATTTTCCAACCACCCATTCTCTAGCCATTTCTCACAATACAATTTGGGGCCCACTATTAGTTTAACGTTAAGAGAACAGCTTAATAGAATGAACGACAATCAATGCAATTTTCTGCACATACTGTTCATTCATTAAAAACAACGGTCTCCCTTCCTGTCGATGTAGTACATTCCAGAAACACCAATAAAAACCTTGAAAGTGTTTATGACACGGTGTAAAGTATCAATATGCTGGAAGTACCTGCTCTCTGGGATTTTATGGTTCATGGATTCAAAGGACTAACAGTTGGAATGAAATTTATTTCGGGGCGTGGGTCGGCACTCACTTGGAGCTCACGCTTGGCTTGTCCCTCTAAATTTCACTCAGCCACTGAGGATCATTATTCATTTGATTAGTCGGGCGCTTTTCAATAGACCTGTGCCTTTATTCATCTTGGGTCATTCAGGCCTATTTACTACAATTACAGTACGAGGCAAACAGAGGCACCCCAGAGCTTTTCTCCTGTTTTGTATACGGCCCAAAAAGATTTACGGAGGACGACTGCATGGTTCAAGAACAGGAGCAAGCTGTCGAGTGCAGATGAATGTTCCTACATTTCCTGTAATTATGACCTTTTATTCAGTCCATATAGTGATTTTTTTTTTCTTCCCCACAAGCACCGGTTTAATTTGATTAGAGGTAAACGCAAACGTTTTTTTTTTTAAATAATTCTTTATTTGTTTCCGTAGAGGTCATACAACTCACTCTTGCAGAAGATCAAAGAGTGAGCATCTCCACCGTCACCGTGGGCCTCAGCACCGTGCTCTCCTGTGCCATCCAGGGGACACTGCGGCCACCAGTCATTTGGAAGAGAAACGGAATCGTCCTCAATTTCCTGGACCTGGAGGACATCAATGTAGGTTCTCGAACCTCTAATCCCATTTGTCGCTGCGATTGCCAGCTACACACACTAATCTAACGCTTTTCCTGGTAGCTTGTGTTGCATGTATGACAGTCTTCGGGGATTGCTAATTAAGGCATTCCCTAAAGATGACGCCAACAAGTCTGGCTTTTGATTCTAACAAATACCTGTTTAATTCACTTTGATATCTTAAATGAACTTGTTAGTCTTTTGTTGCTTGACTAAGAAGAACCCTTTTAGGTTTGCGCATCAAAGATTCCTCTTATTAAATGCAAACTCTGTAGATGCAGTAAATATGTATATACATATAAAAATATAATTACACAAAACATTGAGTTCTTCATTGCCATTTACAACAGATTCTGAAGACATTTTTCTGTAGTTTATGAAGTTATACTGTACTATAATACTCCAGGTCAGAGTCAATCTCCCAGCTGCCTAGCCATGATTTAGGATTTGTTTCAACAGTTGGTTGTTTTAATTTTGCCTTTCTGGTAAAGATCAATGCATGATTCTTCCTGGGACCCGAACCTTCAACATTCAGGATAAAAGGTCTGTGCCACTAGCTACCATGTGGCTTCTGATTATCGTTTGAAGTTACACCACAGTCACAGCGGTTATTTAATGTTAAACTAATATCAATGCATGAGAAGTCAGAGAGCGATATTCAACTACTCAACTAAGTCAGCAACATAGGAAATGCGTCGGTTTTGATATACAGACCGTGCATGGTAATCGCAATAATTGGAGCCGTGCTGTTTTCAGAAGCCCGCGGACCCACGTAACAGATGACTAATGAATCTGTGAGCGCTGCAGCCACTAATCAGCCTGAGTTAACGAAGCGTGTCCTGTTGGCATGGCACTCACCTGACAGTGCGACCCTTGATTGCCTGATATAAAAAAAAAAACTCTTTAATCACCTGTTAATGAATGGCCCTTTTGAGCATGATCACCGGAGCCTCAAATGACGACACGTGTTGGTAAACAAGAGTGTCAGCAGGAGGAATGAATAAACAACTCAAAGTTCCTACGAAGACTTCTTCTGCTAGTGTATAAACGGTGCAGTGGCTTCTGACACTCGCACCTCGAACGCGTTAACGGACCCTCAGTTTTTTGACTAATGCCACAATCAGGGAGCAGTCTTGTCGACAGCCAGTTACATGTTTAGAATTGGTGAGTGACAGGGAAGCAAGCCAATCAGCTATTAGCTGGGGTCAATGCCCCTGTGGCCATCAATGCTAATGGGCTGCTAATTTTCATGGACAATCTTTTGCGGCTTTTTACTGCGGCCTCGTTTTAGGATCACGCGAGCAGCTCCACCACGGATATCTGAACAGAGTTTTGACTGAGAGGCTGTGCCGTCCTTGACAGCTCCTGTGGAGCGGTTATCTACTGTAAGCTGGCTCAAGGCCATTTCGGCGGTTTGATGCGGTCGGACAAACACGCTCACACTCAATAATCTCCCCTGACGTCCCAAGTCCCCAGATGAGGTTTGTTCAAGGGAAGGCAGTACATGATGCAAGGAGCACTGCCCAGTGTCGGGGTCCTAACACACCCCTGCCTGATCCTTCACAGCGCTGAAACGAAAACAACAACAACAAAACGACTGTCACGAAACGTCGCTTGTATTAACATGTCAGCCCGGCTTTCGTTCGTCTGCTGATCCTTCAGACAGAGGGGCCAACCTTATCATTAACCAATGATATGTTTTTAATTGGTGAGTGACAGGTGCAGGGCACTCCAGGGGCCAATCGGCTTTCAGCTAGGGCCAGTGGCCCCGCCCAGTACATGCCTATGGTACACAGTGAAGCCACAAATACCAATCTTCCATGGTACTGCTACAGGACCTCTAATTTTCTGTCCTGGAGATCCGAAGTGTCTTTCATTCAGGTCTTCTTCTCCACTCACCCCTGCACCTTAGTCGCATTTTACTACTTTGTTTATAACTCCCTTTGGAGCGGCAGCAGATCATAAATATACCCACCTTCTAGCCACATGTCCTGGACAGGTTCACTGGGAGAGACCCAGGGCCGATCCAAGCCGGTAGAGGTCGTGAAGTCGGTACACACTGGATGGGATGGGCCCATTCCTGAATGCATCATTTCTGATTGTGATTTTAGCACATATGGACCCAAACAAGTCTATCTCAAAATGTATAATTTACTGCTACATTTTAAAAAAGCATTACTGATGTATTAATATTGCACTAATGCTGTTCATTTCTAAGTAAATTAATCTGCTTTATTTAAGCGGCTGAAAATGAAAGATTTGCTCAGTGGCCGTAATGCTTGGTGAAGAACAGGCATGTCTAAGCGATGACCTATAATGCTGAGTAGGGCCAGCCACCCCAACGGGCATTTCAACAGCAGGCCTTTGTGTTAAGGTGCCTGCCACGGATGGCTGACTCCCACGCATTTAAGCACGATCTCATCCCTTAATCCCCTTAAACCCCAGCCGGGAAACCCCCGGGTGAGTCGTGCATCCCGAAAAACAACAACTGGCCTCATTAATCACGCTAATGCGCTTTTTATTTTTAACTCTTCCTATATATCAGGATGATTGAGCTGGATGTCAGGGCTCGAATCTCCCTACCGTTCCGCTGGGGTCGCACGGTAAAGCGTGGCGATCGATTGGCCGGTGGTCACATGACTTTCCCGCCGGCCCCTCCCCCATCCCCCTTCTCTTCATTAGGACTTTGGTGATGACGGCTCCTTGTACATTACCAAAGTGACGACCATCCACATGGGCAATTACAGCTGCCACGCTTACGGATACGAGGACCTCTTCCAGACACATGTGCTGCAGGTGAATGGTTAGTAATGGAAGAGGTGGGACTCCATGTTCAATCCAGTCACAATCAGGCACAAAGTTGCTAGAAATCCGAAGGCTTTAAGAATTAAGAATGCCAAATCACAGACCTACCTTCCCCTTTTTCTTTTACACGCAGAAATTGTTTCGTAATTCCATTGTTGCGTTTTCTTGGCAACACCTAATATAGTAGTACACGCTTACTTAATGCATCAATTAACCAGGAACTAAGTGTTAATTATGTATTGATCCCATGTTTGTTCATCGTTAATCAATCATAACGGTTCATGCAGTTACTGCATTTGTTCATAACTTGTACTTCAGTAGTAACTGGGTCACTAAGTTACTTGTGGTCCGTCAAGTAAATTGTTACTTTTTTTAAAATCTGATTTTTTTTTTTTTTATATTATGTTAAGGAACCGGAAGTATGAAGACGACTTTGTGTCTAGACAACTGTTTTCCGCTTAAATTTGTGATCTTACATGCATTTTTCACCTTTTATCCCCAGTGAACCTCTCCGAATGAAATTGACACTTGCTTCTGATATGTTCGCACGAAGGCGAATTTGTTACAGATTACCCATAACCTCACTCACAGCTCTCTGTCCTGCAAAGCATAGCATCACATTATAGTCGGACACAAGACTAGAAGAAGCAGAGTCAACTCCATTTTCTGTTATGCTGAAGTGAGACAAACCACGTTACTTAGCTACGTCAAATGGCTAGTGGCTAGTGGACCGTGGGAGGCTTTAGAAAATGATTTGCGTAAGACTTCGGGCTGAACCGTGCAATTACCAGAATTCCCCCATTGCCGGAGGTTCAGGAACAGTTTGTTGCCTGTAGAGAATCGATGATGGTGATCCAAAAGTAACACATTCACCACTCACCATCAAATACATAATACAAGCGATTTCCAATAGCGAAAATATTTGGAATTAGCCGGCATGAACAGGTGAAATTGTTCTCGTTTATGAAGTGTTTTTTTTTTTTGCTAATTGAAAAACTCTAAAGCTACAAGAGAAATAAGCCCTTCAGCCAATATGTTAAGCAAATATAATTTTTCCAAAAACCAGGTTTTCTACCTTTATGATTACCGGGCCTCAGTCCTTGGTTTTAAAGTATTTTCATGTGTGAATAATGCAAAAATATTTGCAAACCATTATGCAGATTAGTACTGTTGCCCCTTAGCTCACAGTTTGGGTCGAGTTTTATAGTATATTTTTCTTTCTCACTCATCACACAATAAACACAATATTACCATTTTCATTTATTAATTTATCAACCAAGTTCCGCAGTCCCAAGTTAAAGTGGGTGAACCAACCACTTGAATACTAAGTCTCAGTCACTGTGGACTCAACTGGTTGGCCAAAACAGAATCTTGCTCTGGGGGTAATGTTAGTTGAGGTGGGTGCCGGTCGGCTGGTTGGGTCTCTGATGCCCCCCCTTCCTGTGTGTGCCCAGTGCCCCCAGTCATCTTGGTGTACCCAGAGACGCAGGCACAGGAACCCGGGGTAGCGGCTAGTCTGCACTGCTATGCCGACGGGATCCCGAATCCCAGCATCGTGTGGCTCAAGAACGGCATGGATCTGCAGCCCCGGCTTTCCAAGCAGCTCTCTGTCATAGGTAAGGCAGCGTCTGGAGCCTCTGAAGAATATCTCCAAAGGTTCAGTCCAGGTCTGAAGGCGTTTTTTTTTTGTTAACTTTTCATCGGAGTATTGCAGAGTACTCTGTAGGTGTGTCACGTAACATTGGGCATCTTTGTTTTGCTGTTGGCGTTGTGAGAGTTAACAGCTGCCCCGGTGTTAACAAAAGAGTCAAAAATACACCATAAGTCAGGTATTAAAGAGGTTATGACCTTATATCCTGAAGGTATCTGGTGTGAGTTCCAGGGTGGACCCTTCTGTTCCCGCTTTGAGTAAACATTCCCCCCGTGACCTGTATCAGAGGGCAGTTTATGGGCTGTGCGTGGGTCATTACCTACTGTAATAGCCTGTTATCTTCTATGAAGTTTATCACTTAAGTGTCTTAGAAAAGCTTCATAGGACGCCATGTTACAGATATGGACCTCCACACACTCCAACAATGATATCGTTTTTGCTATTTCTCTTTCAGTCGCACCCAGAACAAGAATTATCACCTCCGTCATTGTCATTTACTAGAGTTATGATGACCCTGCAGTGGATAAGCAGTTACGGCAAATGGATGAATGAACGCTGATTGGAAGTGTAGCAGTTCCTCAGTGTTAATGCGGTGGTCTGGCACAAACAAATACATCGAAATAACAGCTTAACACTATCTTATTAAACCATTTCTCTTAGGCGGATTCCTGCATGCAAACGGAGATAAACTGGAGCCGTGAATCTAAACAACATTCTTCTGTAAGATGAGTGGAGAGATGATAAGCATTAGATATAGACACCATCTTGGGTATTTAATTAGAGGTGTTTTTTTTTTCTGCCGAGATAGCGCTAACTGTAAAGTGATGCTATTTATTTCCTTCCTTCCGAGGGTATTTCTAAAAAAAAGTGTATGAATATTTATCGGGAATTGCGACAAGGGAGGCAGACGATGGCTCGCAGAGTGGTGGCGGAATCGGCGAGCATTACCGACTTTCCCCGGCATTGCCGCACTGTTTTCGAAGTTCACTCTTTAGCTGCAGGGGGGTGGGGGGGGGAGAGGATGACCCCACTTTAATATGTGACTGCGCCTCTCAATGTGCACAGGGTTATGGAGACG
Organism: Mormyrus lacerda; assembly: GCA_015163995.2. Classification (NCBI taxonomy): domain Eukaryota; kingdom Metazoa; phylum Chordata; class Actinopteri; order Osteoglossiformes; family Mormyridae; genus Mormyrus; species Mormyrus lacerda. Next base: position 3,254,635 of record JAABNX020000055.1, read on the forward strand.
TCCCAGTCTCGGTGTGCCACTTTCAAAGAGGAGAAACAAGGGACGCCCCCCCACCCGTGGGGGAGAGGGGGGGGGCATGGGGGGCTGCCGACTCTATTCGTCATGGTCAATGTGTATTTATGGTCAATTCCATTAGTATTTTTTATCATCTAATTGTATCTCAAATTCATTCACATCATTTTTGTGATGTGAGACTCATCGTTATCGACATGGCTTGTATATTCAGAAAATAACCTTTTCACAATTGTTCTTAGAATCAAATTAGAACTCTGTTTTAATCAATTTCAAGTCAATTCCAAAGTGTAGACTCAGAGATTCTGCAAAAAAAAAAACCCAGCATACACGAGCATGACCAGCATATGTTGTACTTCTGTGCTGGTGGACCAGTGTCACATGCAGGTAGACCAGTACAGCTATGCTGGTTCGCCAGGTAGACTGGCACCAAACCAGCACTAACTTGCATAGACCAGCAAGGGAAATATGCTGATCCATACTGTTTTTTTCAGCATATATCAATGTTTGGTTTATTCTGGGTTGGGTTAATGTTGAGACAGGCCCCCTGCTATCCTTGAATTGAATCATTTTCAGAAACCACAACCTGCCCGTTGTCTAAAAGGCAATGACGTGCCACTGAAGTACCAGCCGCCCCTTTTCCGCGGCAATTAAAAGAACAGACGCTCTGCGCGACGTCTGCGTTCAAAGCGCAGCTTATTCCGCCCCGAGCTGGAAATGCCTTCCAGAAGCATCCGTCAGCTCACGCGAGACAGGAGAGCTGAGAAAGCAAAAACTGCGATGAGAGACGGAATACGGCGACGTGTTCCGTCGCACGTACCTGTTGCACTTGCCGTTTTTGACGTGTGAAAACCATTCTGGCTTGGGCCCTTTTGAGGGAATGCGTGTGAAGAGTACCGTAAGGTGATCAAGCAGGGCACCATGTGGGAAAAGGGGATTTCAGAGGGTTTGCATGACATTCCTTCCCAGGATACACTGCTGCAGACATTGTCAGAGAACAATAACATAACCCCAACTGCTCGAATTCAAGTAGCTCCCCCGCAAGTCTCATTGTTCAGTACAGACGCAGAGGTGCTCGGTTCATGAGGGGGTGACGGGACCAAGCAGGACCCTCTGCCTGCACCTCTGAGAAGTGGCCTGGTGAAGTGGTACAAAATTGCCAAGGAGTGGGGTGGGGAAGGGGTGGTCTTTTTGAAGTAAATTTTTTTGAAGTGCGATCGACGTGTCACCTTGACAGCAAACGGCAGCGAGCTGCACATCAGCAGTGTGCGTTACGAGGACACCGGCGCCTACACCTGCATCGCCAAGAACGACGTGGGCGTGGACGAGGATATCTCCTCCCTGTTCGTGGAAGATTCGGCCAGGAAGACGCGTGAGTTTGAACGGCCTGCCCTATACATCCACTAGATTTACGCCATGTTTACATTTATTTACAGTGGGCAGGGCCTACGCTTTGAAGTTCTGTTGTGCAGTGCCACACTACTGCCTGGTTTTCTAAAGGAAATATCTATTTTAAAGCAAAATGAGATGACTTCTAAGTTTAGCTTTGTGTATTCCCTTGACTGGGAGATTGTGCAAAACAGACAGGAACTGGGACATAAACCTCTGGGAATCATCTTGTACACATAGAAGAATAGAAGATTCACACATAATCTTTTACACAAACCACACCACATTTATTTAACGTCCTCAGGATTTGTTGGATTGTTGGATTGGTGAGGTTTGGTGGTATATAAGTGGACACACACTCACAATGAAAGCAATTTCCGTCTGAAAGCTTAGCTATGTTTTACGTATTCGGATCAGGGATGCTGTAGTACACATCAAACTACCGATGGAGGAAATGACATCAGAAGAGTCATCAGTTGATGGAGATTTTTATTGGTCGTTAGGCTGTGCATGATGAAATAAAAGCTAAAAATGCATTTTTGTTCACACTTGACTTGTGACAGTGCAGCACCGTCTTCACTAGATGACGCCAAACGTGGCCTTCTTTAAAGCCCTAATCTTCCATTACTCAAAAATGACGTTTTTATATGTTTATTTTTTGTTTTCTCTTTCATTATTTACTGGCACCACGACGCTGCAGTTGCAAACATACTGTGGCGGCAGGAAGGTACTGAGGAAACCGTTGGTGTTCACCGACCATCCGTGTCTGTCTGCTTCAAAGTCCATGTCCATTACATCACAATCACCGTGCCCTCTGAACAAATATCAACAAATAAATAATCAGCAAATTCCATCACCCCAAATTTTCCTAGTCCGGTAATTTCAAGGTCAAGTGCTGTCACAAAAATGTGTTTTCAGCTTTTATTTCTATATATTTTGTTTACCTACTGTTACTTTTTTCGCTCGTGGTATAAACTCCGGCTCGTGGCTTGAGGCTGCCGCGTATTCATCTGAACAGCTAGACGGCTGACAGACAGCAGATTGTCGCTTTAGATGGCTGCCCGCACTAAATGACAACACCTAGCTTTTCTTTACATTCACATAAACCGGGAATTGCCCACTAGCGTAAAGCTGAAAACACCTTTGTCACAGTACAGCCTTTCAGTTAATTGTACAGTTTGTCCCATAGAGATTGACCTACTTGCACCTCCTACAGGGAGCCTCATACCTGCACTCCAGCTGAAAAGTGGGCTTTAGTTTCATCATTTTCTACGTTTAAGTTTAGATTTTCTCTTTTGCTGTCAGTTTGTTCATTGAATCGAGTTACTCATCAATGGACCATACATTTAATATCCTCCCGTGATCAAACTGGAAGAGTGCAGTGTGCTAACTGGTTTTTTTCCTTGCTTTTGCTTCTCCGTTTAGGGCTGAGTGTTGGAAACATGTTCTACATCTTCTCCGACGAAGGGATCACTATCCTCCAGCCCGGCGACTGCGAGACGCACAAGCACATTAAGCGCACGGACAGGATCGTGGCGAGCTACGTGAGGGATCCCCTGAAGTTTCATCGCTTGGGGGATTAACCGCTAACAGACATTAGCGCCAAAGCTACCGACGTCCTCCCACTGAACCCCGGCCTCCCCGGCCTCCTCCTGAGGCTCTCGCACGCCAGCTGTGCTAGTTAGCGTTGCTTGTTTAGCGTTGCTTGTTTGCAGGCTCCCTTGGTCCCCATAGCCCCCTATTTCAGAGGGAGTTTACCGTTTATTGAGGCGCAACTGAATATTACACTCAAAACCATTTCATCAGTGAAGCACAAGGAAAGATCTCTCAAATGGACCAGGGGATTTAATATAGCCCAAGTTACTTGTTTCTTCAAGAGATCCGAGTTTCACAGTCCTGAGTAATTGTAATAGGGTTTTGCATAAAGTCAATGTTGCATGTAAAATCGCTAAGCCTGCCCGTGCTTCAAACAGCAATTCCTCTACTGCGCTGCCTTGACGCAGCAATGAAAATGCCCTCTTTTTTTTTTTGGTTTGTCCCCGCAGGAGGAAATATGTCCCAAAGCAGAAGGCGACTCTCCTCCGAGGTGCGTTTGGGCCTCTGCCGTCAGCGTCAGGGACAAGTACATCTACATCTCACAGCCCCTTCAAAGCAGACTGCTGGTGGTGGACACCCAAGCCCAGAAGGTCGTGCAGGTGGGTGGCCATTGTCTTCGTTCATTAATGTCACCACTCACGGTTTATCTGCTGTTGTTTTGTCTTCGGGGCTCGTGGGGGAGTCAGCGAGGGCCATTATGTTTGTGTAGACTGAGCAACAGGAGGAGATGGGTGGGCTTTATTTCATGAGGGGGGCTATTTTAGGGGTGAGGCTAGGAATCCCAGGTCCCTTGTCAAAAACCATCTACGTCTGGGTTCCCATCACAATTATGGTGTGTCAGATTTTGAGCGAAAACACCCCAAATGCCTGGGGTACCTTGGTGTAAGTACGTCCGGCTGGTGATGGATTACTCGGTTCTGCAGTCTGGACGACGGAGTTACCCCTAGCTGAACTCTTCCCCCGGGTTCCCCCCTCCCAAGGTGGTGGAGACGGACCCAGTTCCAGTGAAGCTCCACTATGACAAGTCGCACGACCAAGTCTGGGTGCTAAGCTGGGGAGATCTTCGCAAGACGCGTCCCACCTTGCAGGTCAGTGCTGGTTCATCAAGACCCGAGGCGACCTTTTGGTTATGGACGTAGGCTTGTAGATCCGCTGTCGTACCTTTGAGAAGGCTGTCAAACATGGACCATTTTAGTGAAAACCCAGCTGTATAAACTGCCCAAGACTTCAACTGCAAAATGTATTATTGTACTAAGATATCTGTTAAGCAATGGCAATAAACATTTATTCTTTGACCAAAAATTACAGATATCATTGTAGAATCTTCGTGAAAGGTCATGAAAGTCATAATGAATGGAATACCTGAGATTGTTTTGCATTTATATCAGACCAGAATGTTAAATATGATGGGCTCTTTTCAGCACACAGTTGATGTTGAGCATCAACTTAATCAACCAAAGTTAACTCTGTCCTTGACAAATGTATGTGATTTTCCTTTTTGGGACATTGCGTTCATTTTTATGTCCACGAGATTCCCAGTGTCATGCCGAGAATGGAAAAATCGAGGTGTTTATCATGGTATCAGGATTGAACAAGCCCCTTGAAACGAACGATGAATAGACCGAGCAAATGGAGACAGTCAATAATGACAACTGAAAGGTGACATATTTGTTATTTGAGAGAACTTGCCTTGAGACAGACGCAAAGATTGCTACACTTCTTGCTCTCAAATTACTGTACAATACCTGACTCAGATATTGAGTAAACAAATGCATGTAAAATTCTGAGCACTAAATATCATGAAGAAGTTCCTCTCTTAGGTTCTGTCACATGGAATCCAAAAATTTGATTGTTGCTGTTGCATGAGTGTCTGGGGATTTAGAGAGAACATCATCACCATGTTTTGTGTGTAACGGCCAGCCGGATGGTAGATGGTGAGTAACCCCCCCCCCACCACCACCACCACCAGTGTGCTTGTTTAGGGTTGTGTGAACAAACCTCACCCAAGCACCGACCACAGGTGCGCAGTTTTGTTTTTACACACAGGTGTTGGGGGGGGGGGGGGGGGGGCCTTGGCAGAGGACAAATTACACCTTCACCACCAAGGACCGAGTTGCACTTCCACGAGACAATCCGCCCCCCTCCCCCCCTTTCTCTGAAGGAAGAATCCGGGTTAACGTAACATAACATAAAGTCCCTTCTCAACACATTGTAATAGGGAGCTTCCTATTAACGAGGGAGTCTGCCTCAGTGCTCAGCCATATTCTCCCCGTTCCGTGACCTTAATCTGCCAGCCGTTCCTTACCTTGAATGGGAGGGGGGGGGCATCAAGCCTCACAAAGCAGGAGGAGAAGACCTATAAGAAGGTCCTCCATCAAACAAGGAGGATTTTATCCTCATTTTATTCATTTTTAGGGGCTAGAGAAGTTCCTCAAGCAGCTTTTGAGGATGACTGACATGCATTTGAGGTCACCAGATGAGCTTATCCATGGGAAGCTTCTTTGAATAATTATTTACGGGATATGAATTGCCCTTGGATGCAATAAAGCAATATCTGCAGAAGCACATAATAGAGTGTAGGGCGAATGGTTCACACCACAAATAAATGACTTGATAATATCATTATCATTTGCAATACAAATAATTGACCTGAGCACTGAGAATTCCTCTCTGCCAGAAGAACCATTTTGCTTGAGCGGTGAAATATCAAACCTCCCCCTGTCTTTTTTTTTTTCTTCTTCTTTTAAATAGCTCAATATCATTCTGCAAACATGAGGGTTTGACTGTCTTTTCATCAAACACAAAGCGAGGGAAGACTGGAAGATAGCAGAGATTAAAACCTGCATTTTATACACGTTTAGAGACTGCCCCGTTCCCAGACAGGTTGGTAGTGGAGAGGTTAAAAAAAAAAAAACATGCTTTTTCCATCAGACTAGCGACCCATCAAGGAACTCGAGAAAAAAAGAGGAAGTCACACTGGCAAATGGTGTCTGTGCTATACAGTGTGCTTCTTAATTAAAACACTATGAATATGCATGCGAGCCGTTTCGGGAAAACTGATAGCATCAACATTACAGTAAGTGAATAAAATAGATTTGCGGAACAGTTGCGATAAAACAATTAACATAAAATTATTTAATTATGGTAAAATTAATTTATTAAGCATTGCAGAAGTGTAACATTTTGCACCAACGTTGTTCGCTCCAAAAGAACGAAAAACAAACTCTAACACCATTATGTTATTCTTTGTTTTTCCAGGTATTTTTTTTTTCTTTAATGTTTCATGGTAATGCTTGTTTCAGTTCAATGAATATGTACATTACAATTTTCACTAAGCCTAAAAATATGGCGGCAGAATAGAGAAGCAGTCGTTAAGTGATTAAAAATGGCAGCTGGCGTTATAATTTACATAACCGAGCATTCTAGGTAAGTGGGGCGAGTCTCTCGTTTGTAATACATCTTGTGTTCTGGAACTGTACTTCAGCTGTAATTAATGAAGGCGTTCATTTCTAATAATCGGCCTGTATGGGAAACGTTTGTGGGGAACCCCCCCGGGGGAGTCGTGCATTGATGTCTTTCGCTCATAGAAACAAAGGCCCTTGCATGTAAGGCTAACGATGATTATGGCGCGGATGCCAAACTGATGAGTTAGTGACAGCACTGTAGTTCTGGGCTGCCAGCGCTGGCAGCTGTTCGCGACGTAATCCCTGTCCGTCAGGAGAGCAGAACAAAGCCGGCAGACACTCCGTTTTACCTGACAGAAAGTTTAACACTAAATACATGTATCGTAAGTCATCCTGTATTGAATAATCTGTATGGAAGATGGATGTATTTATTTATTTTGTAATTTTATTTATGTTTCTCTAAAGCAACATACATTTGAGACGGTAGGGTAAACCATGGAGCGATTGGGGCGATGTGGTGACACCTTCTGATCACAGGCAGACGTGGACTCTTCACACACAGAGTCAAGGCGTGATTCGAACCCCCAACATTGGAGATGCAACATATATTTATGGTCTTGTTTTCCACTCCATGAGGACTATTTTCAAGGTCCTACATAGCGGTCTGTCCATTACAGTCCAAGGCAAGTTTGCCTGCCCCATTGTATTTACATCAAACTGGAAGGTCATTTAGGGCAAAAATAAGGAATTAGGTGTAGGAATTAATTCGCATTGTCCACCCGTAAGGCCACTTTCACAGTGCTGATCTGTTAACGTCACACCCCCAAAGAGCAGCCCGCAGTACAAACCGTTTTTGATACATCATAAACACAGTGTAGCATAGATAAATCAGTATGTAACAGTGACTACAGAACATTTTGTAAATTTCATCGAACCTTAATTCATTAACAGAATGTTAGCATGCAGTCTTCCTGACAATGGCTATCATAATTAAAACGTTATTTTATGCAAAAATTCTAAATATCTGTGCACAATCTATTCAGATTTTGTGCCTCATCTGTTCCCTTACCTGTGATAAGACTTTAAATCCACCCCCCTCCCCACCCTGTTTGCATTTTACTTTTATGAGAAGCGTATTGAAGGTTGGCATCTCAGTTCAGTTTATTGTAATTTGAACTGCACTCACTATGTAAGGTTTAAAGCTAACAGGATGGTTTTAATCCAAGCAGTGAGTCAGCCCAAATTGCATGAGTGGGGAGATTTATTGTACCAAGAGTGCCAGCTTCAAACACAGATTTCTGTAAACTGCAGTTGGCGTGGAACTGGGGAGGGACTTATTGGTAGATGCTGGCTCTTGTGAAGACATTTAGGGATGCCTTGTGGCTCTAAGCATAAACCACTCTGTACTTTCGCTGCGGTTCTGCAGGTCGTCTCCCAGGCAAGTATCGGAGAGGAGCATCACGCAGTCCGAACAAAGTTCCAGAGAGTGGATGACTTCTTCATCCCTCCCACCAATCTCATCATCACCCATGTAAGGTACGTGGTTCCAGCTGCCATCGAAACTTCAGCCAGGCCTGTTTCCCAGTCCCATTAATCTTAGAGGGACTTCTGTTCAAAAACTGTTCAGATTTCAAGTGGAGTTTCTGTGACAAAGACAACACCGAAACTGGAAGTAAGACAACATTCTAGCAAAGGTCAAACTCAAAAATCTTGACTTTTTCCTCGATTTTTTTGTACCAAGGTTTGGTTTCATATTCCTCAAGTCAGAAACCGCCGTGCACAAAATCGACCTGGAGACCTTCCACCGCATCAAGACCATCAGCCTCAAGAACTACAGCTGTGTCCCGCTCAGCATGGCCTACACACACTTGAGTAGCTACTACTTCGTCGAGTGCCTGGGCAAGAACTCGTCCTCGCTCCTGCCCCAGCTCATAATCGACGGCGTCACCGACTCAGTCATCGGGCAGAACCGCGACATCACGGGCAAGCCCTACGTGTCCGCAGACGGTCGCTACGTGGTCACGCCGGACCATCTACACGGAAAGGTCATGGTGCAGACAGTCACCTTCCAGGGGGTGCTGCAGCAGAGTCACGGGTTTGAGGCTGTCCTGAACATTTCAGACCTGGCTTTCCAGCCTTCCTTCACAGAAGCCAACCAATACACCATCTTTGCTACCTCCCGGTCAGGAACGGACTTGTTCCTCTCTGACCTGTCCACGGGGAGGAGAGAGGTTCTACAGAATATCAAAGAACCCATCCCGTCCGACTCCTGGCCCTGGAGTAGCATCAACAGGGTGGTGGTTTCTAGCGGCCTGTTTGGCCAGTACCTGGTCACACCCTCGACAGAGTCCATCTTCGTGCTGAACGGGAAACAGAACAGGCCGCACTGCGAGGTGTCTGACATCAAAAAGGGCAACACGGTGGTTTGGGTTGGGGAGGTATGAACACAGGGAGACCTGAAGGATTTTAGAAGACGGCAAAAGTTTAGGCCAAAATACGCTTGAATATTCAACTCGATGTACATGGACTCAACCCTGGACTGAGCTAGTATCAATATGTGCGGTTAATGTGGTAGAGGAGATTTGAATACAAAAAAAAAAAACAAATGAATAATAAAATATTTTTATTTGGAGAAGATGATGGAAGTCTACAGTGCAACAGTGATCTATGCGCACTAGAGAAAGTATCTAATCTCGCCACCTTTTCACTCTCCAGACAAGCATTAAAGAAAGGATAAATGATTTATTTAAAAAAAATTAAAAAAAAACTATGCACAATGCTCACTTTTTTAGAGTAACGCTTTTCTGGTTTGTTTGTCATATGCCAGTACTGCAAATGGTCACTCCATCTAGTCACCTGCCTATTTGTGTGTCCATTCCCCTTTTAATGACCCTCTTTCGACAGTATCGCTACAGTGGATATTTATGCCATCGTATAACGCATTCTGTGAAGCCTTTCGTCAGAACCAGAACAGGCTGGGTTTCAAATATTCAAAGGAAAAAATAGGTATTTAACCTCCTGGACCTCCTGACAATTTCAATTAGGCCTTTCTTTCTGCAGCCACTAGAGCAGCAAAGCAATGAATACACCATCGTTGAATGCCACAGATGAATCCTTTTGATCAGTTGTTCCTCTTCGTTCTGGCACCTGGCCCCATTTTAACCTTTAAATGGTCTTATAAATTCATTTTCCTTTTCACCAGGCAACGTGCCATGTGGGTTTGAGGCCTAGATAGCCACTAAAGTCACTTTGTCGGGATGTCGGTCGGTCGCGTCCTCGCGTCCGAAAACACCAAGTCCACGGAGAGCGGCCATTTTGGTTCAGGCCGCCGGGGAAGTCGCGCTTCACCTCTGTTGTCGAGAAGAGATCCGTTTGCCATAAACCAGGAGGTCCACCAGGAGTTGCGCCGAGTGTCTTAGTGAGTGTGGAATAATGGAAAAAAAACTGGGAAGATCGCGGATTCTCTCCTCAGCAGCCGCGCGCGGGAGGAGGCCTCATGTGCGCTAAGCCGTTGGTGCCGGTTCCGTCTCTGCCTGTCTAACTTTGCCCGAAAATCAAAGCACTCAAAATTGTCTATCAAGTTCAATTCGTCTTTTTATCCATCTTCATTTTGGTTTTTTTTTTTTCTTTGTCTTTTTGGTGGCTGTACACGTGATTCATTTGGCTTCATTGCTACGGTGACAGTGATGCCGATTCTTCATGCTTTTGGCACACAGAATTAAGGCGAGTGTCAGGGCCTCTTTTAAGTTGACAGTAGAAACATTAGATTCAATGTCTCCCGTAACTGACTGTTAGGAGGAAGAACATTTAATATTACAGTGATCTTGTTTTAAATGAGGCGTTTATTTTTTTTGAACTTCTATGTAATTAACAACCTTATTTTTGAATGCATAGTTAGAACTTAAGAAATATCACCTTCATAAATTCATAAATCTTTAAATTGTATCGCAAAAATAAATAACACTTGTTTTACAAGCCTAATTAAATAAATGTAAAATTTAAACCACTGATGGAAGGAATTATAGCTACCATACATTTTTTATTACTTAAACTGCTATTTTGAAAATGAAACCATATTCCTGTAATTTAACATGGATTCTCTCTTGGTGAAATTAAACATGACTGTTTTAAGGCATTATAAAACCCAACCATGCACAGACATACTTTTTTTCAGGAATTTAAATAATCCCCCTACCAATTATTTAAATAGCTTTTGTGAGCTAATCTGTCGATCAGAGCATGTGTCCTTACTATTAAAAAACACGTTATGGTGATTTTTGCTGTCGATCAGTAGGTGTTCTAGAGGTTAGAAGGTATAGAGTTATTGGGGTTGCTATCGCTAGGTTTACAGGTTCAAATACCCAATAGAGGCAGAGAAGTGATTCTGGGGAAAAAAAATCAATCTGTTGAAAAAGTGTCTGCGAATGTGCTCTTTGTGTAGATTTCTGCAAAGATGAAAACTTACACAGATCAGATTTAAGGACAAAACAAAGACTGAAATGCTGTTGATCCACTAAAAATTAAATTCCTGTGTCTTTTTTTCTCTCTAAGTTCACGTTAAAAGATGTCTATCCAGCAGTTTACTGTGCAGAGTATCCCGAGACATTGCTGAATTAAATTTATTAAAGAATTAGGATAAGAAATATTCCTGCAAGTTACACACAGAAGAATGCTCATATCTGCCATCTTCTTGTCTGGGATGGAATTGATCGAAAATTACTGGTTGACAGTTTGGCTGCCAGAACTGAATACACATTTAATCCAATTTACCCTCAGAATTATGAAAACCTATAAAAAAAAGTTTAAATGGCTACAATCAGAGCAATTAAAGCTGCTTCCTTAAAATCAGTGTAACAATGTTACTACAATGTTTTTAAAAAAAGTTCCACAGGTGTAGTATTGGTGTGATAGATCCCAGTCACTACTGTTGATAATATAGGTCTGTAGAACACGGAGATGAATAAAATGTACAGATGTAATTATAAGCTTTGTGTTTTGATTTGTGAGGGAAATGTTTTATATAAAACATTAAAAAAAGCAGAAAATTAAGAAATGTACAGCTTATGAAATATAAATATTCAGGGACAAATTTCTGAAAACATTTAAATGCGTAGTTTAAGTTTGGTGTTCCGCTTTTCCTTAATCCTAAATCACTTTTTACTCTAAGCAGTTTCTTTCATTTTTTTTTTCACCTTAAATGGAAAACCATTGTCATCACATTGTGACATCACTGTTTATGACTCATGTCAGTATGCGTGACGTATTCCGCAGTGTAAAATCTAGAAGGTGGCACATTTTGTGGGAGTCAAATGTCAGACTGTGACCAAGTCCTTGTGCCACACGGGACCCGCCGTTCATTTGTTTTCATTACGGATCTTCGCTTCCGGACAAAGTTCACTTATACGGTACAAATGTTGTCCTACCACAGGACACCGGGCGACTTCAAATAAACAAAGTCAGTTCCTGATACACCGAAGGACGTTCGGAACAATGATGATTAATACTGCAGTCCTGCATGGTGTCTGCAGGTCAGTCACACACTGTGCACCAATCACCTGCTTCATACCTCAGATATACAAGTAACTACCAGGCAGATGGTGAAATTACAAAATGTTTAGCTAACCAAACAGATACTAGCCCATTGCATATATCGCAAGTTTGAACCCCACTCGAAATTTACTTCCGACCGGGAAGAATGCACCCCGAGTCCCCCCCCAAAAAAATGTTACTTCTGGCTACAAGCCTGGTAACTACTAATAACTGCTATTAATCTCGACGACCACGTGTGAACTGGATATGTTTAATCTATTTGAAATTTTACACAAGGGGCCTAAATATACTCATTTGTCTGTTTGTCTGTCTGTCTGTCTGTCTGTCTGTCTGTGTGGCATGTTAGGATCTACATTGTCTGTGACCTGTAGGGGCTTCTAGATGTATTTGTGATGGTTAATCTCTATGCAACACATTCTCACCATCAAGGCAATAATTGTCGTTTTGAGAACAGTCATTCCTTATTGCCATTCCTTTCTCCAAGCCTTTCCCATTTAAGGAATTGCCATTTCATGTAAGATTTAAGTCAAAGACAAGATGGTTTTGAGATTAGACAAATGTGATGTAGAGACCTTTAGTCCAAAAAAGAAGTTTCATGTCATTTTTCAATTTTGCTTTAATAGGTCATTTTTATCCTTTCAAACACGTCCGAATACCTGCATTTTCTGTGTAGTAACGTAAATTTAAATGTTATGTACATTCAAAGAATCGGTGACAATGTTTCTTTAATAAATGGGATTTTTTTGGAATTTGATAAAAACAAAAAAAAAAAAACTGCATCGTTTAGACTGGTTTGTTTTTGCTCTCCATTGGAATGTCTTTTCAATGTTTACACACCCTTCACCCCGGTAAACAGAAATAAAATGTCCTTACCTCATGCCTTCCTGTGATACTGAAGTCACCAGTGACGTGATGTGAATTAGCATTGACTGTAAAGATCAGATCTTCTCAAATGTACTGTACAGTGTTTCCTGAGTTGTACATTTTTCCTCAGTTTTGTAATAAAAACCTTAAAAATCAAGCCGCTCTATTTTGCTTCTTATAACGTTATTCCAAGACAAATAGCCTGTGGCTGCAGGTGTTGCTATATCCGGAGATGGTGATCAGTAAATCTCTGGCAGTGGGCCAAGTCATTGTTCGGCCGCAGAATGGAAAGATTTAAAACGCTATCTCTGTCGGTTGCACCATAAATCTCCTGGGCCGCCTGTCAGTGTCCCTACAACTTACCGGCTATGTGCCTGTATCATTCCTAAATCTCATCTGAAAATTACCGAAATATGAACTGCAGACAGTAACAGTAAACAGTGACACTATATTCCGCCACGTCGATAAAGCAGAGACTGGTGAAATGCATTACTGCGTTACGCTGAGAAAATTATATGCTGCGAACCGATGTGTCCAATATTAATAAAAACAGCCATAAATGTGTACCCTATGGGAAGACATAACCACTATAATAAGTGATTTATAATCTAGAATAATATCAGACAAATAATAGTATTTCCTTTTAAATGTTTACTTAGAATGAAACTTAACAAAATGGGCATTTCAGTGCTGCATCACATTTTTATATTTGGCAGACCTTTTTATGTAGAGTAATGTACATAAGGGCCCGACGGTGACATCAGTCTGCCGGTCGTGGGATTAGAACCAATGTCCTTCTGATCACTAGCATAGACTTTTATGTAAAGTAATGTACATCTGAGAAAGCACAGCATTCCAGTGTCCCTGAAACAGCCGGCCAAGGGCCCGACAGTGACATCAGTGGGATTCGAACCAATGTCCTTCTGATCACCGGCATAGACTGGCATACCCATGCATGAACTTTGCCTTCTCACTTTGAAACTTCCCCAAAGTCCTAACATTGGCCTCTCCGACCCAATCACACTTACCTGGTGCCTGTTCGCTACTGCGTAGGTAGGTTGGGATGCCTGAGGAGATAGTGAGTGGGTTTTTCTTCTGGGAATCTAACTAAATCAAACTATGCTGCAGTGTCGATGTCTCGCGTCCTCAGCTGGACTGTGGGGCGGCACACATCGTATTGAAAGTTCCAACCCTTAGAGGTCATGTTCAGTAGATAACCCGGG
>JAABNX020000055.1:3272715-3306427 GCA_015163995.2 Mormyrus lacerda
CCCCCCCCCCCCCCCCCCCCCCCCCCCCCCCCCCCCCCCCCCCCCCCCCCCCAGTTAGGACAATTCCAAGGGCCCCTGAGTGATAGAGACCCTAAAATATGTGGAACATAATTGCACTGGTCTGGGTTGGGGCCCCAAATGATGTGATTTTATGGGACCCGAAATGTCTGGCAGCGTCCCTAATTTAGGTAGATACAATCGCAGAGCTGGAGTGACGATTCAAACAGCACAAAGGGCACTGTCCTCTCCCAAGGTCACTTCAGACTCAAAAGCCCAATAATGCATGACTAAGGACAAAAACCAATGAAATAAAAAGCATAACGCGATGGCTATTAGAAAAACCTCGGTCGGGAGAAATTATGATGTAATACAAAGTACCTCTGTTCTGAGAGGGAATTCTGTGTTCCCTGGAAGAGCCGACAGAAGCATCTAAATGAGAGCAGGAAGAGGGAAGGGGACAGAAATGCTACTGTACCTACTTGACAGTGCAAGCAGCATTTTTCCTAATGGTGCATTAAATCTTCATTAAGTACGTAGAGGCAAGAATGAATGCTGCTATTTTTACAGACGACCAGGGATAAAATCAGCATCAATAGAGACTTCCTGCGCCGCTGTGCAAACACTCATGGATTTTTCTTTTTAATTCAACGGTTTTTCTAAAGAGGAAGACTAATTGATTTATCGACTCATAAGAGATACATCACGTTCGCCAAATAGTGTATTTAGCAAAATGGCAGGGGCTTAATTGCTTCATCAAATTATTTTAACCTGTGTGCCAAGTGTGGAAATGAGAATTGTTGCATACCTTATGTTTATACTGTCGGAGTTATTCTGTAGCAATTACCGACACTATCAAACACCCTGTCCCGCTAATTCCGATGCAGGGTCATCCGCGACAAAGACATTAGTGGAAGCAATGAGCTTTCACGTAACTGCGACCTGTAGGTACCACGCTAAATGATGCAGTGAGTATCTCAGAGCTATTTTCACTGGCCTTCGACCTGCTGATTTGACAGTGTCAAATTACGACGGGAAACGACACAACCCCCAGGCAGAGAAGACAATGCCCTCGCGGTTATTTTTAACATCAAGAAATACAAATGTTTTAAGTGTATTTGACGCAGCTTGTGATATCAATTTGTGAATGTACTAGCTATTAAAATATCTCACCCATGTCCTGTCAAAATGGCAGCGAGACAGATGTACCATAATCGCTTGTTCTGGATCAGATTCGTAAAGCATGCAAGTCCTCGCATTAACTTACCTTCGAAAGCACAGTGCCAAGTAGCTTAATAACCCCCGATTTCATTTAGCTTGTCGGAGAAACGTGCCAGTTTATAATCCTATTGTCGGCTGCCAAAATGAAACATTAAAAGCGTAGTCAAAGTATTCAAAAGTTGTGGGGCTCAGGCTTTTTTGTTTCTTCGGTAGGCAACAGTCCAAAAAGCGTTGGCATCAAAGAGGCACGACTTCATAAACGTCCGTGTGTAGGTGTTTTGCGAAGTGCAAAGTTGGAAACGCACATATTTCATCAAGTTGGGAAAAAAACTGAACCGCAGAGACCTGATAATACTTATGGTAAATTCAGATTCTATAAAGCAGACCCATACTAACCCATACTCGCTCACGTTTAGCTAATCTGTAAAACACAGTCCCTGACAAATGCTGCATTTGCAAAGACATTTCATGGAGAACAGCACTGAGTGAATTTTGTGAAGTTGTATTGTCACGCAACGTAACTTCATATAGCAACCATGCTAAACCAGGTTTTTGTCCATCCATCCATCCATCAGTTTGCTGAAACTACTTGTCCTATTCAGGGTCATGCGGGGACTGGGCACAAGGCAAGGAACAACCCAGGATGGGGCGCCAACCAATCGCAGGGCTCAATCACACATGCACCCCTATGAGCAATTTGATAAGTTAACCTCAGCATGTTTTTTACACTGCGGGGGGAAGCTAGAGTATATGCAATAAACCCCACAACGACACAGGGAGAACATGCAAACTCCACAATTATTACTCCTGTTTACTTTTTCAGTTATATTGTGCTTTGCAACATAAATATAGTGTGACGTTCTTCTAAAATACTGTTCAAGCTCCTTGTGACTTGTGACCCATCTATCAACACGAGTTAACATAGGTGCAAAAACTAAAACTTGGAAAAAGAAACATTAAACTTCACTGTGGAGAGATCATTAATTTCCTATACCCACATGTCCTAGGCAGGATTGCAGGGGTCCAGAGTCTTTCCCGGAAGCTTCAGGCGTAAGGCAAGCAGTAACGTGGGATGGGGGGGGCAACTTATCACAGTAAATTAACCCTGAGCTGAAATTTATCTTTATCGTCTAAATCTGGAATCAAAGTTTTCTTTTCATATCACTTTTTAAATGAGGAAAAAAAAAACACATAATTTATCACTGAACCAGCTTCACCCCTGAAAATATGAGAAGGATTTTTGACAGAAGTACAATCCATTACTTTCCAACAAAACAAAGAGAGCACACAAGCTTCAAACAACATCTAACAATGAACTGGACAAAATCTGTTTTGAAAAACACCCTCCCAGAATGTATCTGTAAGTCTTAGCGCCTGTTACAGAGGCGTGAAATTCTCTATCAATCAAACTCACATTTGCTTCCTTTACTCAACTCCATGTACACAGTGCATTTAAGACAATAACACTGCCTACAGATTGTGCTCTAATTTATCTACTATGCAGCATCAGAACAAACTCTCCATCCTCTGTCTATCTAGGGGCCAGACCCAATCTGGGTTTGTGCAGCCTTAAGGTTCACATACTCCCTCCTACATCAGGTAACATAACCTGAACCGGCTGCTGGTCACCAAGTACCTAGCTACATTGACTATAGCAACACGTTTGCTATAGAGTTTGAGACCCTATGTTGAGGCTCCTTGCATCAAGTCCAAGCTTTGCTCTCATAGAACTGGGTAGTTGTCCGTCCTACATCTCTGGAGGTCTGGCAGAACGTATATAATTTATCACTCAACTTCCGCCATAGTATTGGGTATTTTTGTGGGCAAGAAGGATGAGTGTCAGGCCACGTATCGATTGTGAGGGATGCGATGGCATAAGGGTGAGGAAACAGTATCTTCTCATGTTGACTCTGGCCAAAGATCCGAACCAAATGTTCTCCAGGTCTAAGAGGGCAATGAATAGACGATATCCTGAAGCTAAGAGTAATTAATCATGCCTTAGTTTTCCTAATGAACCCACATTTTCCAAGGTGTAATTAATTATGCACTAAGGGTCATATTTCACTGGCTAGTCATTGTACACCTGGTAGACGTGCTAGTATACACTGCAGTTGAGGCACTTCATGTCCGATATGTGGATCAAGGATTCAGTCATTTAATCAAGAATGAACTGCACTTTAAACTGTAAACGTGCTAATTCCACACCTTAATGTTTCTTGGGTGTGACTGATCTTCAACCAGGAGACACAGTGTGCTTCATTGGTCACCAATTACTTCTGCGACTGATCAGGAACTTCAACATCAAAGCTGCCCCCATCATCATGCAGCTCTAAGCCCCCCCCCCATGTCATTTGGTCTGCAGAGGCATAAAAACATTCAATATCCTTAAGCGCATATTCCCCTCCCTGTCTATCTTAGCCCATCATGTCTCAAATCGTCGTAAACCCCACTGGCTAATTATGTTAGCCTTGAACTTCTCTCGAGATTTGCAGAAGCACTGCACGCCAACTGTCAGATTTCGTCTCCAACCGGAGTTCTCAAATCACGTCCAGGGAAACACATTGGTGGGTTGAATAGCCAGACTAGAAACTTGATCCATCTCAAATCCTAATCTGTTTTATGTTTATCTATTTGGCCTCCTGGCTTTGCTCTGTACCTGGATCCAGAACTGCTCAACGTAAAAGCTTCGTTAAACGTAAACGCTTCGATAAACGTAAACGCTTCGTTGCCTCACTCTGCTCCCAAGTCCTGGGGACCGTCCTGAGCCCCGAGGCACAAGCCGATAGGAAAAGCCGACTGCTACAAGCAGGAGAGCACACCCGCACTGTACCCACATCACCTTGCAGGATGGCCCACCCTCCCCCCCGGAACATACAAGAGCTACGCAGTGCCAACAGGAATCCTGTCAGGATTTAGTCGCTGCAATAGCCACTGGTAGAATTTTTGTCTGCAGCTTGTTGACGCCATGGCATTTACCCAGCTGTCACGGAGACGTGGCCGGGACCCGAGGAGTTTCGTTCCGTGTGCGGCTGAGTTTTGCGCAGGCATCCCAGCGGGCACCCTGAGATTGAAGACCTTGACCTTTCATTTCAGGATAGCAGACGTGCGTCACAGTGCATTGATTTGATGCACGGACGCTGCCTAGGGGAGACAAAATGATGAAATGAATAGCTTTTAAACTGAGATAAATAGCTTTTATCTGACAGCTGATGAAGGTATGTAAGGGTTCTCAATTAACAGCAGCTGCAAAAAAAAAAAAAAAAAAATCATTCTTTCCGGAGCCTGCCAATGGTTGCTTCCGACAAGCAAGTCTTGCAATACTATCTCTGACTTTAACATTTAACCCCTAGTGCTGTGTAACTTGATAATTCTTTGATTAAAACTACGCCTGTAAAAAAATAAAAATCAAAACGCGATTAGCATTTGTACCACGATTCGTTTTTCGCTTCCCATTCAATAGTCATTGATTTCTCATGTTTGTTGATGCACATAAAATCTAAAGGGGTTGTCCCTGGAAAAGGAAAAAAAAAATCACAAGCTGGGAAATGGCTGGTGACTAAGTAAGGGTCTTCTGTCGTCGTCGAGGTAACTATAGTTTGGATTGCATGACACAGAACACGGGAGAAGCGGAATGACAGTGACCTGGGGTCTCTCAAGTGATTTCAGCTTTGCCTATTAACTGAGAATACATATTACATGCACTCGATGTGTCGCATGAGTTTCAGAAGTGCCATTTTCATGCCGTAAACCTCACCGACTGACAATACTTTAAAACATGGCTTATCTTAAAGGCAAATCTCCCCCTTCTTATACTAAAGTATCTCATAGCGTTTTTTGTCTGAAGATGCCAGAGTGGAGTTAAAGGCGGCGCGAATGAAATCGGACAACACACACTCTTAGTGGATTGACACTGCACTCAAAGCGGGCCCTCTTGACACTGGTCACGCTGTCAGCGAGGCCGTTCAGAACGTCACACCGTATAGTCGTGCCGAAAAGTGAACGACCTTCTCCTCGCGTTTTCGTGGACGTCGAGACGACAGCAATGTTGTCAGGTCTCCAGAGGTACTCCAAGTCCACAAAGCACCGGTCTAGATCTAAAACTGCAGATCCTGCTGAAGAGTTACCATCCCAAAAAGGGCCATAATGTCAAGGAGACCCTAACGTGAGAGATTTGCACTCCGTCGCTCTCCAAGTCACCTCTCGTGCTTGACAACCAGTCTGTTGTCACCGTTGGGTTTTTGTCTTCTCATTCACCTGCAGTGGGGCATCTGCACAAACAGAAGAGAACTTTCCAAGTCACAGCAGAAATGAAACACTCTCTGAGGATGTGCTATGATATGCTGTAGGGGTTCTTTCACGAGTCACGAGTGCCGATTCTCAACAATATGTCAGAAGCACTTAGAGTACGTGCTAATCAGCGTGCGTGGCAGTGCACTTCCCTGCGGGTTATACTATCAGAAAGAAACATTGCATGATTTTTCTCTTTTAAGGCTTTCGACTGAAAATCTTGGGTGTGGCGTCGCTTAAACATATCAGCATAAACATCGTGTTTTGTAATATACTTCCTTTTAACAATTGTATGGGTAATTTCATTTCAGTTTCTGCATCAGTAAACATCCATCCATTCTGGATACCGAAGCACCTTCCAATTATCTTGTGGTGAAGAAGCCAGACAGGACAGGCAAGGATTGTCATAAAGAAAACGACCACATGCATTCTTAGTGGATTGATTTTGTGTTCAAACTGGGCCCTTTTGACACTGATCCATCCATCCATCCATCCTCTGTAACCACGTGTCCCATTCAGGGTTGCAGGGGTCTAGAGTCTA
Source organism: Mormyrus lacerda (assembly GCA_015163995.2). Classification (NCBI taxonomy): domain Eukaryota; kingdom Metazoa; phylum Chordata; class Actinopteri; order Osteoglossiformes; family Mormyridae; genus Mormyrus; species Mormyrus lacerda. The sequence continues at coordinate 3,278,762 of JAABNX020000055.1, forward strand.
TCCTGGAAGCTATGGGTACACAGCATGGAACAAGCCCTGTCCGACAGTTACTATGATGAGTATAAATACGTGTAACACTTTACTTGAGAGGGCACAAATAATGCAGTAGTAACCCTTACCTAATGTATTAATTAACCAGAAGCTAAGTGATAGTTACTTGATGATCCCAAGTTCATTCATCATTAATCAATCATACCGGTTCAAGTATTTCATGCAATTACTGTATTTGTTCACAATTTGTACTCAGCTACTGGAGTTACGTGTGCCCCCTCAAGTAAAGTGTTACCATAGAACCTTCTGGAATCGGATAACCCAGTCAATATGTCGCTAATCAATATTGTCAATGCAGTGCGGTAGTCTGAGATGGGTATCCGTCCAGGAAATGTGCTTGGCTTCATGTTGTGGAGTTTTTGCTTTCAATGAGCCATTAACAGAAACACTGAGCAACTGCCCGCCAGCATGTCAACAGCTCATCTGCGCTCCACTTTGGAACCTGAACATGAGCCTTTCCTAAATGGAAAGCCGGAGCCAGGCATGCGCTGCAACTTCAACAGCTTTATAAAGACTACAGGGGCTTTTATTTTCACTTTCACCTGGCGATGATGGCTTTGAGGTACGCTCCTCTAGGAACACCATTGTTGCCAGAAATGATCATTTTAAGTGTGAATGATTCTTCGGGAGCTGAGCATGGTCACAGAAAATCAGCCAATGAAGTGGTGATGCAAAGAATTTGAGGTTTTTATAGTGTTTTGAACATTATAAAGAAATCTTGATCGCTGGTAAGTCATTTCAGTAGAGGGAAATCTCTGTGGGTGTCATTTATGAACCCTTAATGTCAAGAGAAGCAAAAGTTGGACAAATGTTGACAAATGGGGTTTATTTTAACAATTTCAAAAATTGAAAATAATGTTACTGTTTGAATTGTACCACTAGTGTACAGATATCAGGAGGGGGCATTTTTGCCTGAATATGTATCAAAATAGAAATCTTGGTTTTATGATACGCTCAAGATATGTGAAGTCTGAACAGTCAACAGGCAAATAAAAAAGGGAATAACTCTAAAGCCTGTAAACGGCTAACAAACAAGTTTTCCTACACAGAATTCCTCGTGAAGGCTTGTTAAATTTATAATGAACATCTTTGTTTCCGAAAAACACCCCCTCCTTAAACTTCTTAAGCTGCTTCTCACAGACACAATGATGAACAGCTTCTCGCCGGCTGCGATCTGATTTCATGTCTTTGATGGCTTCTTAGGGAGTACAGTACGGTTACTGAATGACGTACGTCAGAACCTGTTCGAGCAGAACAATCTTATCATTCAAGCACCGAAGACGACAAATCAGTACAGTTATCAAAGTCAAGAGCCCACAAAAAAAGGGTTCCATTTAAAATAAAAACAAACTGACAAAATATACCCAGGCTCACACATCTTAGTTCACATGAAGCTGTCGTACGATCGAAACTATTTTTAAAACGCTTTTTTTGTTACTAACACTCTGTAATAAGAGCTTCTCTCTGACAAAAAAGGATTAGTGTATCTTGTCAAGTTAATTTTTCACAACGCTTCATAGTTTTATCATGCGGACGTGAAAGAGGAGAGTGTTAATTAGGTTCACAAATGTGGCATTCATGTAGCCGTCTGCTTAAGATTCTGAAATCAAACCACAAATAAAGAGGAATTAACCAGTAACACGATGCGTAACGCTACAGAAAGTCACACAATAAATCGCATGCTGTTTTAATTTAAGGTTGTTTGTGCAGAACCATTAGCTCTGGAAGGGAGTTCAAATTTATATCACGTCAACATCTACAGATTATGGCTGACATCTGTTCAGAAAGTCTCACAAAGCGGGTGTAGGAGTCGCCGTTTCACTCCCAATTTTATTTTTCCAGCAAAATACCATTTTACCGCCACATGAGGTACTCGCTGGTCTAAGGAGAGAGAGAAGGTTAGGCCAAGGACTTCCGGGCAAGAACGCACACCATCTCTGGGAGAAGGTAACTCACAGTGATCTGATGAGTGAGGTCCCCTACACTGTTTCCTGTTAACTCTGCCCGGCAGCGATTAATCTTACACGTACCGTGCTCCCTGTCTGCTCAAGCATGACATGGGTGAGGGTGACAGTGGGCACAAGCTCCGCGCGGTGCGTGACGGAGTGAAGGGCAGGCCCGTAGACGCCTTCGCGCAGTTAGCATTGCCTCTAGCCACGAGTCACGCGGCTGGCTAACAAGACTAATGGAGACCACCAGATGGCTGGCTGCATCAGGGATGAGGTTTCACTGAAGGGGAATTTCAGACCTGCGAGTTTTGTTTGGGTTTATGGTTACTGTCTACGCTTATAAATGCCACACCACTGTTTTTCTTTAGCGTGTGTATTTTGTTAGTAGAGTTACGCAAACCCGTAACATTATTCCCTCGGTGTAGATTAACGGTCAAGTTCAGCCGTTCCCCTGCGTCGCAGTCTGTCAGCAACATCTCAAAGATCTTTACCTTTCATCCCCGAATAACAACCTACAATAATAAAAATAATAAAAATCCGCACATGGTGGACTTGCCGCACTTTTGCAAAAGAGAAAAAAAAGAACGAAGAAAAAAGTTCTTCAGTGCATGTTTGTAAAAAGTTAATTAAACTAAAATCCCATCTTAAAAAGTGGTTATGCTGCAGGGGGGGGGGGACTGTGGGAAAATTAGACCTGGTAACAGGCTAAACAAACCACAGGTGTGTTTATGTAGGTTTAATATCAACTCTTACAGGCAGATGTGACAAGATGTTTGATTTTTTCTTTCCACTAGAGGAAACATCACGACCCAGGACCTAAATATGACCCATATTTACTCTCCCCCAGGACATTAAATTCTTAATCCTAACCTTTTTGGGATGTGCGATTCACAGCAGAGTTAGTGATGGTGTTCGTCTTACAGCAAGAGATGAAAGTGAAGATTGGGGCTAACTTAATCCCTATAAATAATTTGGCCTCACGCCTACAGACCAAGATGCATAAAATACGGCTTCATGTGGGAAGGGGGCAGAAGTGACGCAACACGGGGCACTCCGGTATTCTCTTTGGGGCTGAACCTTTCTGACCAATCAGACGTTCCTCGTGAATGCGTGGTGTGGTGGGGCTAAAAATGACATCGGTTTTAAAGTGATATGGAAGTTTGGCAACAATTTAAAGATAAAAACGTTCTTTGAGCCAAGAAGATTTCGTATAAAAGTTGTTTATTCCCTTACCATTAGCAATTTCTGTTACGTTGTAATAGACAAAGTTTTCTTAAATTTTGAATAAAAACTGAATTTACAAAATCTGTCTGCCCCTGCTGAAGGTACGTTGGTTTCTTCCCGATCACCCCGAGCAAGTGACTGTGGAGCGATCCATCGCGGGGGCACTCTTACTCTTTCTGGCTGTTCATTAGCAAGCATATAATGGGAAATTAGCACTAAATAGTCAATTAATTACATCATGTCAGACTGGGAACCAAACTGCAGGGAAAATATTTATTGAATGTAATATATCTTGCGACGCTTCGAGATGCTCAATGTGGAATCAGGGAATTATACCAACAGACAAGGTCCAATGATGTAAAACAGCACATTACAGTGGAATATTTCTTGAATGACTGGGTGGGCATTTTAAGCAGACAGAAGCAGAAAATTAAGGTGCATATATTAGATGCAACACAGCTCGTTTTTGTAAGCTAAGTGCTCGTGTATTATGCGGTTTCCAGTGGGTGTGATGGGTGTGTATCTTCTTCTTTTTGACCTAGAGTGATAATAAAATAGCTAAACATCCCAAAGGACTTTCAGACAGAGAAAAGTCAGGCGCCCACAACTGAATCCCATCTACAGCACCTTCCTCACGTGAACCCAGCGTGGGCGTGCAAGAGGGAGGCGTGCGAGGCGAGGTGTGAACACGCGCCCCGTTTGCCTGACAGGTGAAAATGTATCCATGTGATTACACGAGGATCCCTGACGTGCAGTGAGATGAGGGCTGCCCCCAGCCTCGTGCAAACAGACCTCGACCTTTTGAAAGGAGAGAGGCCAGATCGCACCTGTAGGGGGCGCTGTTCTGCGACAGGTAGCCATTTCAAAGGCTCTACTGTACTGATAAGGTTCAAGCGTTTACAGTCATTTGCACAGCAAACAGTCTAGTACACTATGCAATGAAAATCTTACTCTGGATTTCCTTCTGGGAGGGGCAATTCTGGGATTTGATACTTATGAGGGGGCGGAGGGGAGGGCTGATGAGACAAAAATTACTAAATGGATATAAAATAATTTTTCTGGGTGGCTGAAACAAAAAAAATAGGGTGGCGAATCGTCTATGCATTCCAGCCACTGGTAAACACAACTTCACAACTTCAACACGGATCCAAATTAAGTCCCTTCTCCAAGCAGCTGCCAGAGGAGACACGCCTTTTTTCCAACCTTGCGCTTCTTGCGGATGTCCCCGGCGCAATGGCGGCGAGACGTTTCCGACAGCTGGCGCATGACAGCCTGTCTGGAACAGCGTGTGAAAACAATGGGGGGATGAATGGGGGGGCATCAATCATCAATCAATCATCCCTGTGGCCCAAGTCATGAGTCACTTCCCGAGCTGAAAAGCACCAACCCGCAAAACCGGCAACTTAACAGACTCTGCTTAGTGTCTGTGCCACGTCTGACCATCCTGTTGATGACACATGTCAGAGAGCGGGACGGAGCCGTGCGGGAAAGCCTGGCAACACATAGGCATCCTGTCTCGTTGCCATGACAAAGCATCAGAGGGTGGAGAGAGAGAGAGAGAGAGAGAGAACGGCGAGCGTGACAGGATGAGCGAGCGTGACGAGGCGATGTATCGCGGCGCGGATCAAGGGGGCAGGCGCATCAGCGGCGACGCGGCTCGCGGCCAGCAAACACTGACAGCTGCTTAGCGTCACGTCCACGAGGCCCTTTCCCAGGACGGATCTTTGGGGCAGCACTGTCACCCACGAAATAGCCATCGCACCGGGGAGTGGTGCAGTCTCCTCTTGGTGAGACAGCTATGCATTCTGGGTAATCAGATTGATGGAATCAGTTTTTCCTTAGAGCCCATTTTCAGGCAGGGATGTGCCATTATGGAGGGTGGGGATGCGGAAAATTATCATCGTGACATTTCAAGGTAGCATTTCTCAACCCAGTCCTGGGGGACCCCCAGACAGTCCACATTTTTGCACCATCTCAACTCCCAACCCAATCAAAAAGACCTGGCTTGGGTTCGTTGAGAGCTGGGAGTGAGCAAAAACATGGACTGTCTCGGGGCTCCCCAGGACTGGGTTGAGGAAACAATAATTTAAGGTTTTCTTTGGCTTTTTTTTTCACAGCCAGGTGTAACATGGCTCTTTGCGGGGGCCTCGCAATTCTCTCCCAAACCCTGTCGATTAAAGACAGAGGAAGACTTGTGAAGCTATTTCTTTCTCTCTCGTATTCGGCAAACTCTCTCCGGCAAACAAGGGCATAGCTGGAATTTCTGGGCCCCCTGATGAAATTTCACCTTGGGCCCCCTGCTAGAGCTGCCACCCCCTGGTAATAAAACTTGTTGGCTGGGGAGGCGGAGTCCCCCACAGTAAAATTTTCCATTTATTGCATAATGTTCCCTGAACTTATAAATAGCATACAGTTTCGTCGTCGACTTACGACCGCAATCGGTTCCAACTGACTGAATGTAAGTCGGCCCTTTATTTTATATGCAAAAATGATCATATGTATAGTATACTGTATCATAAAATTATATTGTCTTTAAGTCATATTGTTTGGAGTTTTTTCGAACCTTTTTAATCACCATTTTCTTAGTTCATTGCTGCTGGAAGTTGGGGCAGAAACAGTCATACAATCACGTTGGGCGACACTCGCGCTGCCAGACGCGGCCACATGTCTGCGGTCTCGGAACCGTCGTAAAGTCGCTCTCAAAGACCCTTATAGTGCTGAGCCCCCTGAATCGGTCACGGATATCCATGTTCCTCCAAAGCCCCTGTCCACAAATACAAAAAAAAAAGCATCTCAAACACAAAGATACCCGATAAGGCCGTCGTTCTGCATCTGGGCCATGAATCGCATGCGTTTCCATTAACAGGTGATCACCGTTCGCGTGGCGCTGACACGGACCATCGCGTGCGGACGAATCTCCCTCCCGGCAGCCCCGGGGGGGTCACGACGCTGCCAATTCACCACGCAACTCAGAGCCACCGCTACGACCTCATGCCAAACCCCACCTTTTTAATTAAAGTGCAAAAACAAAAAACAGCCACAAGCTGTGACCGTCTCTTGTGATCATAGCCTCCAGACAAAAATGGAGAGGAGAGGAACGGAAGTTGTTTATACAACCAGCTAAAGGAGAAAAGGAGTTGATCGGACGGGGCTGGAGTTACAGAAAACAGCACCTCAGCCATGAACCTAGTGGGTGGGACTGCTACCGACATGATGCTCTCCTGAATTATGCTACTTGTTTTTTGGGTTTTTTAAAGGCTGCTGGGCTGGCTTTCAACATGTATCAAAAATCCACTGATGAGAGAAGCAAGCAAGAGTTCAGCACCAGCCTCGGAGTCGACATTAGCTCCTCCAGATCAGGAGCTGAACTCTACATTAAAAAGTGCCCCCAACAGGTCAGAAGTGTCTGAACATTCCCCTTCCCCAACATACCCAGAGTCCCCGATAAAACACGGTTTGATTTTGGCTCAGGGGACGGGGGGCGCTGAGCGGCCCCTTGATTAAATTCGAACAAGATTCTCTCAAATATGGTCTGTGAAGCAAGGGATTATGGGAATGGGCGACTCGGCCGGTTGGCAAAATCTGTATTAGCAGCTGAAAAATAAGGGTCCTGCTCGGGAATAAAGTGTCGGCTCTCATGGGGAATGTAATATAATTTAATTAAATTACTCGTTCCAGTGCCCCCTCTGTACTTTGCTCAGCTAGGTTTATCGCTGTACACATGGCACGGTGCCGAAAATGACTCCGCAGCCAGCCAGGAACAATCGGGACCCTCACCAGCCTGCATGACCTCCTCCAATATGCTCCGCGTTAAACAAAAAAGCCACTGCGGATGGCATTGTTCAGACAGGCCGGCCAAATAGGCAGCCGGAAGCAAATTAATAACAAGCCAGGGCTGTCTGGCGGTTTGTGGTTTACCGCCCCCTAGTGTTCAGGAAGTGAATTGCGGTAGTTGATGGAAAGTTCGTATTGTGGTGCTTGATTGGGCTGGAAAAAACAAGGTCGACGTTAACAGTTATTGGCCTTTATTAAGTGCCGCATCCTTCGCAATCGCGTGCCTTGAAGATTGAGTTGAGCATCAATGGAAGCGAGTCCTCTATGCAGTACATATTGTCCCGCTGAAAACAGCAGAGAAATAGCCATTTTTCCTCGTGTGCTCAGAGGTCCGTGCCCCCATATAAATGTTAATACCCCCATCCCAAGCTGACAGAGCAGTAGAGGGTCGCTTTAATAACGGAGAGAGAGAGAAAACAAGAATCAAAAGGATAATCCTACTTTTCAATCCCTCTTTGAGAAGAGCCGTTTTCCAAAACGTCACATTATAATATAAAAAAACAAATTTGGAGAAGCAGGCATTGTGCGTTGTCTAGCCTGTTCAGGGTCTGTAAAGGGTCTCATACTCCATGTAAAGCTGGTTCTGTTGCCCGATATCTACCGATTTATTAAGTTGCGTGTATTGACATAATAATAACGTGCAAAGCAATCGGTTACAACGGAGAGATAACTGTTGGTTTTCACATATACTAATGAAAGACTGACTCGTTAGCCCACGTTTTAAATGAATTTCAGTCTACTTTGTCAGTGTATAATTTGACAATAACAGCTGAGAGCACCAAGTGCGGAAGAATCTATTGATGTTAAATGGAAAGCTGTAAACAAATTTCACTGCAGATGAGCTGGGATTGAAATAAATTATTTTTTAAAAGATAAAAAAGCTTTCCGGTTGAAAATTTGAAGGATTTAGCCCAGCACCTTAATTTGTTTTTGCGATTATTGTTTTGTATATGTTTACTCATGGCTAGACGGATGTGCTGGGTAAGATTTCCATAACAGTAAACATACTGTTTACTTTGCATATGACAAACCTGAATCTTGAACAGGACGAGGGTGTTTTTTTATAGCGCAGAGCTGTCCTGAACTGAACTGACAAGGGTGAACAGACAGGCACGTCATTCATCACGTTGCCCCAGCCCCCAGCCAGAATAACATCAGCGATTTATCGGTATGTAAATATGTTTCCATGACCCTGAGTGGAACAGCTCCGGAGCAACAGTGTCACGCAGTTTCAGCGGTTCTTTGGGGATCCAGCCCGAGTTCTTACAAGCCGGAAGACCAAAGACTCCCCAGCACCCCCCCCAAAAAAAGACATCAGTCTCTGATCTAAGCGATGTTGCGGCCACATAAACGAGCTGCGCTTATTGGGAAAAAAAATATCACGTTATGCGGGAAAATAGCGCTCAACCTTAACAAAACCTTAACACTTACTTCCTATTGGTTATATTTCCTCGGGAAACTACATCTTACGAAACGAAATGGATAGATTGACCTTAACTTTGAACTAAACCAGGTGCAACTTGGAAAAAAAAACAGATATGTATAGCAGGGGTGGCCAATCTTATCCGCAAAGGGCCGATGTGTATGCAGGTTTTTGGGATAACACGTAGGTCAGCTGTTCAAACCCAGGTGTCAGTCTCTGATTAGTAATCTAATTAGGGAGTTGCAGCGAAAATCCGCATACACAGCGGATTGCCCACCCCTGATGTATAGCAATGGCACTCATAAGTTTATTTCTATTTCAGTTCTGTTTTTGCAAGTCTAATTAATTTTACAGGACACACATGAGCAGCCGTTTATATATGTCATACCCTGACTGGAAAACATGCAAGAATCCCAATATACTAATACTTCCGTACCTGTTCAAACGGCAAATAAAGTTTTAATCCAATTCAAAAGTACATTTTAATTGAATCAGAACCATTTCGAAAGGTGTTCAAGTAAAAATATAAGCAAAAGGACAGTGCATCATCGCACTGTGAGTGGTTTGGTAAGTAATGCCCTCAGCAATTCATTTACACAAGGAGTGCCTTTCTCCCGGATCGGAGGGCACGACCGGACCGCAGGGAATCACCCTGATGTGGAAACAGTAATCGACTCCTACGGAGCAGAACATCGCTTGGCTCTCGTCCTCCCCTTTGCTGACCTCGGCGCCGCTCTGGACCGCTCTGGGCTTTTAATCCGAGTCGTCGTTTTTAATTTGGTGGCTCTCACTCGTGTCACACCAGGAGGTCCGCGAGTAGCTGCTTGAAAGCTCGGATGAGAGCCGTCCTCCGGAGGCACGGCGTTAAGCGCAAAGACCGCCTGACGCTGCTCATCCTGCTGTTATCGCCGCCTCTGTAGCTATTGTTAGTATTACTAATATTTTCAGCTGGATGTGGCAGTTTTGGAGTGTCTGTCCACTGGGACTTGTCTGGGAGTGCTACAGCAGGGATCCTCCCATGGTATTCGAACCATCAGGGTCCATGTTAACCACATAGGGTCAAAAGTTAGCAGAAAATCTTACTATTATCCTCATCATCGACTGTTTAAAGCAGGGCTATGCAGTTCTCAGTCAGAGTCCTGCTGATTTTCCAGCCTTCCTTTACCTCTGATCAGGTGTGAACTCTCTGCACCCAATCAGGATCGGTAATGATTAAACCATCTACCTGGGAGAACTGAAAATACGGCCTGGATTTGGATTTAGGTTCACGTTCAGAGTTGAATAGCCCTGGTTTAGATGTTTTTTTTTTTTTTTTTTAAGTCTTTTCTCAACAGTTACTCACTAGGTGGTGGTGGTGAACCTGGAGTCTATCCCAGGATGCTATGTGCAGGGATGCCCTATGTGACCTGGACAAACCAGGGTGTGAGGACTCTTCAGCCAATCTAATTATGGAGTTTCAGAGAAAACCCACATACACAGAGGCCCTTTCTGGATAAGACTGCCCACCCCAGACCTAGGGGATTGTCAGCCCTTCCCAAGATGTGCCCCCCCTCCAATGAGCAATTTAGACACCAATTCCCCTGACTGCATGTTTTTAGACACTGGGTGGACATTGAAATACATGGAACCAAGCTGTAGACCAGAGAGAGAGCATGTGAACTCTACACACAACCAGCAGGGTGCAGGTTTGAACCCATAACCTTGAGGTGACAATGCTCCTCATCTAGCCGTTGTGTGGTCCAACCTTTTTTTAAGCACAGAATAACATCCTAGCATTCTCCTGCAACACAAAATATTAGTGACGTTTTTAATCTCGGTTGTGTCAAACAGGCACCCATCAGCTGGGCTCTCTGGCTGAAGTGTCAGTGCAATGCACACCTTTACCTCCAGATGGCTCCACTGAATAGCCCTGACATGCCCCTCGCGGGTCGGATCCTGCCATTTCTGTCCATTCGTCATTTTTATCGGCCGGTCACCGTAACTGGTAACTGTCGCTTATCCTACCCGGCGCCCAATCCCGGTGGCAGAGGTTCCCGGAAAACAGCTGTCCGGGAATGAGGGACTCAGATTGGTGTCAGGGGACCTTACGCCGGCTGCTGCATCCCGAAATCACAGGATCCACGCATTACGTGAGAGGTTGCAGTCTGGGAACCGACCACACAGTAACTCTACTCCTAGAATACAAACTCACCCACCAGCACGTGTCCATGGAAACCACTTGTACAAAAAACAAAAAGATTCTTTATATAGGGGTGGTACACCATAAACACTATTTATGGACAGTGGAAATTATGACACCTCCATTAAAATTTCCCTATGCTAATCAGTTCATAAATTCTGCAGTCTGCAAAATTATGAAAAAAAAAATCACTATTAAATAATAATGGCGCAGACTCCCAGAACGACGATCAGCGAGCTGGTTAAACAGACTATCTATAAAATCTCCTCTTGCCCACGCAAATTGTTCTAAGGTTACACAGACGAATGAAGAGGGTTTGATTCCTAAATGTCTCTCGAACTGCCATAAGGAGGTGGGTGTTTTCCGTGGGGTCTTTTCTCACCGGAAGTAGGAACAGCCTCAGACCACCCTCCAGTCAGAACCAGTAACAGTGATCAGAGCGTCACCCGAATAAGGGGCCAGGTAGCGCAATGATGGTCGACGACCATATGGAGCGCTAGGTAAACGTCACTGCCCAGTTTCACCCCGTCACAGCACGGGTGCAGCCCACCTTTAGCCCAGTCTTCACTCCTGTCGCCATCGTAACCAGTTGGGCTACACCACCGTTCCCATAGCATATGGTCTGACGACTCGGCGGCGCCTGAGACACATACAGATGGAGCTGCGGCGTGAAGAAGTGGGTCCCGTTTGAGGTGCTGCCACACAGGAACCGGAGCTCCGGACTGAATTATTCATAAGCCGACGGCCAGATCGTCTCCGAGGCGCCGCCCTGTTTGTCCGTTAGACCCCCAGGGCTTGTTAGCACACTGGATTCCTGGGGAGGGGGCCTGATCTCGAATCGTCACGGAAACAACAAATCTGTCTGTGGAGACTGTTACTGTGGCGATAAAAGAAAAAAAAAAACCCAAGAACACTCACAGTCTGTCTCTGGACATCTAACCTAGAGAGGCCACAGTGCAAACATGAAAACAATTAATTCTTAATTTCTGACAACACAATACTCCCTTTTGAAGCTAATAAATTAGAAATGTAAACAATTCTCAATATGCGTACTCCATTGATATAAACTGTACTTATATGTGTAAATCATCATGTACTGAATTCTTTCAAATTCCTTTTGTTTTTTTTATAAAAAAAGAGAAATCAGGTGATCTTTAGGGAGCAGAAATTCACATCCCCGTCCCTATCCTCCATGTTGCTGTCCGTTTTCCCATTTACATTACATACAGCGCAAATCCCACATCAGTGTCTAAAGCGAATCCAGTCACGCAGGTTAAACAGAACAACATGCAGTACTTTAAAACATTAGTAGTTACCTTCAACACAAAATGTACATTAGATGACTTTCCCAGAAACCCTAAATTAACTTAACTTAAGGGCCTTGATGCAAACAGGCAGAGCAGTTTTTACCCATTAAACTCATTACTATGGCAACTCCAGCGTTACAGAATGTCACGTGACCTGCCCTTATATAAACACACAAATATGGCAGCACTCTGATGATTTCTGGGAAATGTTCCCTCCCACCTCATCTCACTCATCTCATGTGTCATCGCAGACCTTGCCCAAGACAAGCCAGTCATTTTCCAGCAGTACAGACAAGGCTGCTTCATGCTATCTGTGCATGTCGCCTTTCCTACTTTTGAAATGATGCATCCCCTCTTGAATTAATCACAACCAAACGGCAGAATATTTCAGCCACGTTCTTAAGCGCTGTTCCTTCTGCTTAGGGGAAAAGTTAAAAACGGATGATGTTGCTTTGGGTTTAATTCATTACTTTAACAATACGATTCGAACCTTAGGACTGCCGCAGCTTCCAGTGAATTTGATTACCTCCATTAAGAAAACCGCCAAACGACGACACTTAATCAATCAGCCTCACCTTGAGCGCATCACGTAATTTGCTTTAAATTGCCACTTCACTGTTTATTAATGATAGCGGGAATTGCTTCAAAGAAAATTACAGACACCGGGGGCACGTAAAACCGCCTAGGTTTGCTTTGGTCGAGCTTCTCCGGTTGTCTCCCAGGACGGTGGGGCGTTGCGGGGGTCAGCGGCTGGCACACTAATCAGGGTAAACCCAGCATAAACGCGTCCCCTTTCTCAATCTATGCCAGAGCGAGCGGGCTGCACCCAAAGGCGAGAGGAAGGGCACGCCCCGCCCCGGATTGATTTATCGTACCGGCACCCGCCTGTGACGAATTATCCCCCCTGTGTGAAGGACGTTAACCAATGGGGTCAAAAACACTTGTTTGTTACCGCGCCATCGCCACAGGCGCCCCGAATGCATCGTTTGTTACACGCGACACTTGTTTAGTTTTATTTCATTTATTAGCCTAAAACACACTTTTTCCCCCCAGCCTGATATTTACAGAAGTTTCAGCACCGTGTTCTGGGACAAAAGTTCCTTCAAAATGTTTTCACAGTAATGCCGCCACAAGGACTTGAGTACAGTTAACCGTGCAAGCAAATGTGAAACTCTTAAGAATCATCACCTCCTCTTCAACACTGATGCCGAAACTATTAATCCCAGGGGCACTGTAACGAGGAGGGGGGGATAGGATGATTCCTGAGTGACAGGGGTCCTACAAAATTTGGAACATAATTGGATTGGTCTGGGTTTGGGGTCCAATATGATATGCTTTCACGGAGCTCAAAATCTCTAGCGGTGCCCCTGCTTACTCACGCCGCTCTAACAAGCACAAAGGCCAATCAAAAGTTCATGTGTTGCCCAAAAGCACAACAGAAGCTGGTACTTTGGATCTCCAAGGGTATCTGGACAAGACATCTATCGATTATTTAATCCGGCGAGCCATGTTCGGGACAACACTGTCTCTTATCGGGAGGCCATCAAAAGTCCGTGGAGGAACTCTGGCAGAGGTCCAAACCAGGGGGACAACAACAACAGGCTCCTCGCAGTGACATCGGACATGGAGACAGGCGGACGACCTTTCAAGGTCTGAGCGTTTAACTCTCTGTTGTTGTCAGATCCTGACCCTGTCAGATCCAGGGAGTGCATGCGTGTCCTCTCAGCCATTAATTACTCTACTGAAGTCATTATTTAGGTATGAACTCATTATCCTGTGCTTCAGGTACTGATTACGATGCACTCTCATACGTGTTGGACAGGGGGTGGTCTTGTAAACCATAGCTGGACACTGCGGGCCCCTGAGATCGGTATAAAATGCAGTCAGAAGTGGGATATGTGTTTGATTCAATGGGTTAGGATGCTGTGTCTGTGAGCAGAACGCTGCTGGTTCAAATCCCATCAACACCACACTCAAAAATGTTAAAAATTGTTTCTGGAGTTGTATCCTTAATTGTACTTTTTAAGGTACAGAAATGTTCCTCAGAGTCCATTTCTGTACCTTAAAAGGTACAATTACTTACATAAGGGTACAATTAGCAGACCCTTGAGGGTGCAGCCCCAGTGACAAGAAAAGGTATGAATTTTTGCCCTTTTTTTTCTGAGATTGCAGAGTTCTGCCACTACTGGGCCCTTGAGCACGATCTTTAATGCCAGAGACTGATTGAGAAATCAGGTTCACCCATACATCACTTTGTACAAATGTGTCTCCTAAATAAATATACGTAACAGAAATAATAAATGTATTGTGTCACTGTATAGTAAACATCACAAGTTCAGGCTGAACTTGCGATGAAACTAGGCTCATTATTTTTAACTGACACTATCGCCCCCTACTGGCCTGTTTTATAATTTAACGAGCTAAAGCACAAACTAGCTATCGGGTAATACTTTGCCGCAGGGCTCGGCAGCACCTGTCCCACCTGATACTTGAACTTCTGATCCTCAGTCCAGTCATCAGCAGGACGCTGAACCGCTGTCCTTGAAACCCCTGGGTGCAGCCTGCCCAGTCTCCCCTGGCATTTTTTGTTTATTCATTTTTAATGCGGTTCAGTCTTCCGTGAACGACCCCGTCGCGGGTGGCCCACTTTTCACGCCCGTGAGCGCCCTCTGCTGCACTGTCGTGACCGAGGCCGTAAACAGGAAATGCGTGCTTATCGATCTGACCGGGTCGGCATTTAAAAAAAAAAAGAAAAAAAAATAACCTAAACACAGGAGCGGTGTCCTTAAGTAGCGGGTCGAAACCGCCAACGGAGGGCCAACGTAATGAAAAGGACCAGGCAGTTTCAGCCATGCGTATTCAACCCACACCGCGTCATCCTGCGAGCAGATTAACCTGCCCCTGCGCGCCTCCCTCAGATCACAGCCCCCCCACCTGCTCCTGGAAACGGGCAGATGGTGTGTAGACCCAGAATTCGGATCCAAAGGTCAACGGCCTAGAGCCTTCTGCCGTCTGCCTGAGCAAGGCGCCCAAATAGAGTTACACAGCGCAGTTTAACATGAGTAAAGTGTATTACAATATACAAAACCACAACTCAACACTTCTACATGAGAATTAACGGCTGAACTGGCCAGTAATCTCCCCCACCCCTAACCTGGATATTTGTTTAACACGTCAACAATTTAGTCCCAGTGATTTGAATACAACCATATTTTTGGTAAATGAAACACGATTAAAAACCTCGCTGTTGTAAACCAAACACTCACATGCTATAGATTTTAATATGCGTTAACCCGATTAGGCATAAGAAACGGTTTACAAATGGAAGGCAATAAAAATTTAATTAGGTCCCAGTAAATGTAAATGTACAATTTAGCATTTTAGTGGTGTGACATTTGTTTAGCTCGTTTTGTAAGGCTGTGTGTGGTTGTTACTGCAGAGATTCGGGTTCAGTGACTGGTTGAACACTGCAGTACTGCTACCTCCCATGGGATCTGGACTGGAAATTGCGTCCTTAGCTAACCTGCATCGGACTGCTGAGCGTGCAGCCGGTTCAGGAGGGTAGCTGAGTACAGCGCAACACAAAGGTCGGTGCTCACACAAAAAAAACAACACACACACAAGGAAAAAGGCTTGATGTAATATTTATTAAACGTTTTGGCTAAAAATGATGAATGAATGAATGAAACATAAAAACCACTGTTTAAAAAAGCAAGGTAGGCTTCCCATGAACTGGGGCGATTCTAGGATTTTTTTTAATGAGAGGCGCCATAATTTATATAGAGGAGCCAGTCTTATCATTGGTTACTGATATGTTTTTAATCAGTGATTGAAAGGAGAGTGGCGTTCTGGGGACAAATAAGCTTTCAGCTCGAGCCTGTGGCCCCACCCCTGTGGCCTGTACACTCCTGCCCAAGACTCTGGCCAGAATGGTGTAGTTACCAAAAGATGGATGTTTAGAATTTGATTTTTTTTCGGTTTTCAAAGGGTAATTCGGGATTGCTGGGTTTCTTTTGCATATTTAATATCATCTTGCGTTTTATCGCCGGCAGCGACCAGGCTGGTGCGCAGCTTTTAATGCCCATTAAAAGCAGCCCTGTGACTTCATCCTCATAAAGGCGGCAGCCCCGTAACTACGCAAAGTCATCCCAGAGCAGGTATATGACCCTTGAAAGAATAATGAGCGACTACAGCAGCGGCCGGAGTTCCTCCCGTCACTTCTGCTCACACCTCATTGATTTTGATAAAACGTTGATTGCATTAGCGATGGTTTATGGATCATGTTTTACAAGTTGCATGTCAGATATACGTTTACAGCTAGGGCTTTACATTTCGAATTTGATTACCCCAAATGGTATGTAAACTTCTTTTTTTAATATTTTATTTTCTGAGAGTTATGCAACAACTTTTTCCCAGAAGAATGAACTTAAATTGCAATGAAAAGCTTGGTTCGTTACTTGCAAATTTCTAGAATCCTGAAAGCACTAGCCGAATCCCATGGTAGACCTACTGTACAGAACTGCACGTGGGTTCCTGGTGTGACAGCAGCATGAGTAAGATTCCTGCGCATTATGTGTTACTGAAGGATACCTTAACTTCACTCCCCCACTTCCCCCGAGGCACGTCACACCTTACAGACGTCCCGCTCAAGGGAGCTGTACAAATCCCCGTGCCTGGCTCGAGGCAACCGCAAAACCTGCGCGTATACACTGCGCACACCAACGCAGCCACAGCTATCTTGCAGGTTTCCTCCTGAGATTGAGGAGAAAACGTTTTTTCTAATATTGATTGATTTGGATTTCACAGCAAGAGACAGTTGGCGAGCTCACGCCCCACTCATATGACGTCATCACAAAGCCCTAAACTGTCATCATTAAAGAACAACGAGACTTAATAGTGACATGCATATTAAGAGATATGACCAAAAAAATTATGCGCTATACAGAGACAGGGTTTCCTATCTTGGTCAGCTGGCTGGCGTGAGATTTTGAGACAAGTTTGCAGACATTTACATGCGACAGTTCTTTTGCATTGTAAATAACCAGTAGGGTCTGTGAACTACCCCAGTGCTTTTTATACAGCCAAGTTTAGATTTATAAAATTGAATAAGACTTCTTGCGTGAGAGACACCCCAGATGCGTGAAAGGACGTCTGCTGCTGTATTTTTCTGAACGTGTCAATCTGCGGTCAAACTTAAAGACCGACCAGGCGGAGGCTTTTGCAAGAACAGTAAGTTTTAAATGATGCGAATTAAGGCTGAGAGTCGGTCACAGTGGTGCCTCCGGTTGCTGGCCTTAACATGCAGTGACCCCTGGGTATCTGGCCGCTTAGAGCCGCATTTCCCCAAAAGCGGGTCGGATCGATGCTCCGTATCTCTGCTCCTCAGTCATGACGAAAGCACACGAAGCAACTCAAACCCGGACACATGATTCCTATTCACGTCCGCACAGGTGTGTTAGCTAGCTGTTCAAATATACCATTTAATTAGCCAGCTGGTTGCAAAATGAGCTTTACAACAGCCATCAAGACTAGATTACATATTAAGATTTTAATTAGCTAAGGGGAGAGAAACAAGTTTACAAGTCATAACAAACAAACCTGCGCGGCCAATTTACTATCTTAATTTGACAAGGGTTTAGGAGAAATATAACGGACAGACCGTTTTTGTCATGCAAGTATTAAAATGTAAAATTATTGCAGCCATATTTTGATGTCCTGGGAATAAAACACTGCAGAAAGTGACTGCAGGTTTAAAATAATGCCCAGCAAACATATCCATTCGATAAAAACTGAAATCTGTCACATACTGAGCAGGCTAAAAATGTCACCATCCCGCACGAACGGAGCTAGTGCGCCTGTATTTGATTATTATACTGATCGTATAAAGGGAATGAAACAGACAGAGGGGCCGGTCGGAGAGCAGAAGCGATCGGCGGCAGGGAAAAGCGCCCTGCGCGATGCGCAGAAATCGCGGCTAGACGGGAGGACACGCCGCCTTATCCTTTATGTGGATCATTGGCCACTTCTAAGTTTTAGGAGATAAAGCGCTGCGAGAAACACACGAACCAGCACATAATCAGCATGTAATAGCGGTGTGGGGCTCGGTAAGCCGTATGAAGTCACTCCGTTCTCTCCCCCCCACCTCTACCCCCCTTCGCCTCGGTACAGCCAAGCGAAGCATTTTGGGGTCGCCGGAGGAATCTGGCCGTTTTGCTTTGGACACACTTCAAGTGTCAGGGAACATTAAAAAGCACCCAGAGTTTGCGATTTACTACCGTATTTGACGGTGAAATAGGAAGACAGTCGCTGGTTCTTTCCTGTTTAGATAAGGACACTTAAAAGTATCTAAATCCATATACTGGTGATAATGGAAACTCAAAAGAAACGATGAATACATTTCATGTGTACCTCCGCATTTACTTCCTAAAGATTTTAAAGTCGATTGACAGGGCCGTGCTGAATCCCGCTTCATTCAAAATACAGACAAAATATACTATCTGATCATTAATGGTGGCATTTTACCAAGTTATTTCCCCTCATCAAAAATCTAAAGCACGTTCATCATTTATGTGGTCATGGAAATGAGCCAATCTGTAGGATAGGACCGTTAAATCAGTAAAACCATTATGTCGGTTTTACCACAATTCTGTTATAACATTCGCCACTATGGAGCGATCCGTAATAAACAGCCAAATTACATAAACACGGTTTAATCGCAATTGCCATGCATAAGTATCATTAATAACCGCCTCAGAAACTAACGAGGCGGGGAGTCGTGACGAAGTCCCAGAGAGCAAAGGTAGGCAGTTGTAAGGGCTCCCCAGTCGCTCAGGTGTTGTCCGTTTGACAGCGAGCCAGCTTTTGGGACCAGACTGCGAACCTACACATTACTGGTGTCACGCTTGGGAAGGTGGGAACGTAACCTGGCATTCGAGGCAGAGATGATCTGATGGGCACATCCACTCTGGGACCAGATGTGAAAAGACAAGATGTGCTAGTCGGACCAAACTCACTCTCTCTCTCTCTCTCTCTCTCACACACACACACACACACACACACCAAAAAGCCTTCCAGAAAAACCATTCATATTTATGAAGAGAGAGTTCATGAGCCAGTCATCTACCATTTACGTACATCCCCAAATTCACTCCCAAACCCCCCAGCCTCACCCCCAAAAGACCAGCATCCCATTTCTTTTTGTTTTAAAAGACGTCCCCCTCTGGGCAAGTCCTCCCGTATGCAGAATACTCCCCCGTTCCATCTGTAAATAACTGAACGACTTGAACTGCATATGACCAATCAAAATTCAAATTCACAGAATACAGAAATGCTGTAAACATTAACGGCCTCAGTCCCATGAAATAAAGCACTGTGCTGTATCTGAAAGCAAATTAATGGATGTCTGGTTAGCATAAGACCCAAACAAAACAAAAACAAAAAAACGAAGGCATTTCAATATGATGTCCAACAAAACTTTTCTATAAACAGACTTCACTGCATTTTCGTTTTCGGCGGACACCACTTAACTGCAGCACTGCATTAACATCCAGCTCCTCCTCTGACTCTCAAGCCAGCATGATGCTGCACACACTGCATCTCACTCACCTCCACACCCTCTCACCCTTCGACGTCGTTTCGGAGCACACAACACCGGCCCACCCCCCACAGTGACTCTCAAACTGCGTCCTCAAGACCCGAAATCCACTCCAGGGGACCTTCTCAAGCCCCAGCTGTGGTCTGCTAAAACACTGCTACCTCCAGAAATCTCCCACTGCGGGACACAAAATCATGTCCTGATCTTCCGCTCATCTAAAACATATATACTAGGGCAACTGTATTTTATCACTGCTTTTTATACACAGATTACTACACGAGGCCCTGCTTAAAAGGTAACACTAATTTAATGCATGAGGTAGAACTTCTCAGATATCTCCTCTCAGCAGGACCCAACATACTTCATCTGGGCTGTTCCTGCTACCATTTGCCTGAAGATGTCCCATCCAAATCATGTACAGTCATTACATTTATCCAGTTCCACTTCAACCCATATACTGGTACCACCAGGATTCCAGCTGAGTCTAGGGTCACTCAGCATCACCTGTTTAATCTTCTCAGTTGCCATGCAAAGTTTCATTCTTTGCTCGATCTGTCTAATCCACCAATTTGGCATCAATCCATTAATCAAAACCAATAGCCCAAAGCCTACATGGGTTAATTTTGTAAAGCAGACTGCTGGCAGTCCAGTTCTACTGCAGTAGATATTCAGACCCAATAACCGCAGTAGTAGTAAATGAGCCTCATCTCCATGACTACACATTTAATTACGCTGACTGTGAACATCAATCCTGGCCTCCAGTTCAGTAATACTGAGTGAAGCACCTAGCCAGAAATTCAGTCTGTCAGATGTTCGGCAGGTGTTCAAGAACAACCATGCAAAATAAGAATTACATAATCACAAATCGTACACCCTTTGACCACCATTAATTTTAGTAATGCTTTAGGGGAAATTGGGGGATTTTGTGCATAAGACTATGCCCTACCATGATTTTTCATGGAAGGGCAAAAAATGTCCTATATGACGACATCTTGACTCTTTGTCCTGCAGGATGGGCGGCATACGTCAGGCTCTGCAAAGCACGTTCAGTCCTTTAGTTCACCGTTTCCCAACCTGGTCCTTGGAGAACCGCAGATGGTCCATGTTTTTGCTCCCTTCCAGCTCCCTGCCAACCTGGACCCAACATACTTCTTCAGCCAATGAGCTCGGAGGGAGCAAAAACACGGATCGGCTGTGGGTCCCCGAGGACTGGATTGGGAAACACTGCTTTAGACTGAAGTGGAAATCAGGGAGGCAGAATCACCTTGAAGAGTGACAAGATACATTTGGTAACTCCAACAAGGTATGACGACATGCTGACCCGTGATTGAGGCGGCTGAAATACCGAGAGAAAACCCAAGGGGGGACTGGACCACACACGTTGACAGAAGCCCATATTTGGCACATATACAACAGAAAAAAAATGGGTTCAGGGCTGCTTCCCGGATACATTTCCAATACCGACAGTCCAACCCTTTGCTACTTCTGCACACATCATTAGCGTTGAACGTTGAAGGCCAGAGAAAAACTCCTTGGTGTACGAAAGGTCGAGTTTAAAATTCAAGTGAAGGAAACTGACCAACACAATCAGATGTTAAGGGACATTAATCTCCAGTTGGTCAGAGGGGGAGAGTTTCAGCTCCTCAACATTGCTCTGGAACGCATTAGGGCTCAGCGGATGATTGACAAAACATCACACACATCTTCCCGGCTCTGAACGATGGCAAGTCGCACGGCCAAGCCCTGCCATCGGAGCACACACGTGGCACTCCTTAAGAACAGAAGCAGAAACCCACTTCGGTTCGGGTCTCCATAACAAGTCAACAGTGTCAAATTACGCCTTTATGGTGCAATATTACCTTGGCTAAACTTTAAATATATTCTATGGGTCTTGCAATATTTACACACACTGCAAAATATAGCTAGCTTTGGCACTTCAAATTCTGCATATCCTTTCTACAGCGGGCTTTACCTCCACTTGTACCTAATCCATTTCTTCCTGATATATTCATTGAAAGCAAAGATGTTCCACATGCATAAAATCACGCAGCTGGCCGTGCCGTTCTTCCAACTTTGCAGTATCTACAGAAAAACACAACCCACGGCGTTAAAATTCATGAGGCCCCCATGAAGCGGTGAGGAGATTCGGCACCTTTTCACGCTGCCAATCCAGGTTTCGCTGTCGCCTCCTGGGGTCCTTTTGGGACGATGGCCGACTTGGCTGTTTTTGGTGAGGCAAGTCAGTGGGTATGAGAAGCCTTTCGCTGTGACTTGAGGATGAAGAGGTTGGACCATCAAAACCAGCCTACTTACTTTGCTTGAGTACAAAAAAAATTTTTTGTATCCCAGTACAATTCCAGAGCTATGTTGTTTTTTTTGTTCTGCCAGATGTACCAATGTCCCTCAATAAATAGGCAAAGCTTCTACTGTTGTATAGATGTGGTTTTATGTCGTCGTTTAGCTGCTACTCCTGTGTTTTTATCAGCTAACAAATTGTTTAGCCAACTAGCTACCGAACTGTAACTAGGCAAAGCAACGTAGTCTAACAACGTAAAACAAACACAGAAATCTTGTCAACTTTGTCACACAACATGAGGTACAGTATGTGTAAATCAAGCACCGCAAAGTGCTTCTTGAAGGAACGGCACGATTGACAGGCTCGTCAGGTGACGCACGGTAGGCCGGGTTGGATGTCCAACCACACCTTCCTGCAGGAGCGAGACATTCGGTGCACCCAGGCATACGGAGAGTTTGAGGGGACCAAGGAATCACTGTGGCTTGGGGAGTGCCAGCAGTATCTGCACCCCATTCTGTCCTTCACACTTCAGGAGCCCGAAAACTCCTACCCACCCCACAAAGCAAAGGAGGGTAATATTACAAGCAGTGCTTCATTTTCAATTTGCCCTTCTGCACCGATTTGGAGAAGAAGAAACGCTTTCTTTGGCATTTGCCCAAGTATGAGTACAGATACTGTGGAATATCCCCACATTTCTCATCCTTTGAGACATACTGTACACCAATCAGCCATAACATTAAAACCACTGACAATCAGTGTTATTCACTACATCTATCTTTTTCACAATGGCACCTGTCAATGGTGCAATTATATAGCCAAGTTTTTTGGTACCCCTACAGCTCACTGAAACGACGCTTCATGTCTCCTGAATAGTGATTCAGGAGCTAAGAAAGACGATTATAGATAACCATGTTAAAGGAAAAGGCTAGAAGTCCATCTCCAAGCAGCTTCCGGTTCCTGTGATCACAGCTGCCAATATTATTAAAAAGTATAACGTTCATGGGATGGTAACCAGCCTCCCAGGACGTGGACACAAGAGGAAATGCAGCCCCAGGTTCATCAGAAGGATAGTGTGGATGGTAGAAAAAGAGCCAAGGAAACCAACCAAAACCATTCAAGCTGAGCTCCAAGGTCAAGGTACGTCACTTTCTGATCGCATCACCCAATACATTGTGAACAATAACAGGCTCCAGGGAGGAAGACCCAGGAGGGCTTCACTACTGACAGAAAAACATGAGAAAGCCAGAGTGGAATTCACCAAAATGCATGTTGACCAGCCCCAGAGTTTCTGGGTAAATGTCCTTTGGACTGATGAGACAAAACTGGAGCTTTTTGTTCAGTCACATCAGCTCTATGTTTACAGAAGGGAAATGAAGCTTTAAAAGAAAAGAACACAAACCTACTGTGAAAGATGGAGGGGCTCAGGTTTGTTTAGGGGCTGCTTTGCTGCATCTGACACAGGGAATCCTGAGTCTGTGCAGGACACAATGAAACCTCAAGACCACCAAGGCATCCTGGAGCAAAACATACTGCCCAGTGTCAGGAAGCTCAGCCTCAGTCGCAGGTCACGGGTCCTCAAACAGGACAATAATCCAAAGCATACAGCTAAAAGCATAAACAGAAAACATTGAACTATTGTTAAATGGCCCTCCATGAGCCCAGATCTTAATCATATTCAACATCTATGGAAAGATCTGAAAATTGCAGTGTGGAGACACCCCCCTTTAAACCTGAGGCAGCTTGAGCAGTTTGCTCAGGAAGAGTGGGCCAGACTACCTGATGGCAAATGCAGACGTCTCA
The DNA here is from genome assembly GCA_015163995.2 of Mormyrus lacerda. Lineage (NCBI taxonomy): Eukaryota > Metazoa > Chordata > Actinopteri > Osteoglossiformes > Mormyridae > Mormyrus > Mormyrus lacerda. Next base: position 3,302,419 of record JAABNX020000055.1, read on the forward strand.
TGGTGAAGCACAGAGATCGTTTGTTAGCAGTGATTGCTGCGAAAGGTGGTGCCACAAAATATTAAATTAAGGGCACCATCTTTTTGTCCCTGCCATATTCATTTGTTTAATTATATTAAGTATTCAGCTGGATCAATAATCAAACGCAAAGTCTGATTTGTGTTAAATATGAAATAAAATCAATAAGTGATGCCATTAAACTATCGTCAGTTTCAAGTTATTTCAAAGATAGCTGTGTTTTTTATGGAACAGTACCAACAAATTGGTCCATTTCTTTATTAAGCAAGTGGAGTCAGTTCTTGACGCTGATGCGCTGGAAGCAGGAAAAATGGGCAGACATCAGAATCTGAGGGACTTTGAGGAGGACCAAACTGTGATGGCTAGACCACTGGGTCAGAGCATCTCCAAGACGACAGGTCTTTGCGGTGTTCCCGGTATGCAGTGTCCAAGGAAGACCAGCCGACGAACCAAAATTGGGGCGTCCCGCACACCTCCCCCGTCATTCATATGCAACTTCCAGGCTGTCCCTCTGCTTTCCCTAGAGCTGTGAAGACTTCATGGAGATCGCCTGCCTGTCACCCTGGCTGAATACGGAGACCAGCAGGACCTGGCCAAGGGTGAGACGGACGTGCGTCCCTCAGGTATCCTGTCTGGAGAGGAGCCACCTCCACCATCAAACCACCCACGGTATGAGAACCCAGCAGAGGAGCAGGTTAGAGAAGATGTCATTATACTTCACAGCGTGGGATGGATGGATGAGCGGCTGAAGGGCTTCATGTTATCCTGTTACACACATTCAGGCTATTTTAAGGTTTATCGTCCTACCAGGCATGTCAAACAAACCCTCCCTAACCAACCACCCTGATGACTCATTTTCATGTTTTCCAGTATGTTTGCTCTGATCTCCACACCTTACCGTGACGGTAGTTTGGGACCCTCCAATCAGCAACGACAGAGCCGAGAATCAAGTGGCTAATGAATGGAGTGACCAACACCTGACCAGAGCTCCGGCTCCCTATCATTTCAAGCCGACTTCCGTTTGCTGTGCCGAACCGTTTTTCTGTTAGCCATTCATCAATAAACAAAATAGCTGCAAATTCAAACTGGCAGAATTCCCCGCCATTATATATCGTCATGCTCTAGTCTGCAATCACTGGATCTACATTTCCTTCATAACTCTAATCACTGCTTGACACACAGAAACTTTATAGCTCCCAAAGTTCGTGCACCACCTACGGTGAAACCTGAAAACATCAAATGTTTCTTAAAGACTGGGGTTCAGCCAGGTGCATCTTACACTCGATCATTATCACTTGTAAAGACTCAATACGAACTCAAAACTTCTTATACATAGACAATGAGGATGCTGCATTCCGATATTAGTTTAGGCCACCCTGTTCATTGTCGTCGACCAGGTAGCTGTGCGAATGTGGAGCAGGCGCGGGGCATTGTGGGTAAGGCATTGCCGGAAAGGCCTCGCCCTCACCGCGCTAGTGCACACGTTCACTTACATTAAAGGCTGAGAGTGAATCAAAGTTGACAGGCTGATTGATGGTAAACACACGCAATTGGATTTGTAAGTATGAATGCGGGACTGTATTTTTCATGGGGAGTCCAGGCCCCCACATCCCCTTTAAAACTGGCCACCGCCGGCCGCGCAAATGGGACAAATCGGACCTGACAGGCTTCGGCAGTTAAAGACTCTGAAGAGAAGCCTAATGGAGAAACATTTTTCATCAGCTTCATTCCACTTCCCAGTGACGTTACTTGGGTTGGGAAAACTGCGTCGTGTTATCCGTGCGGGGAGGGGCGACCCGCATCGATTCGGGGCCTTTACGGGAAAGGAGCGGCAGAAAAAATAAATAAATAATCCCACACGTCAAGCGTGGCCCGTCCACCCATTAAGAGAGCCATCAATCACCCTATTTGCCCCCCCCCACCCCGAAAACATTTTTCTGTTAGCAGAACTGTGTCACGTCTGAATGCAAGAACACATGGGCAGTAGCTGCATGAGGTCAAGCGGGCTTCTTGGCTGAAGCAATTTCCAACGCAAGTCATTTTAATGCGACGTCGCATTGTACGATGCCGCCCGTATGTGGGCGCAAAGCGGCAGGAAAAGTAAGTGGCGAAGCAGACGGGAAACAGCGCTAAAAACTCTGGCGTTCCATTTTCGGCTACTGGGGCAAGCTGGATATTATAGTGGACAGTGCGATGGGATATTATTGGTTCATAAATGCAAAGTCCATTTGATGCAAGAAATGCGGTGAAACAGCTGTACCTTCGATATACTGTACAGATAAAAGACTTGTGCCAAGCCTTTGATAGCAGGCCACAAGGAGTCAAAACAGGTCTGATTCAGAACAATCCAGAATGAAAAAGCACCCGCCTTCACTTCCTTGATGAAGTAAGACCACTCAAATATTTACCGACTCCTTGTCACCTTCCCTGCCCGTCTTGCTAATAACAGACACTCAGGCACGCCAGATAATTCTGTTTAACTGAAGCCGGATCCCTTATCATCACAGGCTAATGTTATTGACACTGCGCGATTGGGGACAGCTGTGTGACACGGCTCGGGGAGCGTGCCGGAAAAGGTTCCATCGCCGGTGAGAGGGGGCCATGCCGCTAACCAAGCATTTGCGCCCTCCGCTCCGCCCCGCCCCCCCCCCAATTCGACTCATTAAAAATTATCTTACTGGGTCTTGCGTCAGGGACGTTTTGTAACCAGCATGTCTGCAACCGAGGGACAGAGATGTTTTTATGGGATTTCGGGGAGCCTGTCGAGCAGCGTTCATTGTCCTCAGGGACCACTGTGCAATTTAGCGAGCGAAAGGCGCTGGCGTCTGGCACCCTGCTGCTACCCTCCCCCCCACGCGGCCTGCTTTACAGGCCCATCCTCCTGTAAATTACACCTCACCAGTTCTCGCCTCATAAGGCCTGTCCCTCCCTGTCTGAGCACCAGCTCGGGCCTAATGAGGAATGTCCTGCATTAATTACGTTTCTGTTTGCGAGACGCTAAGGATGCCACTGTGGATCCGCAAACACGCCGGTTGGCTCTCCGGCACCTGGAAGCGGCGCACCGCTGTCCAACGAGCTCCCGGGCCACGGCCCCTTGCCGCTGCCTGGTGGGGGCCCACCGCTACGGAGAGCGATTTAACAGAGAACGACGCGCTCGCTCGGGCCGCACGTCCGGAGGGAAATACGGGACGCTGCGCGTTAAGCCGTTAATCGCCTCTCGAACAAAAAGCTGCACTTTGGCTCAGCGAGTCGCGTCCTTGGCTCCCGCTGTCACTCTGGCAGGGCTGGATGTGGCGTGATGGGTCAGGAAGGCGAACGGACCATCTGCTCTCCTGCACGTGTCGATCGGTCCTTCAAGAGAGACAACAAGGTCCCTGACAGATTGGGGAGGGGAGGGAGGCAAAAGGGCTGGCAGTACACAGGGCGCCCCATCGTCTGCCATTCACAAGGAGCTTTTTAGAGGTAACGGATGGGCAAAGCCCAAACGGAGTGACCTAGCAGGCAGCCCGTGTCCGGCGCTCAGGTAAGAGCAGCGAATAAACACCTTAGAAACGTCTCGGACAGAAAGACGAAGTCCAAACGGCTGATAAGGTCACCAGCTCAACCACACTGCACTCCTACAAGCTGAAAAAATTAATTATATGGCAGATCCCTTTATCCAAAGTGACATACTGTCAGTTTGGAGAGACAGTTCCCGAGAACAGTTTGGGCTTTAAGGGGCTTGCTCAAGGGCCCAATGGTGCTGACCGTAAGATTTGAACCCACAACCTTCTGGCCAGATACAGCAGTCTAACTTGCTGAGGCACACACTTAAGTCCCTATATATTACCTTGGTGACATGATGTCTGTTTACAAAAGAAACTGAAACACGAACCAATATTAACTCCGTTTTCATGACTTATGGATAACGGTCTCGTTATCATTTAGAGGTCAGGCAGAGCCGACTTTCATCACAATATCTGTGCCGCTCCAGCAGAAACAGCTGGTGAGG
>JAABNX020000055.1:3362870-3402304 GCA_015163995.2 Mormyrus lacerda
GGAGAAGGCGCCACTCACCACAATCATCTCCGATGGCTGGAGCGTGATACATTCACAGCCTCGTCGGCCCCCCAGTTGTCTGCCGAAGCTGCGGAGAGAAGACGACAGTCGCGTGTTAAAATGCGGCCGCGTGACCCCCGGGATGGGCGGCCGCACGCGATGACGTGGCCAACGGAAGGAGGCTCGGCGCGTCAGATATCAGGAAACACCTGAGACAGGATCTGAGCCACATGCATGTCTGCAGAGCACAGTCATTGCACTTAAACAGCACTCAGGCAGAAAATGGGTCCCAATCGCATTAGTGACGTCTGCGTGACGTCTGCGCAGGACTAAATAGACCTGCACTAGTACATGCTCTCCAGCAGCGCATTGCCCCCACCCCATCCGAGGAGTCCGATTTCAGCCCGCTGAAGTGGACGACACGCTGAGTTTTTGCCCAGTAACGCCGCCAGTGACAGCTAACGCAGCCCCAAGGTAGATGAGGTCATCTCGACTTGGTCAATTTGCTCCATGCATTCGCAAGGGGGAAAAAAAAAAACCCCTCATCACTGCCTCCTTGGGGTCACAGGGAAGTCTCAAACGACTGGGCAGGTCGGCCCCTCCTCCTCCGCACCAGGGACACCCAGCGCTGCTGACAGGTTTGCTGCGCATCCTGCACTTCACATCAAAATCAGTTTCCTGAAATAAGAAGCATAGCACCAAAAAAAAAATTAAAAAATAAAAAATCTCCTCATCCCTTATCCCTCAATGGTAGAAATGTGCGCCAGGCTGTTAAACTTTAGCATTTCGGCTATCTAGAGGCTTCAGATACGACTGAACCTTGCTCACATTTTTTCCGTTTCTGCTCGAGCTGAAGTCCAGCATGAGTGTAAGCAGACGGTGACCACCCGTTATCAGAAAGGCAGACCGACCCCACCACCAGAAGGGGGGGGTCAGAAGTCGTCGTTTGATTTTATCCATTCTTCGCATGTCACATGCTGATGGACAGAGATTTTAAAAAACAAACCGAAATCTCAGAAGCGCTGCATGACGGCAGGCGGACGTCCCAATGGCGTCCGAGTGCCACCAACACCAGCCTCTCGTGTCACAGACCAGTGCATGACAGTTATGAGATAACTGGGAAAAATGCACCATCCATGCAAGAGTTTTAGTGGAGGAAGGGTCAGGTCGCATGGTGCACTGTGCTGCCTTGAAGTTCTCAGACTCCACAGAAGTGCACTATTAACAGCCATGAAATCAGTATAATATCAACCCCCCACCCCACTCCATGCAATGCAATAGCAGCCCAGGCTCTGGCAATGAGCTTAGAGGCATCAACAGCACAGTCTTCATACTCCGGCAAACCAGAGCTCTGCAGTAGACCGCCAGGGAGCGCGGCATCAGCAAAGCAGCAGGATTTATTTCCCTGCTCGCCACTCCACTCCAAAAGCACCGTGACAGGCAGCCGACGTCGACGGGCCCTGCCTATTTACGTCAACCACACAGGCAGGTTAGCGACAACAATGGTACAGCCACGTCATCAACAGCTAACGGGCTGGGACGGACACACGTTAACGTTACATTGATTATTGAAGTCAAACACTCAGGATACGCTACCGGTTCAAAAAGGTTTAAACTGTGACAAGTTAAGGACTCTTCGTAAGATGCTATTTTGTGACATCTTACGTGACCGCTTGTCTGACGAAAACTGGGCAGACTGAACGTCTGTCTATGATAAATCCAAAGTATAAATTATAAATCTAAGATGGCTGTACCTAGAGGGAGGAAAACAAAGATGTGTAAAATAAGCACAAGTTTAGGTCAAATATCAATTTTTTGGGGGATTACAACTCCAGCTACACTGCAAGCCTGTTCCTCGATTTCTAAATGTGCCTCATTACGTCGAATGTACCAGAAACCATGACAACTATATTAAAAAAACACACACACACACACACACACACACACACACACACACACACACACACACACACACTATAAAAACTGCACACACCGCAAAAACAATACGTTTCTCATAGACTTTTTCGTCAAGAACGGGAGAGTTCTGTTTTCAAACAGAATCTCCATGGTAACAGAACAGACTGTTGACAGCGTGTCAACCACAGATGTGGTGTCCCCGCTCTCTCGCTCTCCTCCACGGTCCTCGGAAAGGCAGGCCAACTCGGCGGGCGCAGGGAAGCTCATCGGACTTTCATGCTGCATCGCAATAGTGGACGTTTTTTTAGAGTTTCACTTCACGTCATGTGCCCACTGTTCCTTTATCTACTGTTTTAACGGTTTAACCCTTTTGCGGCTGACGGGTTTAAAATCTGCAGCAACACATGGGGCACGTTTTAGTGCAGTTCGTCAACCGTAAGATGCCGCAACAGAACTAGAAAACAACACTTTCCTGTTGTGTACCAGGGGACATAGAGAATAGGGCAACAAAACTCCTACACTAAAAATAGGGTTAAATTACATTTTAATTAACAAACACGTTTAAAAGATGTGTCGGGAACCAACGGCCTGGCATGACTCATGACGTGTGGCACCCATGCCTGACTCACACTAGTCCTTATTTTGCAGTCATTTGGGCCTTTCTAGTCAACAACATAGTCAATGCCTCAAAGCAAAATCTAGCCCGCAATATTAAAAAGACTTGCTCTATAGGTCCAGAGTTGAGAAGTTTCGGCGGTTCTGCGTTTCACTTGATCCTGCACATGAAAAAAAGCACAGCACCAAGAAACACACCGCAGGAAGGCCACACTGACAGCTGAAGACAGACTCGCAAAACCCAAGAGAGAAGCATTTGCTCTGTAACCCAAGCATCTCCGACTGCACTCTGACCCCCCCACCACCGAAATGTGCTCTTTAATCACTCCACCCCAGGCCCCCAAGCAGAGGTAACCTCAGTGGCACGTTTGTTGGGCAAACAGTAAGGAGAGCGTGGAAAAAGTTAAGGAGGAGGGCCGGCGGTTCTTATACCCATTGGCTTTGATTCACCGGGTGCAGAAAAGAAAATAGCCCTGCATCAAAGAAAAAACACCAACAGCAAAACAAAGAACTTACTATTACAGCCAGAGCGACTGCACAGCGCAACGGTGCAGACCTGACAGAAGTCCTGAGCGCAACAAACACTACATAACGGGCCAGATGACGTCATATAAAGGCAAAACTGACAGCAAGGATTAAAACAAGGCTATTTAAAACCTGTGATGGTTATCAGAAGATGGAGGTCCGATTTTACTTTCTGGTGTCAAGCTCCATGATAACTTGGGCACCCAAACAGGGAAACCATGATTGCTCCCTGGTATCTTCACACAGGATCCAGCAGCAACATCCCACTCTCCCGAAACTCTCCTTCCTGCTTTAAAAAAAGCCACGGAAAATCCCAGAAACCGGCTCCCAATCCAAACAGGACAACGTACTAGCCGTGGCAAGAGAACAATCAAATCCAAACAAGGGGTCTGCTTCCTTCGAGTGCTCTTTGATGAAAGTGTTATTTCAGGCTTTTCCCAGAGGCAGCATGCGATAGCCAGCCAGAGCAGGGCCAGAACTGCCAAACACATCCATGCAATTCAGCTCCTGTTTTCTGGCGTGGACCCAGGAGTGACGAAGACTCCGCTAGATCCTCTCTTCAGCGGCGAGGGCTATCCTCTGCTCCTCTCCCCGGCATGTGCCTCTTCCTTTGGAGGCTGGGAGGTGGCCGTCCGGGAAGCTGGCGTCCTCACTTCCTGCCGGGGGGAGCTCTGAGCTGGCGGCACACCCCAGGAACACATGGCCGAGTCACCGTTCGGCCGGGGAGTGCCACATTCCAGCCGGCCCCTACTCACCCTGTGACCTCAACAACCCCACAACACACCCAGTACCAGCAGGAGAGTGGATCCCCCCCCCCCACCTGGCTCTACTCCAGTTGCTTACTTAACGATTTAAAAAGTGAAGCGCACAGGGACAGCATGTGCTCAGAGGGCCCCGTTGGAATCCAGCAGAGAGGGTTAGGCCATCGCCCGAGTCGCCGTCCTTAGCCAAAGGGGAACCAGATTCCTTTGACGGGCGTGAACGACGGCGGAGGTTAGAAAAAAGGCGGCGGCAAAAAAAGCAAAAAAAAAAAAAAAAACACGAAACTAGAGGGAGTACGCACTACTGTTTCCCTAGATGCTTTCAGGACATCTGTGTCCAATAAAGAAAGCGCAGCCTCGTCGCGGAGCCTTGTAGTTATAGCAGTCACATGGGCCCCAAGAATTTTATACAGGCTTTAAACAAATCCCCCCCCCCCATGCTGACACCCACCCACCTCCAAAAAAAAAAAAAAAGGTCTGGGAGACAATTTCCTCTGTAGCTTCACGGGTGATTGATCGGCTCTCTCAAACAGCCCCCTAAGGGGCACACTCAACATCTCAGAGCTACAATTCATCCGTTCACTGCTGCCATCGCCGGTTTGCTGCCCGGTGAGAGATCAGAAGCGGCATAAAAGCATGTGATGGCGCACATGCAGACAAGCGCTACGGAAAGTACATGTGAATTAAGAGGCACGTACCAGCATCTGGCCAGAAACATATGTTCCTTCACAAACACTGAGCCGGTCAGAAGGATGTACCAACATGTTGAGAGGTTGTCAGGGCTGGGAACAAAGGGATGGATGTCAAGTTACTCTCAGAAAAAAACAGTTGGAACCGTATGCACATTTGAGAGAATTTGTGGCTTCTGAAAGTTTTTGTAAGGAAAACTTAAGCACCAGTGTAGAACATTTAAGCACCAGTGTAGAATGTGACACTGTAGGTACGACTCTTACACAGATTCATCTAACGTTGCAAAATACAAAAAATTCAGGAGTCCTACAGTTTCATGCCCATCAAACTTGTTCAAATGGATTCAACTCTGATGCTGCAGTTCTTATAAACACTTGGGGAAAGCGTTCCGAAAATGTCTTCGGCAATCAATACTTGAATACAATAATCTGTGTTTGGAACCTCCTATCTTGCTCAGCAAATCCTAGATGACAGTGGACCAGCATCATGCATATTGCTGAAGAGGATGGCGGTTAAACGAAACCAAACGATAAACAACAGCTATCTTTAAGCGTGAAAAGTTTTCAGACGTGCTAAACTTTACATTATCAGTAGAGGAGAGTGAAATGAGCACACAAATGCACACCTGGGACGCTTTTGCACGGACTGACTGAAGCCTGGAACTTCAGTGGGCTCTCGAGCATGCCGACACGTGACAGGATCCAGTGACGTTTACTCACCAGAACAGGATGTGGTTGGCTTCGTGTCTCTCGTAGCGGACAGAGTTGCACATCGACCTGAAACGAGGGATGCGGTTTAGAAGCCCGGGCCCCGTAGCGGTGTGGGGCCAGCGCAGAGGTGCTTCAACTCGCTGTTGGATTCAGTAGGTGTGAGCGAGAGCCTTCAAAAGGGACGGCCCACGTGTGTCTGCCTTTATTGGGCTCCGCCTACCGCCCTTTTTATTTATTTATTTTTTAATTAGCCTGGAAACCCAGGAGATTCAGGCCATTCCAGGTTCATCTCACTTACTGGACCAATGCCAGAGCAGCCACCCAGCTCTTCAAGCAGCTTTTCCGAGAACTCAAGGCCCATCAGGTTTTCCCGAGAGGCTTTCTGGAGGAACTCCTGCTTTTATCTCAAGAGTCCATGGCACGGAGGGCAACATGAAAGACTCCTAATCCTGGCATGTTTGTAAACATCAGGCGCCACCGCCTCACCCCCCCCCCCCCATCATTCTGGATACACGTTTGTCCGGTGAACAAATTTCCAGAGGTGCTGTTAGAAGGCATTGTGAATCATGGAAACACGCTCTAGGGAAATCGCAGTCGTGTTGTGCAGAGATTTAGGTGGTTCACATAAAGCATCTTCCGTTATTCTTACCGTAGCTGGTGCTCCCTAAGATGCGATAAGACGTCCATGTTGTAGAGATGATGGTAAATGGTACTCAAGTCCTAGACAAAGAGAAAAAAAAAAAACAACAGAGGTGAGTTTTCCTGTACTGGGGCAGCATTCCCAGTTTCATTACAGTGGTTTTGGTGGGCTTAAGTTTAATGCTAAATCAACAACAATGGCTATATTATGGCAAAGGTAAAACAAATATACAACAAGAAATTTAAACAGGAAATAGATAAACAAAAACAGAATTTACATCCATCCATCCATCTTCTGAAACCGCTTAATCTCAACTGGGATTGGGGGGCAGGGGTAGACTGGAACCTATCCCAGGAACAAGGAGCGCAGGCAGGAACCAAGCCTGGGCAGTCGCCAACACACCACAGGGCGCGCACACAACTACAGGGCCAATATAGACTCAGGCCCTGTCAACCTACCCAAAAGCTTGCAGAATTCACATAAGATTCTTTAAATTAATGTTTGATTAAAAAAAAAATTCCAAAACTTTATGGGGTGGAACCTTATTAAAAACATCCACCCGACAGCATTGTCAGTATAATCGGTGCCTTGTATTGCGCAGTGCAGAACAACAAAGTGTGTTTCACTGAGAAGGCCAGATTTAAAACGGACACGTCGGGGGCTCTTCAGTTTCATTGTGTATTTAATATACAATGACAATGAAACTTCTGTTCTCTATTCTGTACTCCTTGTGATTCTGGAAAGTTTCCTCTGAGAGAGACTGAAGCACTCGACCCATGGATTGGGCCACAACACTAAGCAGACCCCTGACATGTGGGAATTAAGCTCCAGATTCACCAGAGGGTATTTAGTTCAAATTGGCCAAGTAATTACACACGGGCCTGAAAATCGACACCCACGCTAGCCTACGTGTGAAAACTCCTTTGTATTGTCATTATATGAGCTACACTTAATTATCATACAAAACATAAATAATGGACTTTTATTATGCTGGTGCCACATCATGAAATACACATTTCCTATTTTGTTTATGATGCATATGGTAACATATCATCAAGGGATGAATTCCACACTCAAGACAAATTGAAAACTTGGGAAGAATTCCACAATTACCAATACGGTTTACCTAAATGCTGTAGTGTGAATGTTCGCAGTGTGACTAAGAAGGGTTGGCAGGTACGTTAACAGGAGGAGCACACAATCGCCTCATTTCAGCAAGCCAGATGACTAGCCTGAGGGGTTTTTTAAGCTACTCCTTTATTTGCAGGTATAAGCATGCTGATTTCTGAAAAACGTTTCATACCATTTGTGTGGTCGGAATTTAAGTTATTCTGGGAATGCAAACCAACAGATAACCCGTTAGTTTCTGCTAAACTGGTACTATACAATGACAGGCCATTAAATGTGATCATAAGTCAAACGACAAACAAACCAGCAAACAAACAAACTCGCTAGCAAACTAATAAGGCAAACAAACAAACTAGCAAACAAACAACCTAACAAAATCTAATACTTTGAGCTGGGCATTTTGAGAGCACAGTTGCACTCTTTCTATAAACCGCTGCAGAGGATTATCCATGTATAGCACTTCACGATACACACTCACCAAGGGGCTTGTGCTGTGGTGTACAGAAGGTCAGAGAGCACATGTGTTTTGGACCTACACTACAGTTCCCAGCATGTGCCCAGGCACAAACCTCCAATAGCAGATGCCGGAAAATGATGCAAGAAGAGACTGGTTGCTCCAATTTGTCATCCACCCATTCAAAATATTACTCATTTATTCTCTCAATTGACAAAAATCGCCACATGCACATCACTGTTACTGGGTTTTGTTATACTGCACACATTTTGCACCCGGGGATATATATCGGTTTAATTATAAATAAAGTTTTCCCATCTCCACTACCTTCGAAATACACAAAAATGAATACACAGACTGCAGCACTCCGAAAAGTCATTATGTTTTCAGGATATGAAAAGCGACCAGCTAGATCCAGAGATGGTGAGATTATGAACATGCTTACTTTTTCCCCCCTCTTCTCATGTGTCACAAAATATCCTGTCATCAAGCCAACGCTGTCTAGATACCAGTTCGGAGATTTGGACGGCATATTTACTTTAAAAAGAAGGATCAATATATGGGTGATGATTCACACCACTAGAAGAAAAGGCCCTGGAACACCAACAAAACGTGTGGGCCCTGAATGAGCAATGCTTCTGAATAGCGCATTATTACACTATGATCAATATATACAGGTACCCCCCGCTTTATAAAAGCAGAGCATTCCTCTGCAACCATTCGCAAGCTGGAATTCTATAATGCAATGTAGCAAGAACCAGTTTCTTTCTTTTTCTTTTTTTTATTTAAAATGTTCCCACGCCAAAAGTAACCCATCAAATCATACCAAGTAACACACAAAACCTAAAATAACAGCCATACATAGAAAATACAGGAATGAAATGATAAATACGCCGCCTCTATGAAGTAGAAATAGTGTGGCTTCACTAACCAAAATCAATGCAGTCATGCATCGCTTACCAGCAGGGATACATTCCGAGGAATGTTTTGTTAGGCCATTTTGCCATTGTGAAAGTGTATCTGCACAAACCATTATACACCTAGGCAGTAAGGTATATTAGGGCTGCTGATAAACAAATGCTAAAAGTTATTTTCACTTTCCTTCTTTTTTCTTAAAAGTGAAAATGCACTTCGGACTCATTTCGGCAGATACTAATAAAGGTCTTTCGTAAAAGCAAAGTGGCATGAAGTGAACATTCGGAAAAGCAGGGAATACCTGTAATTACAATAAATGGGCCCAGATCATTGAGCAGACCAAGCATTTGGGCAACATTTAACTGATGTGATATCTGTGTTCTTTTCGAGTCAATCTATAAAAATAGTTAACATTCAACTGACTAGCTTACTTAGTGATTGTGGGAATCTGTACAAGCAGGGATTACATCAAAATTTAATGTCCAAAATTCAGATTAAATTTGAAATAATCATGCCGTGCACTACAACAAACCTACCACTGAGACATGCAACACACAGAGCAACAACAGCAATACATATATGTAAGGTGATAGGCAAACACATGATCGGCCTGAAGCAAACGGCTCAGACTGTGCTTTAACAGTTTCTGCTCCAAACAGAAAGCCCTCATTAGCAGAAATTTGAACTCGTCGGCTGGCATTCTAATTCCCCGGTGACTGCTGTTACCGTAATAACTAAACGCCTGTGAAAACGTGTGCCAGTTCTCCTACATACTTTCTATGGAATTAAAGTGGAGAGCACTGTGCATTTTAAAGCAGAGAAATCAGGCTGGTCCGATCGTTGACTGGGTAGCTCTGGACCATCCTCCACGTGACATTTTTACCTCACTCCCCTTTGTCCTTTTTACAGAGGGTCTCAAAATTTGCCCCACATCTAGCCAGTTGTACATCTAGCTTTGTACAACACACATTGTAAATGGGCTTCCCCCCCCCACCTCCATCCCTTCATCATGCTTCCATCTTCCCACTCCACCCACGAGAAGGATTAGCAAAAAGTTACCGTAGATCCAGTTAGACAGAAAGGCAACTCTCCTCAAAACCACAGAAACACAGAGATCACAGAGCTGTCGCTCCTCTCTGTGTACCTTACGTAACCCTAATCAGGTGCTAAGTTTGAGTCATTGACTTGATCTAAGCAGATTCTACATGCCTTTCATTTCATGACTGACTGGAAAGTGGCTCCCGCTCAATTGATGCCTTTTCAATCCCATGTATGCCGATCAACTGAAGACAGTAAAAAAAAATAAATAAATAATTTTCAGTTGATGCAGCAAGATGAACGCATGAGAAGAACCTTTTTTTTTCCCTTTTCATCTGATATAATGGAGGTATATACAGCTGGTTTTAAAATTTGTTTTCAAGTAATTTATTTAAAGGACTCTATTGACATTTGGTCAGAGCCAATGTGATTAGGTAAGCTTTGCTCCTGCTGAAAAGATCACCGCTTTCCTTGGGGGCGTTGTTAAGCAGCAGATCCATGGGTGGGAGGAGGCCAGCTCTACACAGCACTCTGATGCACTCTCTCAATCATAAGCACACACATGTCTTTTTAAATAAAATAAATTAAAATAAAATAAAATAACACACACCCATAACTCGGTTAACAAAGGACGTCTGTTCAAAAACATGCATCATAGTAAAAACAAGAAAAAGCAAGCAACAAGGACAGAGAGAGCAAAATAGCCCCATCACTGACGACACACATAAACACACGTACAATTATTTATGCAGAAACAAATACCACATGCAGCTGGCTGACAACGCTTTGAATTCATCTGCATTTGTGCTATAAAAAGCCATCAAACTGCAGGACCACATAATGTACAGGCAATGTCATGTCAAAAAGAAGGCATTTGCAAAAAAAATAAAATAAAATAAAAACTGCTTAAAAAAACATTTAAGTTTATTATTTTGCCAGTGTTATGAACTGAACCAAACTAGTGGAACCACTGCGCACTGCAAAGTAATGTAGCTGCCAGGACAATGATGATGTCAAAAGAAAACCATAATTCTATTGTGGTATTACTGCCACCTCCTGACATAGACACCACATTGCTCTCATTCTGCAGTCAATTCTGGCCGGTTAGCTTTTCTCCCCCAAACATACCACCACATTAATCAAAAGGTTACATGGCATCAGTGCACACTGTGCACAGTGCACAGCCACAAAAACCTACAAATTTAGTTCAGAGTAGTTTACAAGTTTATTTGACTTTGTTCCCTAACCTGTGAATGTTCTATGAATGCATTATGAAGGTGCACTGAATGGTCTATATACGCATAATGAATGCATTATGAAGGTGCAGTTACTGTAAAGCATTACCCAATTTACAGATGATACAAGTAGAACAATAAATATACATTTAAAACAATATAAAAGAAAACAAATCAATACCAGTACCAACAAATATCAGTTACCTCAAAGCAGCAAAATAACTGAAGTCATCCTTTTCACTTCTAGTTTCATGTGAATGCCAGAGAAGTAAAAAAAAGAAGTTTCAGAAGTTTATGAATGAGGAAGGAATCTTGCACATGCCAGCTATTTTCACATAGACAGCAATACTATGAACCAACTTGCTTAAATAAGCAGAATAGTAAAGAAGCAAAAAACAGAAATGGTTTTTATTTTAAAAAACATTTATTGTAATATGCATTCTTAGGGGAGCAAATCCAGCATGCAGTCACATACATTTCAAGTTCTTTTCGGTTATTTTTTTCTCCAATTTGCTTTTCATTTTACAGTCAACGGTGACAATTTTATTTTATTCATCTGCTTCATACATTATTGTACTTTTTCTGGGAGTGCAGTTCCATAACATGAATGCATATTTTAAGGCCCATGAAATGAAGTTCTTAAATGCAGATTCCAAATTTACATAAATGCCAGTAAGTGGAGTAAAATGTTGTCATTTTGCTGAAGGTTGACCGAAAGGTCATTGCTCAAGACTTTCCAGGTACTAAACTACCATTTGTGCATTTATGTGCATCCATCATGTGAATCGGGTTCTGAATCGAGTGAAAGATGACAGAACACAGTGTGGTGAGCTAGAAGAAAAAAAAAGAAAAACTTTCCTTCCTTTCAATTAAAGATCTCGCCACCCAATATTTTTTTGACATTTTGAACCATTTTCATTGTCATACAATTTATTTAACACAGAGCTCGGCAATCTGATCTAGAAAGAGCAATTGTGTATGCGAGTTTTCACTGCAATTCTCTAATGATATCATTAATCAGAGGACTGATTGGCCGAAGAGTCCACACACATGGCTTTGAATATCTGACCGAAAGGTTATCCCAAGAACCTGTATATGCACTGGCCCTTTACAGTTGGCCACCCCTGATTTATGATGCATTCGTCAGAATTTCTTGCAATTTTTTCACGTTTAACAATGCAGTTTGACGTTCCAAAGGGTTGAAAAAAATACAGAGTCTGCAGAGACAGAGTTGCTGAGACTGCCACAACCCCTTAAATGTAAGGTATAAAATGCCCAAGAACCATGCAAATACATCAAGGTATCTGCAGACCTCTGTTGCTTTGCTGAAGGTCAGTGTTTATTGGGGGGGGGGGGCACAGCCAAGAACACAAATGCTTGTCTCTAGGTTTCCCAGTAACCACAGGTGCGTGACCCTCCAGAACACTGTTCTATGGGAAGTCAAAATATCGAACTTTCAGGCAGGTAAGGGCAATGCTGTGATGGGTGACAGCAAACCACTGCTTTCCACAGTAATAACTCCATGTTAAAGGCACACCTGGAAGTATCCCCAATGAAAGGCTATGGCAAAGCCCAAAGTGAGCAGCTAATATTGATAAATCCATAAATGGCACTGAATTTAAGCAACTCTTCTTTAACTTGCAAGCCAAAATTCCTCTATTGCAAATCGGGGAGAGCGACCAGTAACTACTGCAAGCACTTTTTCATTGCTGACAAAGGTTACACAACAGCAACAACAACAGCAACAACAACAATAATAATAATAATAATAATATCATCATCATCATCATCAACAACAACAACCGTGAGTGATCAACATTGTCATAGACTAGATCATTTGCATTGCTTTGTTAATTAAATCTTTAAAAAAGGGGGCAAATATTTTCACTGTACACTACAAGCCAGTAATTAAAATGAGGACTACAGGAAAATAAGTGCAATTCTAGAACTTAACGCAAAACAAGGTTTCCAAAGGAATTACAAAATGACTACCTACCACATGACCTGTTAACGCTGGACACAAGGGTTCATGTCATGTGAAGTGTTTCATAATCAGAGGCTAATTAAAAGCAGAAGTTCACAGGCTGCCGAATGACACGAGATTAAAAGTCAGACATATTATTAATATTATTCGTCTAGCTAAATAATAGGTCAAAGGGTTAAGCTATCATCACCTGGGCTAACTCGCTGACGCATTCCATGACACCAGAGAAATAGCAACAGGCTTCAGTAATAAATTAAAATTATGATAATAAAACTACATTATCTGCTATTAGGCACCAAGAGTTACAGATGTACCTGAGAGGAAACGGTGGTAAAGTTCACCTCCCTGCAGTATATTCAGTGGATGCTAGGACTCACACTCACATCACCCATAAGCAGGGGGAATTTTACTATGTTGGGTGTTTAGCCCGCAGTGGAAAACAAGAGATGCAGTGTATCTGAAGTTCATTCTGGGGAGTGGGGGGCTCACTATTTAGCATATGGCGAAAAAAAACCTCCAATGCTTTTGACTGGACTAGAAAATACACAGACTGCAGTCTCCGAAAATTTCAGTGGGGCAAGGTAAGTGCAAAAGTATGTCACGTGAGCAGCTGCAAAGTATTCGCATTGCTCGTAACATTCATGTTCTCACATGTTTCCATCACCCCTGTTTCTGAACAGGCACAATCGGTAGCAAGACATGCATACCAATAGCTACTGCAACCGTCTTTCAAATTTACATTGTGCTGCTTTCACATTAAGGTCAAACGATTTTTTTTTTTTTTGCCAAAATTGGTGCTGGAGCACTTCCACTTCCAGCACATTAAAGTAGCAGCATTAATGACGTTAAGGAAGCAGCAGACGACTAAATGTACAACAGAAGGAAAGCTATACGCATCTATTCTGCATATATAATTTATTCTGCTGTGAGTTGTTGGAGGGCGGTGACCTACACAGCACTGTTTATTAAAAAAAAAACAAAGGAATAAATATTTCAGCCAACATCAATGTTCACGTTAAAAAATGTTAAGTATTTTTAAGCACACAAAAAAGAAGGGCACATTTGCAGAGATATAAATTCAGTTGGGAGAAAAAAGTACCAATCTAAAGCGTGTGACCCGAGTTCAGGCACCGCTGGGCCCACAGAACACAAGCAGTGCTGTGTTTTAGACCAATGGACCTCTCTCCTCACTCCAAAGCAAGACACAGATCCCTGCAGGGGAGGAGAGTGAACAATACTCGTTAAGCCTATAAAGCAGTGTTTCCCAATCCGGCCCTCAGGGACCCACAGACAGTTCACATTTTTGCTCCTTTCCTACTCCCTGCCAGGCAGTCCACATTTTTCGTCTCTCTCATCTTCCTGTTGGGAGTGGACTGTCCGCAGGTCCCCGAGGAGCAGATTGGGAAAGACTTCACTTCAGGACAAGAAGTTGGTAGCAGGCACACATTGACAAACTGCACACCGTTCTTTACCCCTCCAAACTAGGCACACTTGGATGAGAGAATGTACAATAACTGCCATGCCAGGTATTGAGAAGATGGGAAAAATAAACTAAAGCTTGTACACGTTGCACTTTGGCAAAATCATTTGCAGAAGCTTTTGTCCAAAGCGACAGCACATTACAAACATACATTCCGTCAAGGAGTTAACTAGGCATAAGAGCAGCTAGGGTGAACTTTAAATACTTTGCGATTTTCCGTCATCTGGAGTCATAAAACCCCAAAGTGTCCAAAAACAAAAACCAAACTGTTGCAGCTATTGTAATGGGATGGCATGTCATTCGTATTCACATAGTAGCACTACTAAATCAAACATTTTATAAATGAAAAAAAATCCAGAGCTCTTCCAGCTATTCAGTATAACAAATATTTATAATAAAAGCTATTAGAATTGTTCATACAGTATTCAAATTCTATAACCATCCAATTAGAATCAATACATTGAGTGTATTACTAGATAAAAATAAGCTGGTCTTCTGCTTGTCCCTCTCACTTTCACCAGATATCTTCATATAGTTTAATTTTCATACGAAAGGCAGCTGCACGAACACATGCACTTTTTTTAAATCAAGCCTAAACCACAGACTCTTTTATTAAATCCCTACCCTCCTCCAAAATGCAATCTTAAAGAATCTGTAGGGCTAAAGCAGCTTGATCATGGAATCTGAAGAGAAGCAAACACCACCAGCAGCACCATAATCACAAGCAGATAAAAAAAGAATGTAAGATACTGTATACCCGATTATCTTCATTCGTCAGAGAACAGTGCTCATGTGTCCATGGGTCGCATATAACATTACTAACTGCCTACTTGAAAAGTCCAAAGCGATTATCACAAAAATAGGATTTCCCTTTGTGTAGGTATTTAAGCAACCATGCCTGGACTAGAACGTAAACAAACAGACTGCAGTCTCCAATATTATTGCTGTGCACTGAAACCAGAGGCCTTCACAAGCCAAACACCACACATCTCTGACTTGATCGCACCATTCATATGTCCGATGCCCTGGCAGGGTCAGAGGCCTCAGAGTAGGCGCACAACTCAAAAAGCTTTGTGTGAGGCCTTGTGCGATATGGCTCCTCTGGGGGAGGAATTGCAAAAAAGATTGCCTAGAAGACGACAAATATGTCAGTAAGGAGGTTTTCTGGCAATTTGGTCAACAAGTCAGGCAAAGTGTTGCCAAATCAATGAAAGTTGCGAGTCACAAAAACAGGAATAAAATTAACTCCCCTGCGTAACTCAGAGGTCAATGCATAACAGTCTACAGTATTAAAACACAAGCGTGACCACACAAGAGGCCGCCATCATCCCACACCCCACGAGAATGTTCTCTGCAGGCACTATGAATGGACATCGCTCGGGGGGGTGGGTCTCAAAGCTGTCTGGAATTCCTCACAAGCCTGGGGCCTACGCGTAGCATTCCTGCTGTGCACATTAGAGGTGTGGGCCTGTCCGCTGTCTGTTCAGGTCAAACGTCATTCTTATGTGTTTGAATGGGACTCTGGAACTGTGATACGATGCTGGCAGAGGCGTGTGGAAGAACCCTCTGTGTGTCAAACTGCAATTCCCTCAACGACCCTCTTTTGCTGGTATATGATTTAGCACAATTTGACCTTTGAAAAGAGGGTTAACCAAGTATTGGAAAAATAATAAAAAATAATAATAATTTAAAAAAAAAATGAAAAACAAGCTCTTTCTTCCCCAAAAATTACAATGGATGGAATGTGTAAGGAATGTCTGGTCATTCATCTGCCGAACTGTTGGCTTTGTGGCACAAGAATGAGAGGAAATGCAACAAGTAGCCGCAGTAAGTCATCCATTGTGTGCCATAGCGTGTGAGTCAGCTTTTCCCAAGTGGATCCACACAAGGTAATGAAACTATTACAGACAACACAACAGCTGTTCCCACAGCGAAACAAAAGCATCTTTTGGGGATAGTCTGTACCCTAGATATTTCGGGTGAATAAAAGAATGAGTAAAATGGTTTAAGACATGGTTTCCTGTCTCTTTTGTATCTTTAGGAGGAAGCTGGCCTGAAACAGGACGGCAGCCCTCGGCTAATTCTGCAGGGTAATTAGAACTATCTGAATAAACCAAGACCCTCCCTTTCAGCAACAGAGCCAGCAGTCTATCTGCATGCCTCAAGGCAAATTCATTTGTTCAGGAAACATCACTCCAAGCCAGAAGCAAGCAGCAAAAATTATATTAAGTGCAGACAGCATGATGGCTCAGTGGGTAGCATTGTTCTCTCACACCTGCCGGGTTCAGGGTTTTAACCCCGCCTTCACCGTACATGCATGCAATTCGCGTGCACTCCCTGCATCACATGTGGTTCTTGTTGTCTAAAAACATGCTATCAATCTAACAATCTAAGCCTCCCTAGTACACATACAACCGTGTCCTGAGTGTGTATGTGCCCTGCATTGAACCAGCAGCCCATCTAGTGCCTAGCCCAGCCTTGTGCCCTATGCTGTCCAGGATAGTCTACAGGCCCACGATAAGTGCTTAGAAGACGGATGGATATTAATATATTAATATCTATATATTGTTCACAATAATAAGTGAACAAACTTAGCACCATCATGTTTCATGTGCTACCAGCGTGAGTACAATGCCAATAGTTGCAGCAATTGCTAATGGAAACCAAGTCTGACCCTTGAATAACATTTTTGCATCTTTTTCATAGATTCAGTACCATTTTTACAAAAACTCAATGCTCACTCTATTAGGTATATGTGTTCATAAACACATATTGTGCGACCAAAACCTCCAATGACTAACACACAATTATCTAAGTAATTTCTAAATGTGGCGCAATAATCAGTGGCAAGGCAGCTTGGTTCCAGATATCAGAGATCAAATTCAGTCACTCAGTCATCGGCAGTTCTGTTGCCAAAAGCCCCTTGTTAATGGGGGAAGCCAGAAGAGAATAGCCAGACTGGTTAAAGCTAACAGGAAGGTCACGAGTGCAAAAATAACAGCACGGTACAACAGCAGTGCGTAGAAGTCTATTCAGAGATGTCTTGTGAACCGCGGTTAAAAGCAGGTCTGGAGACAAAAAGGCATCCCTATCTAGCACTGTGCAAAGGTACCTATCAGAGGCTGCAAAACGTATGCACTCCAGCTAATCTCTGGCATTAGCGGTTCCATTAAACAATAAGGCTACCCATATAAAGGGTTTATGAATGGTTCATAATGTGGTTATTAATTAGGTTATAACACTTTACAAATTATAAATAGACAATTAAGTTATAACACAGTTTTCTTTTTATTAATGAGTTACTACAAGTGGCAAAGGGGAGCCTTAATGTAAAGTGGTACCACATTAACTTTAAAACAATGTTATTTGGGGATCACTTGAGATCCCTGGAAGATTCTGAGCAACAGACTTAGAAATCCATCCACAAAGTGATCTGTTAACTTCCATGGGTGCCTCAGTAGTTGCAGTACAAAAGGTACAAAAGGAAAATCAATATGTGATAGGTAATCCATGCCAGATGTAGCCCAGAAAACTGTGGGCACTGTAGCCATGTCTGCTCAAGATTGATATGGGGCTGGTGCCCGAGTTTCAGACAGGCAGTGCGACACTAAAAAGGGACCCACACTGCAATTTCATGCCCATTATCCAGGCTAAACTACTAAACTAACTGGTTTTCCTTCATAAAGGCTGTAAGAAATTTATTAGAGCTACACGAGCGCACTTTCAAATAGCAGGTCAGCAGGAGGTCATGTTTACTTCAAGGGTTCTCTCTGCATTCCACTGATTCATTTTTTTTTTTTATCTCTTCTTAAGAAGGTGTAGATGGGCCAAAGTGCCACTCAATGTTAACCAAAGTCAAGATGTAAGGGAGTTTGGAGAAAACGCTTGAATGTTTGTGGATGTCAGATAACACTGTTTGCCAAGTTCCAACTACAAGCTGTTTCTGACCTAAAAGGTCGAGTCGACCATATCACACCTCAAACACTGCCGCACGCCCAACCTTTGCCTGTGGCTTAATTCCTAAACTAATTCATCATGTCGCCATCAAACAGCAATCTAGCAGTGGGACTTTGGAGGGTCTTAACAGACAAATGATCCTAGCTTTGCTACACGTTCACTATTATCCCCATGCCGCAGGTGCAGAAAAAGAAAACCTTACAGAGCGAAGGCTAAACAGCCAGTTTAACATAAGGATGTCCAGAGGAAGAATACTGTGTTTCCTAGCCTATTATTGCTGCACTTATATGCATATTCTGAAAATAAAGTAACTACCATAAGCAATAAACTGACTTACCGATAAATTGCAGCTGGAAAAATAATGCAGGCCGTTTGCGAACTGTTACCTACTGATACTGCTTACTCCATTTTGGAATGTTAACCAAGAAGACAAGCAAGGCTCTGTTGCACTCTCACGTGGTGTAAGAAAGCATGTTCACCAAATGAGTAAAGCATACAATTTCAAACCACTAAATAATAACAGCAAGAGACAACTATTTTTAGGTTTCTGTGTTATTGTAGTTTCACAATCCTGAGCAATGGGCTGTACAGTGCTACCATTTTACTCTGGTTTTTAGTATAAATCTGGGATTCGAGATTTAACAGAACTGTGAATATGGCCAAGAATGCACATTATTCTCCGAACAGGCAGTTTGCCAAATACAAAATTCTCTGATAATGATACACTATACAGGCACTAACATTGCTCACAGAAAACACCCCAGTCGAGACAGAATACTACACCACCAAGAATGGCCGAAAGAATAACCCCCAGAATAATGGAATACCATCACTTACCTAACAGCACACTCGCACATTGGCTCATAGCTAGATTAAGTGTGCGCTGTGCAGTTGTGGTCAAAAAAATTCTAATGGCGTAGCATTCTGATGTATTTCTAGCTATTAGCGACAGTTTCAAACAGCAATACAGCCCGATTTGGACGCATTTAGTGTCAGCTATAGCATGTATACCTATTTAGGGCTATCTTGGCAAGTCAGGAGAATCAATACTCTAATAGAAACAAGTCAACTGCTGAATCCATTCTCACATTCCTCTAGTGTTCCATCACATTATTCTGAGCGCCATAATATTGCCTCCTTAGAACAGGCTAACTGGTTCATACAACAATATGTGACAATTCCGTTTTACCAGAAGTCTGCTGTCCAATAATATAAACCATGTCACAAATACCTCTGTTGTACTTGAAGAGAAATGATTTTTAAAGGAGGAACCACATCAATAACAACAATAATACCAAGTCATGTCCCCATCCTTTTAGAAGTTAAATGTAGAAGGAAACTGTCTGCATATTCTATGTCCGCAATGCTTCACAATTTATAAAACACTTTAACATAATTATAATTTCCACTGATTAGCCGTACACACTAGACTGGTACAATGCTGGCAAACTATGTTTGAGAAACCATATTACAACTAGGCACATGACTTGAAGCAAACAATATGTTGGGATCAATGGAAAGACGTCAAAGAGAATGAGCTCAGTTTAATGCCACATTCACCAAGTGGAGCTCTCTCAGGAAGGCCACAATAAACAATCAGGGATTTGATGACGAAATGCATTTCAAATGTCAGGAAGCTTAGTAGCGCATTTGTCTAGTACAGGGCTACTAAAAAGCGACTATAGAGTATATTAAAAATGGAGGTATGAAACAGTGTGTCTGTGAGAATCATACCGCACAAGCACTTTCAAAATTGACTATCCAGTACATCAGTAGCTGTTAACTGGTCTGGCCTCGGGACCCTGGATGGAATGTCAGTAAAACTACAGAATACTTAAGCGAAATAACACTATAAACTATTAGGAAGTGTAACAATGACCGAATTGTACAGCTCCAGAATGAAGAGTCAAAACTCACATTTAGCAAGTTCTTTTGCCACAGATAAAACATAAAACTCTAGACTGAAAACAACCCTCACCCCCACGTTCCTGTCATGCAGTATTACCTAGTCAATCACTACGTTTATAAAAGGGAAAACTACTGGTCACACCCATACCAAATAAAATCTAAACACAGATATGCCAACAATGAATCATTAGGTAATAAGGGGAAATCTAAACTAAATCAAAATATATATATATATATATATTGTAATTGACATTTCATGCTGTGTAACCGTGCAACCATCGCCATTCCAACAGGCTTGTGAGTCAAACATACCACGGAAGGTCCGTGTATTGCACTTAAATGCTTACACCACAACCCTTAAGTGTTTACATACAATACAAGAACACGAGTCGAACACCAGTGCTAAGCGTGCTGTGATTCCAGAGCTCGGTATTATTCAGCAGGATTTAATCTTTTTGCTCTAAATGCTCACCCCAGAACACAAAATTAAACATTACAACTCTCTCGCTTCCAGCGCCGACGCAATACTTAATTGCACTACGTACAATATTTCACATATAAAGACGCAAACGTTCTTTTTAGCGTTTTACAGTGCAGTGACAGTGGAGGCCATGGTGTCAGGATTCTGCGAATGATATAGGAGCTCGGGAAAGCATTAAGCAGCCACATACCAGTAACAGTATAGCATGTTTTACCTCCAAAACATTCTCTACCAGGATAGACATGGAGTGGGGATGTCCGTGCAGTCCCAAAAATCTGTGAAACGCTATGCTGACATTCATTGAATGGTAAGTAATCTGAACGCAGATATTACACTCATACTATAAGAAAACCATATATCCTCAGCACTAGACGTTATTTAAAATGATTCCATTCTAAGTAACAAGCCCCTATAACCCCCCCTGAAAAAAGAAGAAAAAAATATGCATCTATGACGAATGAAGTCGCCCTGAGTTGCTAAAGTGAAGCCATATGGTTGGTGGGAGAACAGCACAACTTCACCGATACCGAACCGCTCCAGTTCCGCGGCCAACCTCACACTGTATGGCACAAGTTAAACCGTCTAAGCTGTCTCAACAACATTCTTTCAAAGGGGAACCACAGCGATTTACTTCTGGGGGGAAAAAAAACAACGTAAGCACGTTAGCCCTCGGACTTCAAACAAGGCACGTGTGTTTCCATAAATCATTATTTAAATCCCTGCCTATATAATGCTACCAAACCACTTTTAACCAAGGGTCAAACGATCACTCGTTATCAATGTCATCAGCCTCGCAGGCATTTCTTTATGGCAAGCGATTAAGGAAAAAAAAAAAAGACAGAAAAAAACTGCGCACGTCATGACGCTTCAGGTAAGGCGAGAGTCCAGGAGGATACAGAAGTAATGCCAATATTAATCCGTTTTCCATAAGCTAACTGTTACCTTCTGTTATTGCCCACCGTCTGCATCTGTCAATGTTTCCGAGACCTGGCGGTGCCCCAGTATATCCACTAACACCTGGCAGGGCGTGGGTCTACCTGTCGAGTTTCAGGGACACTCTCAGATCCGGGAGCCGGGTACTCACAAGTTTAACAGCGCACGTCCGTTCGTCCCCCCATCCAAAGGGGTAACAGCCTCCGCAGCAAAGCCCCAGCCACAGATATTTTTTATTGCTCCCTCCTCCACGGCGTGTAACGATTATTTAAACCGAGCCGGAGTAAACCGGGAACATGCGTTACCTCGGCCGTCCGCAGCGGCGGCGGCTTCTTCAAAGCTCGTCTGAATGAGCCGTCGACTTGAGAACTCATCGTCCTCCTCACGTACTCCACGGCCGACGAGGTTTCCCAGAAGTCGCTTCACTCCGTCAGCCAAAGCTCTGTTTGATAGTGTTGAGCTCCCATTCGGAGGACTTCCCTTGGCCGATCATGGATCCAGGCAGACAGACACAGGCAGATTTCCACCTCCTCCGCCTCCCGAAACTTACTAGCTTTGCTGGCTACACAATTTCGGCGACGACACAGCTGGAATTAGCTATGGAAATTGAAACCAAGCGCACTGCAGGGAACGCCGGCGCGGCAGACCATCATTAGGCGAAAAGCGACTCATCCCGGAAAACTTTTTTTTTCTCCTCAGGTTTTGTCTTTCCCTCCCTTTTCCCTTATTTAGTGACTCCGCGAGACGCGCCGTCCCAAGCTGGAGCGCAGAACCGACGCCAGCTGTGCGGCACGCGCGCAAAGCAGTTGCGCTCTGGTCCGCGTGGGGGGGGGGGAGCGGCCCGTCCAATCAGACGCTGGAGCATCGCCGGACTCTCCCAACCCGCAGTACGCCGGGAAGCGGCTCCTCCTGACTTAACGTCATCGCAGTTTGTGGATAATCATAACTTTTTTTTCACATGTTTGTTTGGGTCACATGGCCGAAGAGCTGCGATTTGGCCCAAGTGGTACATTTTTTGCTGCTGCTCTGGTGTGGTGCTTTTTTCCTTTGCAGAACTAACCGGTACATATTGTTCCACTTTGACAAAACACACCCTCCCCGATTCCGTCTAACTAAATGTACTTGCTTCAAAGCAAACATGTAAATCATTTGTATATGCCTTAATATATAAATAATTGAGTTATTGTATAGCAGGGATATTATTTTTCCTTTCTGTCTGTATAGCGTATTGAAACTACAATTCGGGAAAACTAAACCAGCGGTGTTCAGGCGTAAACTCAACAGGCAGCATTTATAATCCAACCACGTTCTTCAAAATCTCGCGAGAAGTTCACGCTATTGAAGTGTACCGACTCCGCGTTTTCCAGCTATGTAAATATTACTTGAACGACTTTTAATTGGGCGGAACGGTGGCCCGGGTGTGGGTACGAATCCCGCCCCCGCTCAGCGTACGTTTTTCCCCCATGTCTTACGTTTCCTCTCCTAGTCCAAATGGATGCCGTTTTGCTGACTGGTGTCTAGTTTGCACTTGGTGTATGAATGAGTGTATCCTGAGATGGACTGACATCCCTCCTCACGGTAACATTGGTAGAGACACGTTTTACGATGTGAGTAACCGCTTACGGAGATGTATTCATCGTCTCACTGTCAGGTTGCGGAGAGTTAGGAGTAATAAGATCATTTTGAGCATATTGTATTGTGTCATATGTACTATAATTAAATGTGCAATAATCAGTGTTGGAAACGTTACTCACAAAAGTAATCCATTACAGACAGAGAGAAAAGTTTAGGTCCAGAAAGTACAAACCCGTACAAAGGTTTTGTCACAACCAACCAGTTGAGTACTATGTGACTGACTCTTAATACTCAACTGGTTGGTTGTAAAAAACCCTTGATCTGGATCTGTACTTTCCGGACCTGAACCTTTCCCTCTGTCTGTAAACAGATTACTTTTGTAACTTTCCCAACACTGGTAATAAAGCACATTTGAGGTTATCAAGCATCATTGTAGTTTACTTATGTTTGTTTTGTGTAAAGAGAATTTCTGCAAAGAACTAACTTTGGAATTCAAGCTGAACTCACATGTACTACAAACTTGTAAATAATAATAATAAAAAGAGGGCTTTCTGGGTTTAGGCCAAAGATGGGTTCATTTCCATTTAAGTCCAGCAGCCTCATCCTAGTGAGCCGGCACTGATAGATCATTAGTGAATGGACAGTAAGCTTTCTGACATTGCCACACACATTACCCGTCATCTCCACTACTGATAGCTGTGTATCACTTCATTTGTTAGGGTATGTCAAAGGGGACATATATGTTGCAAAAAATAAGAATAGGGCAAATTTGTGAAGATAAGTGCAGCAAGTAGGAACCTTCGGGGGGGGGGGCACTAACTTAATACAGGAACCCTCAAACCGACACTTATCTGCACGGAGGAGGAAATGACGGGAAAGAAAATGTGAAGTATTACGCTTGAATATCAGGTATCTGTTAAGGGCAGTCCTGTAATCTCGAAGTTGTTGCCTCAAGTCACAGGAAGGTCTTGCTGTTGTACCTTGAGAGTGGCGTACAATTAAATTAAGAGCTTTTTATGCTTATTAAAATATCAGGTCAGGAACTTAGAAAGGCTTTTATATTTTATTATATATATATATTCATTCCTGTGACAGCCACCAATTTTATGTAGGAAACTTTTGTGCTATTTAGATGGGTTTTAATATTTTTACAAAAAAAAGAAAAACCTATATATAGTATAATAAAGATCAAGCATTGAAAATTACGGGCTCCCGGAACTACAAACTTAACAGAAATATGCTCGTTAAGCCCTCCCCAGATCCACTTTTAAACTGTCTTGGATGAGTATTAGCTCACACTTAAGAACAGCATCCTAGAAAGGTCAAACAGGATGCATTTCAGTTTGCAAAAACACCAGGGTCATCAAGTCAACTTAAGACCCTATCAAGAGTAAGAAGATTGAAGTTTTGTAATCTGTGAACCTGTAGGTCATGGGAGAGGGAGGTGACCACCATGATCTCTACCCCATCACTATTTCCACAAATGTGGGACATATCCGCCATGCATTCAAGCAGATGGTTTGCCAAAACAGGACAATGGGAGTATCCCGAGAACTAAGTGAACTTGGTTCAGGGAGATTTCAGTTGGACAGTTCATCTCTAAGAGTTCCTAGTATTGACCTACACATCAGTGTTCCTGGACATATTAAGTCATATCTACAGACATCTCTCTGGGGGAATACTTTGGCACAGCTCTTCAGTTAGTCAAGTCAAGTTATATTACTGGATTATTCTTATGAAAGGCAAATACGTAATCACCATACCACCATAAAAGCAGCAGCTAGCACTATTAACTGGAAAGAAACTAATTACCATTGTACGTTACAACAATGCATTTACATAAATCAGTAGGCAGGATGACTGAAAACTTTCCTGAGAATTTGTCTGTTGGGCAACACACACACACACACACACACACACACACACACACACACACACACCAAAAGTACTTGTATGACTGGATGGGGTTCCAAGGCAAGAAATTCAGGCCGAATTTTTATTTTTTTTTTTCTTTAGACTGAATGCCAGATAGGAAAATTCCAGTACATGTTCCTGCTGGCAAAGAAAAGTTAGTCAGATTTGTAGAATTGTTCATCACTTGACAACAAAAATAGATGTTAAAAAGCAGACATTTTTCTGTATCCAAAAAAGTAAAATGCTTGGTAAAATGTGTGTGGAAGATACAGTACAAGATTTACTTTCCAATAGAACTCTTGCTGTATACAGATATACAGGATTGAAACTACACTGAAACAGTTTGAAATGAGTTTACCAAGAGTTTCCAGTTAACTCCTATTTTTAACATGCAACTCCACTTTGGATTCAGTTTTGCTACGTTTAAAGTACGGAAGCAGTTGGTCTTGCTTTACGTCCAGGCTTTAAAAACTAATCAGTAATATTGATTTACTCTGTATGAATAACGCAAAACAATACATGGAAACATAAAAAGCATCAGCAATACAGTGGCTGTATAAAGACAGATATTGAGCAATAAATTGTTCTTTGACAGCTATGCTGGGATGAGTGCTAAGTTGAAACACACAGTGTTGGCTATTTCAGGTCCAGAAACTACAAATCCAGACCAGGATTTTGTTTCTACCGACAAGGCGAGTCTCTGTGACTGTGACTCTTTATGCTCAACTGCTTGGCAGAAACAAAATCTTGGTCTGGATTTGTAGGTTTCTGGACTGGAAATGCCCAACGCAGAAAATGTATTGTGCTCTTCTCTATCTGACAGGATGAGGAAGCCACCTGACCAGCTCCTAAGGGAACTCTTTTGGGCCCAGAACAAGCCAGAGTGTGAGGGCTTGGAAAAGGAGTGTGCTCTGGCCGGCTCGACATGCCGCCAGCACTGCCCTCACTGGAAGCGGTATAAAGCTGAAGAAACGTTTGAGGGGATTAACAAGTCATTGTTTTAAGACACTGAAATATGCAACATTGGCTTCTTTATTGCACAACGTTCCCATAAAATTGGGAAAAAACAATGCAGATTTAAAGACTGTACTTTATCTTCTGTACATAGTTGACAAACCATTACTCAACATACTTAATAAATATAGAAGTGCGCACACACACACACACACACGCACGCACACTTACACACACACGCACACATACATACACACGCGCTTCAGAATAAGAGAAACCATCTTTACATTTTATAAAATGTAATGGGCGTAATTCCAGCGATAGCGAAGCATCATTAGCAAAATTATAATAGTAATCTCATTCTTTCATGCCTCATGTCAATTAAGACTCAAGACACATGACATTACTTTCAGACACAAAAATAACAGCATACAATGTACTTTACAATGCATTTATGCAATGGTAGAAATATCTGTAAATATTAGTAAAAATAAAATCTCTCATTTTGAATGGCCCTTTGATATTTGTTTCTTATGAATGAAAAACATGTTTGTGCTTCAAAATCTCTCTCCACTCCCCCCCAGAAGGTGCAACAAAGATAACTAATAAACATGTAATTAGTAGCTGGTATATTCAATAGCTTTCTGAAACACGCATCCTTTGGAACAGTAAACATAGTGTAAGTGAGAAGGGAGGGATTTCACTTACTGGCATGAAATAAATTTACCTTTCAGACCCAGGGAAAGGACACTGTTCTGCTCTGGACAGTGTTTTTTTTTTTTCCCTTTTGTACGTAACAGGTTTTATGGTTCGGAGCTAAATGAGAAACGTTTCCCTTTTAAGCAAGCGAAGACAAACTAAGTGGTGACAGACACCAGCTAAAACATCTGAGGTAGGTATGTGCCTGTGAGAACGAATGATGTAAAATTACCACGGGCACCATCAAAACTATCAATTTTTCACAGATCCGCAAAAATTTCATTCTACTGTTTTTTATGAAATATTTTTAATGTATGTAATTTTGTTCTCTCCCTCTTTTTCGTGGTTATCACACACATAGTATTTTTACAACTTATTATTTCTGCATGTCTTTACGTAATTAATTGACTGAATACCTGTACCCTGTACAAATAGTACATGTTTACTTTACGTATTTTATTGAATTGTACCTTGGTTACGTATATGACTTCTGTCAATAAGTTTACAGTCCCGTTCGTTTACTCATTTTACCTTACTGTGAATGCAAAAGAAAACAGCAGCCAATGACGTGTTCTATGAATTAGTAGGGGTAACATTAGCATACTGTACTGTAAATGTGCTATTGTCATAAAAATCCATTAAGCGATACTGTGCTCTATTTTTACATGAAACATTTGTTTTTTTGTTTAAAAAGTAATGTACTGAGCTAACTTTTAAATGAAATTAAAATGTTTTGGGAGCATGACTGGGGTCATATCATACTATAGAAATAAGCACATATTACCATTTTTAGTGACTCAAATATCCGCAAATCCTCCTCATTCACAACGGGTTCTAGAACCTAACTTTGTGAATGTCCGAGGTCTGACTGTACTATCTGCATTTGTAGAGGAAGAAGACCAAAAAAAATTTGTCGTTTTTCCTGGATTGTCAAGAAAAAAAAAAAAAAAAAGCATTCCAGATGCAAAATACCAGTACAACATTCAAACAAAAAGGAGAACATCCTCCATGCTGGGGAAGCGTCTCTGTAAATCTTCAGTCTGTACAGGCACAGACAGCGTCTGGTGCACCGCAGGTGCTGTGGCGCCTGGCGCCGGGCCCCGCTTTCCTGGGACAGCCCTGCCTCTAGGGCGCCGAGAGCTGCAGCAGGACCAGCTGAGACCACCCACCTACCCTTTGGCTGGGTCGCACTGCGCCATACCGTGCCGTGCCACTCCGGGCTCGGCTGGGCACGCTCACTTGGAACCAGCGCTGTATTCCTGATAGTTTTCTGGTTCTAGACTGGTTTTCCACCCAGGGTGGCTCCGGGCCATCTAGAGCAGTATCTGGGCCACATATGGCGAGTGGGTGCTTGCGACTGCTGCCAACAGGGGGAGATCACTGGATTCGATGCTAGAAAACAGGAGGTGGAAAACATTACAAACCACAATACTAATCACCAGTGCTCATTTTTAAATGCTGGGTATTATGTCCATTCATGCTCAACACTAAGATTCCATGTACATCTCATTTATAGTCTGGTAAAGAATAAAAAAAAAAAAAAAACAAACTTTTTTTTTGGTGGTGGCGTAGTTGAATTTCGCATGAAATTGTATGTGAGGTTTAATCTACAAGCTTTTTGCATCTCTCATGCTTATTTAACATAAGGTTCCCAGTTCCCGTTGTGCAGTGTAAAAGCGACAAACAAAAGCAGTCAGGAGCCGCCAAAGTCTTGTAAATTGGGACCAGGTTCCAGAGCTTCCATGTGAAAGCACCTAAGAGTTCTGGCTATAAAGTTCCAGATTTTACCAAAACCTAGTGTTGTGTGGTCAGCCTGCACCCCTAGTTAACATCACATCAGCACAACCACCTCTCCAGCAGGACTTTACTCACGACCTTTCTACAAGATGGCTAACTAAAGGCTTTTTAACTTCTGAAAATTGACTGCAGTTTGCCCCTAAGCCTTACTGATGAGCTGTAAAACATTTGATATTTCATGAATTGGTTCCACAATGCAACCATTATACGGTTTTGATATGATTGTAGTGTTGAAGTGGATATTGGCCATTTTCTCTTACATTCATGTCCGATTAGGAGAAATAACCGATTAAGTAATTTTTGCATAAACCATTAGCAGCTTGGTAAAATAAGAGATTGTTTGCAAACAGTCAGAAAAAGCTTTAGAGACTTACCCTAACACCATACCCAGCTCTTTGACATGAACTCGTGTCTGACCCTTCAGGTACTCTGCCAGCATTCTGCTTTTGAAGTAAAGCTCCTGCAATCTGTCCTCGAGGTGCATGATGCACTGTGGAGAAAATGAGCAGATACACACTGTACAAACGGCAGCAAAAATGACACATTTTCACTGGCCAATAAGCAACCCTGCTGCTATTCTACAATTAAACACCAGGGGGAGACACACACTTATTTTTCTGTCTCCTTTGGAATACAATGCACAA
This sequence comes from Mormyrus lacerda, assembly GCA_015163995.2. NCBI lineage: Eukaryota > Metazoa > Chordata > Actinopteri > Osteoglossiformes > Mormyridae > Mormyrus > Mormyrus lacerda. The sequence continues at coordinate 3,391,825 of JAABNX020000055.1, forward strand.
ACCGCTTAAAATCCATTCTGGACTAAGGAAATCAAAGCAGCACATTCATTATGCAAGTTATATCCTGCAAACCAGATACTTGCAAACGTACAAAGTTTGGGGACATGTTGAGTTTGTACAGATGGTGGGTCGAATGGAGCAGACTGGACACCAAGTTGGACACCAGGACTTCCTTGCCAAGTTTGCCGTCAGTGGCCCGCCTCTGGCTGCTGGCCACCTGCACAGTCCACTTGTCCGTGTCGGCTATGATGCAGACAGCCTCTGCGATGGGCTCATCTAACACTGGATGCTGCATAAAAAAACAACCATCAATACACAAACAGTCTTTGGCATTATACTTGAGAGAAAAACACACAGCAGAAAGAAGGGGTGACCGGTCTCCCAGCTACCTGCACAGCGTGAGCCAAGTCCGACATGAGGCACTGCTTCAGCTTCTCGTCATTCGGCGTCCCGTGCAGAACAAAGTCGGGGACGTAGGTTTGACAGTAACCTCCAAAAAGAGATCTCCCAAAGTTGGCAATTGTGGGCTTGGAGTAATTCTCTACCAGTTTGGATCTAATGAAACAAGAGAGCATTTATAAAGTGTTAAATGTCAGACTCAAACTGCTCTTTCCACCTCCGGAAATTCGGAACAAAAAAGTAGGATAACTTAATTGAACGAATTAGCAATGGTGACGCAAACGGCACCCACCCCGGAAAGGGGACCTCTATTTCCTCCAGCCACTCCTCCTGCTCGTCGCCGTAGTACGTCCCTTCGTGACGCTGCAGCTCCTGGGCCGTATCCTCGCTCTCACTGTCACCCAGTGCGCTGTCCGAACTCTCATTCCGGGGTATTTCCCACTCATTCAGGGGGGCAACCTTCTTCAGGTCCCCCATGTCCCCTTGGGGGACAGTAACAGAGATCACAATGGCTTTGACCTGCTCTGTAGAACACGTCTCACAAAAGTCTTTGTCTACTACGCCCGCCAAGTTACAGCTACACCCTCCGTTGCCCGTGTCTCTCTGTCCCACAATCCTATACTCTTTTTCTGCAGTGTCTCCAGATGAGTCCAGAAGCTGGCTCTTTGTTTTGTCTGTGCTGCTTGATTCCTGCGTTCCGGATACATCGTCAATAGTCCGAGTTTCCACAGGGTTATCGTCACTAAAATACTCGTCAAACAGATCCATGCACTCTTCGTGGGAGGAGCTCCACTGGGGCATTTTGCTAGAGACATGCAGGAGCGGATTCTTACCCTCGTTCTTCTTAGTTTGGTCCTCTGACGTTGGCTTTGACTCACACTTTGACTCAGCAGAGCTCTGTACCTTCTGCTGCAGTTGCTGCTTCAGATGCTTCTTGTGCTTCTTGATTTGATCCTCGACTTTCTTCCCCCGGATTTCTGTGTCCGAGTCAGGGGACATGGAGTCTCCGATGAGGAAAGTCACTTTGGGGGCTGGCTGCTGGTCGCCTGGTAGGAAGTGGTCGGTTGAGCTCTTATCGGGGGGTTTCTTTTCCAGCGGTATCCCAGAAGAACAGAAGTAGTTGATGGGCAGCCTCTCGGTCTCCACGGCCTCGCCAATGATGCCGGCCTCTACTTCCACAACTGGTACCGCGACCGGCTCCCTGGCCGACACAGAGCCCACGCACACTACCATCTCCACCTTTGTTTCTGGGCAGTGGCTTGTCTTCTCTTTACAAGGGGGTGGGTGGACGGCGTCCTCTTGGAAAGCATTGGAGGCCTGGGCCAGCCTACGACCCCCGTCGCTGGCGTCCACGGGGCCCTCGGCTTCCTGCTCGGTTGAAGCGGGATAGTCGCCGTGCGGTTTGTGCATGGTGACCAGCACGTAATCAGACTCCTCCACCTCCCCGCGACGCAGCGATGTGGTGATGAGGGAACCGGGGAGCACAATGGCCTCGTCCTCGGCGCTCTCCAGCAGGTGCGTCTCCAGCAGCTCCGAGCAGCGGATGAAGTAGGTGAGGAAGTAGAGCAGCCTTTGCACCAGCTCCTGCCGCTTGCCGACCACCACGGTCCGAGAGAGACGCACGGGGGAGCCGATCGCGCCGTACAGATCGCCTGCACACACAGATCACACTCTTATAAGGGACTTCCTCCATTTTATACACTGGGCTGCCCGCCAGGCCTTAGATTTATACCGCAACATCCCCAGACTGGTTGAACAATCAACACACTGTTTTCCTTAAAAGGTAAATCAATAAAACAGTGCTGGTGGAACAGCATTAGCACTTTTTAAAGTGTCTCTACCAGCAGCAGTTTCTTATACAACCCTCCCTTCTGTCACCAACTTGAGTTATCTATTACAAATTAAAAACCTTTTACTTATGGAAATCCCTGCTTACCTTAACGATGAACATAATCAATATTCCCTATGCTCCAGTAACATTTACAGGTTACATTTTTGCTGTTACTGTACAGTTCAATTACAGTATTTTAGATATGACCAACAGAGGTAGATACACATTGATTTTAGCTGCATTTCACATCTTTTCAAATAGAAAAGAAAGCTCAAACACAGTGGTCACCCAGATTACAATGCAGGTCCACTATGAGTTGTGGTCATCATGCTCGCTAAGCCAGTGCTCATAGCGGCTGCCGTTATACACATCCACATTACGCAGCACCATCCAGAATGGTCTGAAATATTTCAGGTGATTTGGATCTTACCGAGTTGTGCCCACAGAGGGTTGTAGGGGTGTGTTTTCGCCAGCATGTCCACGCTCTGAGAGGAGTGCTTCTCCAGGAAGATCTTGATAGGCGGCTGGCCATTGGGCATCACCGTAGGCACCCACGCCAAGTGGTTAGTGAGGACGGCCGTGAGCAGAGCTGGAAGAAACCTGTATGCAGGAAGGTTCCAGATTACTACCGTCACGGTGACACGCTGCATATGGTCATCATGCTTACGTCCCTACTTTATAAATAGCAAAGAGGTTAGGCATCAGTATGGCAATCGTTCGGTCAGATTCCTCACCCCTCAACATGGATACCCTAGACCAGGGCTGCCCAACTCCAGTATTGGGGGGGCGGAGCCCTGTGTAGCTTAGTTCTTTCCCTGTTCCACCACAAATAATTCAGCTCAAGAACTGTGTGGTAATTAGTACAAGGAGTTGAATCAGGTGTGTTACATGAGGGGAAACCTCCGGCTCCCCAGGACTGAAGTGGGGCAGCCCTGCCCTAGACGTTTATTCCCCCGTGACATTTTGGGTGATAATTGTTTTCAGAATGTTATAAATGAGTAAAGCTCTGCATAATATATTGCATTACTTATTCCGAGCATTTCAACGCTCGTCTCCTTTTCACTCAACTGGTTCTTGGAGGCTTGCTCCATGAGAATGGACAACTCCCTCATGAACTGGCTGCAGAGCTGGCTCTTCTCCGATGCGCCCGACATCATGGTCAGCCACACTGGCTCGCCCACACGAGGCATGGTGTAAAGGTTGCAGATGGTCGTCCTGCACAAGAACAGCATCGTCATTGTGTCGTGTCAGACAAGGAGGACACAGTCTCCCTGGGATCATGAGGGGGACACCCCCCGTGACATTTCGACATCTGGAAAATTCCATCCAGGCCTCACAATGGGCTAAAATCCAGCCCTATGCGCTCCTCGGCGGTGCAGAGGGGGACACCTCTGAACTGCCACGGTCCATATGCTGTGGGGAACGTCAGGCTACGAAGTCCTCAGACAAACACTACATAAAAATGAGGCACAACTGTCTACAGAGTTAGAGCGCAAACTGGAAGGGGGAGGGGGGACCGGGTCACATACTGAGACTTCACAATTCTTAAGAATCAGAATCAAGGTTTATTCAGCAAGCAGGGAATACCATTTTATGCACAAATCCTCTCAAGCACACAGATGAGCAGATTTACCGTTTGACTTGACAGTATACAGTGACATTTAAGAAGACCTGGTACATGCCATACAAGGCTGTGCGACGCAATCCCTCATAAACAAAGGAACTACAAGGACACCAGCTGCCGATGATCTAATGCTCCGTCTTCATTTGAGCCAAACCATCAGACCGCTAAATGACACTGATGTCCGGCAGCAATCCTGCAGGACATTTAGATTTGTGTACTCCGGTGACTCACAAGCAGGCAGTACCATGAAAAGGATCTCAATCTTCCCGCTTACTCGGCCAGAAAGGAGGTCCGGCATGAGCACAAGACGCACACCTGTCTGACTCATCTTGGCAAAAGTTAAAATAAAATAAAATAAAAAAAAAAAAGGTGATAAGGAGATTTATGTACTTCAGCAGGTGTAATCAAAGACCTAGCATTAAAGCCACCTTTAATTCTGTTTATTAAACTAATACCATGCTTCTGAATGCATGTAAAATTTTAATAAGCAAATCAAATAGCTGACGCCAAAAAAAATATCCTATAAACATTCACTCTCAACACAGGCAGGAACAACCCTTTTCCCTTCAAAGCAAAAGCAGTCAATACCCCAGCTAGAGATAAATTCAGGCAGGAAAATCCGCCGCCATTTGCGAGCAAACATCATCGCATGGGCTCTGAGTGGCCGAGTGTGAAGTATGAAGATGCCCCCCTCACCTCATATACAGCCCACTTGGCACTAGACAAAGACAAGTGATATCCCAACATCTTAGTTACTGCTGGAGCCTGACAGCTAACACTATAAGTAAACTAATGGTGTTAATGTTCCTGTCCCGTTATCCCCAATGCTTTCAGTTCCACTTCTGATACAAGAAACCCGACCTTTTCACAATTTCCATGCTGAATTTTACATGCCTGTTGAATAATTATGTAGTTGTGTCCATTTAAAAAATATAAAAAAAAAAAAATTGTAGCACCATCATAGTCATTATACACTCTGACAACAAATCTGGTGACATATAGCCAAACAACTTCTGGTTATCTACCTCAAGGTAAGTCAATGAGGCCTTCTCAGAATACAGTACACTGACATGATATACTGCCGTGGAGTACGTGTCTCTTGCCTCAAACACCCCCAAAACTCTGCTCGGAAAGCAAACCATTTACGTGGCTACACTCTCAATACTTGGGTAATCTGGATTATGCTATAAAAAGTTCTAAGGCCAACAAGCTACGTCTTCCCATGCAGGCAGATGGATAGCGCTGACTACAGAGCGGCCACAACGCTGTCTATCATCATGCCTGGTGATCTTTATGGAAATCTTCAGAATTAGTCTCAAAAGCTCTGTATCTGACTGAATCCTCCCTGATTATATTACTGAATGTCACTCCGTCTAGTCCTCACCGCACACATGCGACAGTACAGTCATACGGGACTAGTCTCACACATTCTAGAACAGTCGAAGATCTCAAAAGCTCTACGAAATACAATCCAATGTATATTCATATTTAGTTTAAAAGGTGAAATATTATATATAAAGTTTGCTCCATCTAATCACATTCCTGCCGATGGCACGAAAATATTATTTACTATTCTGGTAGCCCTGACACTGTTTAAAGGAGATAGTGTTTCCTGGGAGGGGAATCGAGTTGCCGTGGCAGCCCGCCAACAGGCATATGACTGCAGCGACGTGAAGCTTTCTTGTGAGCACGTGGACAGTGCTGCAGAGACATACTGCTCCATATACTCCCTGGCAAAAGGGGGAGGGGGGGGAACAAGCATGTACCTCTCACTCTGTGGATCTCACAAAGGCCAGGTAGGGTCACCCACTCAAGACACCCTAATTTTTTACCATATTACAACCCTAACCTTGATCGCAAATGCATCCCTAATGCCAACTTGATCCAAAACCCTAACAGCAACCGTAACACTAGCCATGACCCCAACGCTAATCCTAAACTGAGCCATGACCCAAATTCTAATCCAAGCCAAGGCAAAACCCTACAGCCAATCATAACCACGTCCATACCAACCAGTAGTACCCACGATGGACTGAGGGGGCCTGTTTCTTTTATGTTATAACCAACATCTGAATTTCCAAACGGAAACAAATCCACGCCAGGGTACTGCAAACCGAAAGACGCACCTGAATTCATTGAGCCCATCCACTATGCGGTTGTAAGCCAGTGCTCTTTGGCTCGCGTCAGTTGACCTTCGACTCATTTTCATGGCCTTGAAAGAGAAAAGCATGAAGTCAGGTATGCACGCACATACAAGCAGCAGTGAATCACAGACCTGTAATATTTCTCCTTGATCACTAACCACCTCCACACATACTTATACTGCAGCAGAGCACTGCGGTGAATGCAGACGGCTGCACACCTGCTCGATCGCGCTCTTCAGCTTGTTCATGTGACTCTCAAAGAGGGGGAAGTGAGAGAAGAAGAAGCCCTGGAACTTGCTGCTCTGGTCCTCGTCTTCCGACAGCTGAAAGATGATGCCGATGGCGATCTTCTTCTTCCTGGCTACCCCAAGGCCAGGACCACTGCTGTCATCAGACATGTTGAAGCTCTCCTCTGCTAACCTGTCACACACACACACAATTGTAATTATATCTTTGTGGGGACTTGCCATTCATTTCTATGTGCAAAACCCTAATCCCAACAATGGCAACCTTAACCCCTATCCAGCCCTAACCTTAACCATAAGTAACCAAACAAAACACAAGACCTTTGGCATTATTAGTTTTTTGATTGCACGCACAGAGTTTTATAAGCTTATGAGATGATGATTCCCACAATGTCAAAATAGCAGAATTTTTAATATATATTACCCACGTACACAAGGTGGGTTGGGTGTGTCCTCAACTTAGCATGACAAGTACAACTCTATGTGGAAATCACATGCAAAAATGCAAATAAAGTATCTGACCTAATAGTCAATGTCCATAGAAGTTTCAAAGAAAAGTGAAATCCGTAAAAGCTGACTGTAGGCCACATACTGCACAAAAACCAGGTCACTTGTCTATATTTAGCTTGACCCACTCTGGCATTCATTATTTGATTTAAAGAATGGTGAAGTGTCATGCCAGCACACTGAAGCAGCACGTTCGGCTCAGGGAGAGAGGATGCGCACCATCGTGGGAAGACCCCGTTCTCCAGGCTGGTGGTCTGGCTGCGGAGCCAGCGGCGCTGGTAGCTGCTGGCACAGCTGCTGGTGAGCGAGGAGCCCGGCGAAGGGAAGGGGGTTATTAGCAGGCTGCTGAGGGAGGCTGTGGAGACAGAGAGGCAGGCTCACCATGGGGGAGGAGACGGGGGGAGGTACAGAGAGCGAGACAGAGAGAGAGAGAGAGGGGGGGGGGGTATCATAAGAGGTGGCGTGAGGACAGGGAAGAAAAAGCGAGTGAAAGGAGAGAAAGAGGGAGGGGGGAAGGAGAAGTAGAGACAGGGAAGGCATGAAAAGTGGCCGTTACTCATTCAGAGGAGCTCCACATGCAGGAAGCATTACCTCAGTCCTTCTACCGCCACACTACTGCACGCTTGTGATACGCAACAGCAGTCACTCCAACCACAAGCCACCGGTTTTTCCTGTTTAATTAGGGGACCATCTGTACCGTCAGAGACGGATGGGGGGGATAGGAGGGCGACCCGCCCGGCCGAACCAGACACATCCGACCCGAGCAGGTGACGCCGGCAGATTAGCTGGTAAACGCAGATGAAAGGCGACATGGTAACGCTCACGAGATTGGGGGAGAATTGCCGAAGTGGACTGACAGAGACTGAATTAGACCCTCATTTAGCGGCGTCTATATTTAAGAGCCTGCATGTGATGCATTAGACTGAAAATGAGATTCCCATCGTGTTTGGGGACCGAGTCCGGTTTCCATTGCACAACATTTTCCAGGCACATAAGACAGTAAGAGAGAAAAGCCACTGGCCCACAGTACAGTGTGGCGGAGCGCCGGCCGTCCATTTAGACAGCGGCCGCATGGAAACGAGCCGCCGGGCCCCATGTGACCCCGACGGTCACGATGAGCTACCCTGTCTCATTTTTACCCTCTTCTGACACAGGGGCGAACCCGATCCCACACAAGCACTGGGAATCAAATCTAGCCTCACGTGAGTGTGAACCCGAGAGTGTTTGGGCCTGTGGATAATTCAAAGCCGTAATTACTTAACCGCGTCCACTGTTAGCCTGGTTAGGTAACTCGTTCAAGCGTTATGAGCGGTAGGTGGACAAACTAAGGTAACGTGATAGTAAAGGTTGCAGGAGGCTGAGGTGAAAGACTCCAAAGCCACCAACAGGGGGAGCTCCTTCAAGAGAGGGGGGTGCTGGCACTCATTTTACCTGATCTGGCGATGCCGCTGTCCCGTTCGTCGTACTGGCCCCTGCCGGGCATGTCCATCGGCGTGGTTGGCCCTTTTAAAAGAAGAAATGGGGAATCAGAACAGGTTGTGGGGCAGTAGCTCTGGTCGGGAGGTCCGACAGCGTCCCCCCCTCCCAGTGAGAAAGAGTCCCCGGCAGCCTACGCCTCAGCCCACGTGCAGCTAGTGCAGTACGACTGGGGGAGGGTCACACAGCAATCGGTCACTTTTACTGCTCTCCTACACACACACGGCCAGAGACTCTCCTAGACGTTTCAGAAAATGCGCGAATCCAGCACCTAGAACTCAAGCTGTAGCCAAGAATCGTATTCCTTCTGCGATGCCGACATGAGTTACGAGCAAAATGGACACAAGCTTTGCAGTAATGTATCCATGCTGAGCCGCGCTGGACTTTCTGCGGTTACATAACTGAGGAGCCCCGTGATTTGCTGGCCCGGATACAGCCGAAGGAACTGAGTGACGGCTATTTTTAAAGAAACTGGCACCCTTAGTGCATGGACCGTAACAAGGGAAAACATTCCAGGGGGGGGTCTATAGGGGATTTCATGGTGGGGGGTTGGGGTAGTCGGAGTGTGAATGGTGTGACAAAATCAAAAAAAATCAGAAGGAGATGAGGGGGAAAAGAACACCAAGATCATACTTTATTTGGGGGGTAGGTGACTGCACAGATGCCACATGCAAATACATACGACAGCATGCACCACGCACAATAGCACATGGCAAACCTGCAAAGAAAGAGGCACTCTTGATCAGACGAAGGGGGCCCTGTTCAGAGAAGGCCCGACGGGAGCTGCAGAGCTGAGAGAAACCTGCACACGGCGGACAACGATGAGAGAAAAGACACAGAGAGAGAGAGAAAAAAAAAAAAACAGACACGAAGCAGGTTAGTGAAGCGAGACACTTCCATATAACAGGTTCAAGACAGACGAGGCAGAAAGCAGGCAGCCTACTGTCTGCTGACAGACATACTGAAGATCCCTGTAGTCCAGTGCACCTACATACACTGTACTGAGGGACAGCCAGACTGAACGGGGATGTCAAAACGTGCGCAGCTGCACAAACATGCCAGAAGCCACCTGTTCGCCAATTCTTAATGCATCCTCTGTAAAAGTCATGGATTTAGCTAAAGGTGAAAGGTGAGATACGCCACATTCTGACATCATGATGGTTAGAACATACACACACATGCACGCACACGGGCAATCACGCACTCCGCAGACAGACATGCTTGTTTACATGTACGCAAAGAATATATTTCCATTTAGCCACAAATTCCACAAAGTGTCAACTATAAACACAGAATGGAGACGGTACAAGAATCTGTAAATGGCCAGAACTCCATAGGGGGGGGGGGGGGTTAAGACAAACGTAAACAACAAAAACAATGGGAGGAAAAAGAAATTAGTTTTCACAATATTGTCAATAAAATTACTGCACACACACCCAGCCCTCGTGATGCCAAGTCATGATTCGCAAGCCAAAAACCAAACATAACAGGTAACAGCCCTGCCCCCAGAGGCAGCCAGATCCAGATGTCATGTTCAGCTGCATGCAACACACTAAAGGCTGACTTGTTGAGAGTTTGCAACTGTATGGTCATGGGACCAATTCATTACCTATGTTCCCCAGAAAGCTGTTGACCACAGTGTTTTGATCTGGTTTAAGTGCAACGGAGTCTTGGTTGATGAACTCGAGGCTATCCTGTAATCTGCCAAAAAGAAAAAGGTAAAAAAAGTTCCCAACTGATGCTAAATGGAGCAGTTAATAGTTAATGCAAAACTAAAGCCATGTAACTTGCTGCTTTAAGACAAGATTTCTTCTTTATGTTTAAATCACTAAATAAGCGCTTGATAAAAAACACAGAACGTCTTGGGTTTCGCAACAGTTCTAAGCAGGTCCGGTACAGAGATAAGGACATCAAAGCAGGCCGGTCGGAGAGGACCGCTCACGTGTTCAGGCTTCCGTAAACGCTGCTCCCTGTCCGAGCTGTAAACACTTTGCTCAGCATCAACTGAGCAGGGGACCTGAGAAAAGACACAATAATCAAAGGTGTGTTTCTGACAGCAGACTCCATAGACAGGAATGGGACAGCTGCAGACCCCCAGGCGTGAGCGGGGTCCTCAAGTCGCGGCGGGCCGGTCGCCACGCCGGGGTCTGCACGCTCACCGGATCTGATGGATTTTCAGCGTAGAGCCCTTGTAACTCATTGCCACTGAGCCAAACATCATCTCCCCCAGCATGTTGGCATCAGAAGAGCAGCG
>JAABNX020000055.1:3402321-3427701 GCA_015163995.2 Mormyrus lacerda
CCCCCCCCCCCATGGTCAAGCTAGGTACATGTGTGTGTGCGCGAGAGGCACAGCACAAGCTCAAGGTCAGGGATTCTGGGAAATGAGCAGGATGCGTCACCGCGCCAACGAGTGCGTGGCCATGTGAACAAACACTTAGCAGAGGGAATGGCGGGATGGCCCGGCTCACCTGGAAGCGAAGGCCCGGCTCCCGAGGCTCCCGTGGCTCTGAGGCCGTGGAGCAGGTGCTGTCCAGGGAGCTGGAGCTGCCCCCATTGGGTCGGAGCCGGCAGCAACGCCCCGGCCCTCTGCCCTGCGGCTCGCTGCCTGGCTTCTGCACAGACAGACAAACAGAACGCATCATCACGGGTGTGCAGGGGCCCCCTAGGCATACTTCTACCCGCATTATGGGACGGACACTTTGCACAAACACACTCGATGGAGTAACTGTAACATTTCCACACAGCACAGCGTTAAACAGGAGGTTGAGAAATAGTTTGTGTTTATTGAAGGAGGAACTTGGAAACAGTGTAATTAAACATTACAAATATCACATTAAATGCATTACATTTAAATACCAAAGTACTACTATAAATATTAAAATTATACACATGAATGTACAATAAGAATACTGGAAACAAAATGCTATAATACTGAAAACTTCTTTTGATGTATTAAAACATTTCTTAGCACATTTAAAAAAAAGCAAACAGAATGCACTGTTATGCCAAAAAAAAAAAATCAGCAGTTGAAATGGCACAAAGGAGCTGTGGAATGCGAGGTTGGCTGCGTGCATTCCGTCTGCTTGGTAATGGCTCACCATTTAAAAAAAAGAAGAAAAAAAAGCTTCAAGTGTAGAGTCATGCCCTGACAGAGGACACAGAGGGCTGGAGCATGTGAACTCCTGTCATATGACTTCCTCAGGAACTCGTGAGTTGGAACTGCGCACATGCTCTACCCCTCCCTCCCTCCCTCCCTCCCTCACACACACACACACTCACTCTCTCTCCCTCTCTCTCTCTCTCTCACACACACACACACACAAACGACAAACATTATCCTCTGCCAAAAATCATCATGTGATGAAGCCACACAATCTACTAGCCTCCAACGTTCAGCTTCAATACCCTGTATCACGTACAGTACACCGACTACTGAATTCAACAACACTGCTACACCGCATAAACACTGAAGACCCAAAGGTCTTAAAGTAGAAAATGAATTTAACTAATTTCAATTAAAATTCACCTTATTAGCAAAGCAACAAATAAATAAACAAACAGCACTTGGCTCATAATGAGCATCATACATATAGGTTATAAAGACACAGACAGTATTCACTAATGGCCAACGGCAAACTATGACAATGCGGTGATAAGCAGACAGAAGACGTGCAAAAGTGAACTTGTGTCATGTGAGTGTGAAGGAATGCTTACACACGAAGAGTCAGCTGATTCTATTATTACTGAAGATAAGAGCTCCAGTTTAAACCGGTCAGGCCCTCTAATACAGCTCCAGGAGATTTCAAACAACATCACCTATGTTCTAGTAACAGTAGAGATTACAGATGGCGGGGCGGACGCGCAGATGTGCTTGGAGATCGTCTCACCGTGACCAGGGTATCTTCTGCGCTCCTCTTTTTGGCATTGGAATCGAAGAGGACGTTTCTTCCCCGCCGCTCACAGTCTTGATACACGATCAGTCTGATCTGGCTCGATTCCAGCTCAGGCAACGGCCAGCTGGAAAAAACACACGCACACACACAAGGAGAGGGTGCGGTCACGGTTACGGCTCTGGGCTGCTACGTGCATCCCTGCGAAGTTCTTGCCAGTGCGTGCGGTTTGCTCCTATGCCAAAACTACACTCCCAAACAGTTGCTTGTAGTGCCCGAACGCTAGCGGTATGACGATAATTCGAGTGTGAATACGACAACCCCTACTCCCTACCCCACAATCCATGCTGCACCCTGATAAACTAGAAAAGGTGATAAGTGCCCTAAAGGATGGGATTTTTCTGATGTCTGCAGACTGGAGCAAAAGGTCTATTTATAGACATTTACTGCAGTGGGGCCAAGTGCAGACGGCCTTTGGGCCTCGTTTCCAGGGGGGAGATTAGGACGGGAGATAGGAAGAGAGAACAGCTAAGTCCCCTTTCACTGCTGCTTCAGTTTTTGGTGTCACCCGTGGTTATTTTAGGCAGTGACTGTGCACTGCGACCACTGCCCCCCCAGTTAACGGAGCGAGTGAAATTTTCTTCTTGTGAAACAGAAGACGACAAAGATATCACAGGTATTCCCCAGTCCTTTTAGTCAGAAACAGGGATATCTAGACTGGATGATCAGAATAGCTCCCTTATTTGATTCTTATATGCTGAAACCATAAACCCATTTTTAAAATACTTTAAGAAGCACCAGTTAACTTTATATAAACTGTGATTTTTTTTTCCCCCTAACCTAGAGTACATTTGTATAAAACTGAGCAAATGAAACATGGTATGTGGCGTTTCTGTACTAATGTTAGGGCAATTAAAACAACATTTTTGAAAGATGTTTCAGTGGAGGTTCTGAAATAGTATCACAAAAATAACGGACAGTTTCAAACTGATCCATCCTGGGGATTTTAACACCTTCAAGCATTTCCATCCAAAATTAAATATCCGGAACAAAAACTCTGGGTTTAGTCAATAATGCTTAAGTATTACTCTGAAATGACTGGAATTTTGTGGAGTAATACCGAGGAACACCCAGAAGCCATCACTTTTACTCAAGTCAAGAAGTGCTGCGATACTTTTAATTATAAAAGAAATCTTCCATGACACAGTAAGTACCACCAATGATTTCTCTGTTATTTAACTTGCACAGTACAATGACTACATGAGGACTATTTCTTGTGAAAACATGTAGATAATTAAGACTAGACAAAGAAAACCATCCACAGAAACTGGTTAATCATTCACTAAAGAATGGAATAAACAAAGTAAAAAGAGACATTTCTATAGCGTGTCTTGATAAAAAGGTAGCAGTGTCCAAATAGGAGATCACATGACCAGATCCTACTACATCTAATTTGGTGGACTGACAGTAAGTTGGGGAACAGAGGGACAGAAAAGGGGAAATAATCACGAATAAGCAGTACAGAGGTTTCCAAAGCAGCCAGTGGAACAGTACTGCATTCTTAGAATTTGGTTAACTATACACTAACTGCCAGACTTTCTGTATTGAATCTAATCCACCCATTTTAAGTTTATGTAAACGCATGGGATCGGTTTCACCCAGCTCATAACGGCTCTTTATCACAGCAACCAGAAAATGGTCTCACAGAAACTGCTCAGTTTTTCCTACTGAAGATCGGCTGTATTAGTTCATTACAAAGCACAGCATTTATACAAATGTTACACATAAAAACATACTAATGGACAACCCTTAAAATCAAAGGCATCTTACACACTCTACCCTTATTTGTTAGGAGGCATACTTTCCAATGTAGGTTACCAAAAGCAGTACTTTCATACCATGCAGTACTTTTCATATACCATGACGTAGGTTAAAATATTACTGGTACCTGGGCATCATTCTTCATCTCTTTCAAGGCTCTCCTCTGCCCTCTCCTCACCCTTGCACCAGGGCTGGCTAAGAATAGTGCCAGACCAAATTCACACAACAACACAAGACTGTCAGGTGACCTCCAGGCAGAATCGGACCCCTCACCGACGAAGGCATCTCTCCCCCCAGCTGCCAGGCAGAAGCCCTATCCCCCCCTCAAAACCGATTAGACTGACGGTGAGGGCACCGCAAAGGAAGCCTTTCACCAGGACTGACCTACCCCCAGAGCCAGCTCTGCCCCCACCCACAAGGACCGCTGCCCACCCTTTGCTGACCAGAAGGCTGGTAGGGCACAATATGTACGGGCAGTGACGTAGGTAAGCCTTTCTGAGGGTTTATTTTAGAACTCAGCAGCAGGTACTTTTATCCAGGTCGGCATTCCTGGATCGCAAAGTCGCCCTGCCACCTAATTCTTGCCTGAAAACTAAACCCTGCCAGTATTCCAAGCACCAGAATAGTCTAATCATGCTTTCTTGTGGGTGAAAGCTGACACCAGCCCACTCCTCCAACACCAGCCAACATGCTCCCCCCTTCCAAAACGAGGGTGCAGAGACAAACACAGAGCTGGAACCGAGAGTAGTGACGGCACAGACCAGCACATTTCTCGACAGGACAGCAGGTGCAGGTGAAACGTCACACTAGAGTGGCTGGACACTCACGACAAGTTCATTTGCCTTTCCTTTACAGTTCTACCTTCCCACAAACATTACTAATTACATCCAAACAAAAACTTCAGCACATAACTGAAACAAGTTGCTATAGGTTAGCACTTTTAAGCTAAATGGATGCTAAAGAGCACACATCTGTCAAGACACCAAATTGAAGGGGAAAAAAAAACTTTTATATATTTAGCTTGCTTCTATATTTTTCAGGACAGCGCTAGGCAGTTTTATCACCCCGTGGCACCCATTTCTCCAAATGCAGAAGACATGAACAACTGAAACAAATCTTACTTCCATTACTGCTTTCATTTGCTTAGCAATCTGTGAGAAGGATAGTACTTGACCATCTCTCTAAGGTCAATGGTAAAGAGCACCATTTTATGTTTTCAGTTAGATAATACATCAAATATTTACACAGGCCAGCAGTGCAGACTATAACCTGACACCAGACAGAAGGGCACTCCAACCCCGAGACTGATTAACCCTTTCACTTCAATAGATCCATGCAAAACTGTCTAACGGGCTACTTTAATGTGATCTCCCTTAAGAAGAAAAAAAATAATAATTCCACAGCTACCCCCTAAATGGGCTTAAAGCCACAAACAGGATCACACTGTTTCCTGTCTGCACCATTTCCTTGGTTTCAGGCTGACACACACGCATTCCACACTCACATGCCTCATGACTGTAGGGATTACATCACAGCCAGAATCTCCAGATTCCAAACAATGGCCTGCCTTCCCAAAGCTGACAAAAATCAGGGACGCGTGTGAATCATGGTCATCAGTGAAAGGGGCAGTGATGTTCCAAAGCGGATGCGAGTCAGAGGGGGAACTTCACTCGAAAAAAGCTCAGAAACAGGACCCTTCTTGCGAAGTCAGAAAAAAATGGTGCCGTCAAACAGTATCAGTCTCTTGTTACCCCTAAACAAAAAGCACGAGAGCAGTGGCTAATGACCCTAGCCGCGTGGCATGTTCTAACCTGCCCTGTGAAAGCCTCTTGGATCCAACAACAAATTTCAGTGTTTTATTCTCACGAGGCCTTGGATCATGTTGCCGTGCTAAACAGACAACTGCTATGACTCTCGGCCTGAATGCTGCTAGCACAGTTCCTGCGTTGGAAAATACTTCACTGGGCCTTCTGATTCCCACAACTCAAACAATTGCCGCAGAGCCATAGCAACATCGACAATAATACAACACAACAAATTAACCATTTGCTATTATGTCAGGATAGAACGGTGTAATCAAATGTGTTTGACTAACTCCACCTTAATATAAATGATCCTAAAATTCCATAAAATTGCAATCATTGACTCTACCAAATCCAAAATCCAAATAAGCAAATATTGATTTTCCTGCTAAGAATCTCATCGCTACTCATTTTTCCTGTATCCATAACAAGGGCAAAGACCACATAGCAGCAGCACACCTGTGTACCTTGGGACAGATCCAGGTGTGCTTCAATACACTTTGTTACCTTTCCTTCTGGCACGCACAGGTGAAAGAACATCTACAGAAACGGCAACAACTATAACAATGTAGTTTAATAAGCTTCCTTACACCATGTTAATGTCTACATTTTTGCTATAAAAGATACTCATCCCTATAAAATACTCCAAATAGCATGTAAAAGAAAATTAGTTCAAAAGTGCTCAAAAAACTAAAAAAATACTTCTAAAAAAACACAATACACAGCCAACAGAATATGAAGCAAAAATTACTAGACAGCCGAGGGCGTAAGGAAGTTTCAGTGTAAACCGTAATCTGTCCTGAAATCAAACCACATATGATGGGAGACCTTGCTCCGTGTCACATGGAATACTGCAGAAGTTCATTTAAGGATATCTAATTTAGGCTTGTGTACAGGCATGGATGAATTCCAACACCACTGAAACCACTAACTAAATTCCAGACAGTGGAAACTACCAGTTCAAGAGACAAGACATGTGCCTCCTTGTAAAACTTTGTGTTGATGTGATGCAAGCTTAAGCATTTCAATTCACACTGGTGATCTTAATACAAAATTCAAATAATTTTGTGGCTCTATCTAAAGACAATAAACAATATTAGAATTAGTTCTATCAATTTATCTATAAATTGATATCCATAATTTGACCTAGTAAGATTAATTAAATAGGTATTGGTATTGAGAGGAGGAAAGTGTAAACATTTGCCCAAAACACTTCAAATTCAAAACTTACCATTTCTCTGTCCAGAAATGTAATATTTAAATATTTCTCACAAAAACATAAAGGATTCTTATTCATTTCTTTCAAAAACAGAAATGAAATTATCCATTAAAACAATTTTTCAATGGTTTGATTTTGGTCAGTTTCACTATTTTCTCACAGAAGCCTACGAAGGAGAGAGAGAAAAAAAAAAAAAACACTAACCTGTGTCAAAACGAAACTTGAAAAATTAAGTTTTTCAGGAAATTCAAACAGAAATTCCAGAGTCGGTGGCGAAAGTGAAATGAATGTGTGCTCCCAACTCATCAGGTCAGGGGGTACCCCAAAGCCATATCTCAAAATCCATTAAAGACAATGACTTGGATTTATCCGTGTCCTTTATTTGGCATAAAATAAAACATCCCGTTCTATTAAAATCGAAATTGTGCCAATTTAAATTTTTTTACCTGCCTGTATCTAATTAAAATGATCCCGCAAGCAAGCTAGCAGAAAACAGGTAGGGAGGGCAGATGATTAAGGCCGTGTTCACATAAATATACCTTTACCATGACCCTGCACTTCTGAGAACTCTACAAGACACTTAAAATAGCTCAGAACGGAACACGACGACGGCCTCTCTTAGCAGACCACAGGCCAGAGCTACATTTCACCTGTGGTCATCACACACGAAGCACCAGAATAAGCACGCTAACAATGCCCAGAGGGCACATCAAACCCTTTTCTTCTCTACAAGACTTACTACTAATTTCTAGGTATGATCCTATATCATACACAGCAACAGTCACTATGTGTGGGAAAATATTTCACAAGCTGCTTATGATGAAAAAAAGAAAATAAATTGCATTCCCTGTTGTAGGTTACCCTTAGAACAAACATGACGGATGGCACAAAACCATCAAACGGCAGTATAACCAAGGCTCCTTTTGAAGGTATTAGAAGGTATTCTTGCAGTCTCAAGCTACAATACAGCCAAGTAATCAGCAATTTATATCCCCATCCAAGTACAAGTTTCCCTTAATCGTTTCAATATAAAATGCTTTTGTAGGAAAAACATCTTCCACAAGGCACAGGGAATGATGATGCATGCTTGTGTGCATCATACTGTGCAGTGCTGTATAATGTAAAGTCACATCCATCTGGATACATCCGCTTTCATATAATCCTTTTGCAAAACCTAAACAGAACATATTGCAACACACTCCAAACCCAAAATGTACTGAATTTTTTTTTTTTTTTTTTTTTTTTTAAATCAACCCCCTTCAAAATTATTAAAAAGTTAAAGGAACTTCCTTGCATGTTAGAGCATACTTGAGAAATGATAAATCTTATAATTTTCTGTGAATAACAGCAGTTTTGGCCTTCACTGAAAGATACATTTTCATTCAATACATTAAAAAAACACTTTAAGCTGCTAGAAAAGATCTTACTGGAAAAATTCCAACTGACAAAGAGAGACTGTCCCTTTTTTACAAACCGCCCATTCAGTTATATTAGTAATCACACTACCCAGATGAAATATGAAATGAACATACTATAAGAATCACTCAACTTTTCCAACCTAAACCTAAAACATTTGCATACGACCTTTGTAAATTTCACGTCTATAAAATTTTAATGTAAATATCACGATGAGTTTGAAAATCATTTTAAACCACTCAACAAGCCAAGCACTAACAAAATACAGAAAACTCTGCATGATACCGCAGGCGAGCATTGTGGTTCCTCCAAGGATGCTCTTGAACCCTGTAACTTTGATGGGATCGAAGCATGCCGATATGTAAACAGCCCCACACGGAATATCTCTGGTGTCTGGGAACCTTTGGGGCAACGTATCACTGACTGACAGGCGCTCAAAAAAGATCTGTACTAATAACAACTAAAGTCCCTACACAATGGATGTGTCACAACCATTTCACTGTGGTAAACGGAAGAACCTGTGGTACAAGATATCACAATGTCCCTTTCATATTTCCTATGCAAACTGTGTAGATGGGCCAGTTCAACTTCTGGACACATGCCGGTCAATTTTCCTTTACCTAATATTATGTACAAATGTCTTAATCAGCAAAGTAATTGGGCCTACACAAATCAGTGACGAGAGGAAAACCAAGCGCACATATTACTGCTGTTTTATTGTGGCAATACACATCAGATCGAATCATGGCCAATCAACCAAGAATATAACAGTTCAAGATGTTATAAACCAGAATACATAACGACTTGCTACTGTAATTTAAGCAGATGGTTGAGTGAGTACATTGCATAACAAAAACTGTGCATTGATTTGTATAACTGTCAAAAAGATTGAGCGATGCGCCATTCAAGTGCACATGCCGGACACTTCCAATGTGAAATTATGTACCTAATTTAAAATATAGATACGAAATAAAATTCGACTCCCGTTTACAAATTATGGATAAATATACAAGTACGGGTCGCTCATAAGATATACATAGCATTAATCCCCAACTCTGTAACCGACACTTCCCCCGAAATGTTATAGTCTGTTACAATGTCAACTTACCGGTAACAGGTTCCGCAAGTTGAAGTTACAGGTCCCTCACGCGATTCGCCTGCATTGTATGCCAAGTTTGCCTTTAGAATTGTCTACATTTATCACTTACTGCGCAGCGCGTGTAGCACCGCAGTCAGCATGTTAATGCGGGCTCCATATTAGAGCAATACTCATGATTAATATTGATACAGGTCCGTGCGGACATGAGATACACGCATCGTTTTTCTTGGTCCGCTGCCAGGCGAGGCGCACTTCTGAGCCTACAGTATGAGGTGGCTGCAAAGCGACGGTACACGCTGTCCTGCGTCTTTTTGTGCAAGTACTGCACTTGGTGGGGTAAAACATCTCGGCTTCCACGCATCAGCACAACAAAGCAAACGTTTTTTTTTTTTTTTTTGCCGCGCAGTCAAAATATCGGGGACCCCCATAAGTCGTGGGACTCGAAGACGGTTCGCCATTAGCCGACTAGCTAACGAGGTGTATGAAACGTCGCCTGCCTACGCGGCCACAACACCCACCGCCAGCTCCCAACAGCCCATGCTGCTGCTCCACCTGAATAAGAAGCCGCTGCCGAGCAAACTTGGCACACTTCGGGTACGAGAGGCGGCAACGTTATTCCTGCATATACTGTAAACCGCAAAAATAAGAAATACGTAATTGAAAAAGAATGCGCACCGCGAGACCAACGGCCAGAATCTAAACAAAATTTAAACGGTTGCCAAGTTCCCTCGCCACGCGCCGAGGGTCGTTAACGTGGCCACATACCTGAACGAATGCTCCTCTCTCACGCACTTCGGTGCCGTCTGAAAAGCATTCTTTTTATTAAAAAGTTTATTAAACAGCGTCGGAGGCATTCTGCGCCAGGGGCTTCGACATTTACGAAACCAAAAAATGTCTTCTTTCTTATCAATCCACAAGCACACCTAGTTCCTCGAAACTAACTCCATTTGTGTCAGAGTCATATGACAAGCATTAGTCACACAGCTGCATGGAAACAGGCGTCGGCTTTCTGATTGGACGGTCGCCCAGTCCGGCGCTACTGCTCCGGATTATCTGATTGGCTGGTATTTTTGGTGAGGCCCCCACGTGTTCAGCGAAATTGGCGTGTTGATGTTTTGACGAGCGCCCTTACGTCCCGGGACGCACGTTTAAACCCGAACAGAGGGGCATTCCGGTGGTCTGATAGGTAATAGAAATCCACTGGCGCACGAATTATTACGACGGGCGTCTTCCAGTTACACAGGGACGTGGGGCGAGTAGGATTGGTACCCCCATACTTAATTTGGTTTCATTCGCCCCCCACAAAAAACAGACCTTTGTCCTGAGCTGTAGTTAAAGATGAACGAATTGGGGAGGCGAGTCTTTACTGGGGGGGAGCGATTGCATTATATAATACACATATATTAGCAGCTAGTAAGCAATAACATGACTCTCAAAACATACTAATAATTTAAAGGCTTAATTTAAAAATAGGCCTAACAACATATCAAACTTTCCCACATTCTTGCAAGTACACATATGCAATTTGATGAAGTGAACCAGATTTGTTTAATACCATAGTCAAACAAAACATATATAATATTTATTAAGCAATATATTTTAACTCTTGAAACATACTAATAATTTATTTCACTGAAAACACTGTCCTTCATATTGTCTGATTTTCCCATAATCTTCATAGATGACACCTGCAAAACAGACTGCAAAAGTGACTTTGGTCTTCTGGGATCATAAATGGAACAATAACTGTCATATTTTTAGTGTTCAAGAACCGGGTAACTTTTTCAGCAATGATGCCCAGACAATTGCCACCCAGCCAAAATTGCAACTCATCTGGATGATAATTAAAAGGTGCCCAGTCAAAGTTTTTTTTTTATATAGAAATTTGTTGGTCAGTATCAGTGGGAAGGAAAGTGCATGGGCAACACTGGTCAGCAACACTGCTCGAGAAGTTGCCCTGTGCATTGTCACCCTAAGAATACAAGCGCATGATAAGATTTCCAGTAAGAAAACGACCTCTGAGGCATGGCCTTAGGTGATCACAGTCAGAAAATCTGTGGTAATGCTCTTACCCGCATTAGTAAGGATCCTTTTAAATCTTGAGCTGTTGAAACAGTCTTCTCCCTCATGGAGCAGCTGCATCCAACAGACTTCATGGAGCTCTTCAGGATCATGCACTTCTGAGTTCTTGAACTGCAACATGAAATACACCCGAAATGAGAAATATCCAGGGGGGAATTTTGAGCCCACATATATTACATACACACAGGCACAGGCACACCTTGAATCCGGAACTACGATTTGACTAACCGCAAACATATTCGTATGGAAAATATCGCCCTCTACTGGACAATCACGCATGCAACCGCTTTGTGATGCGGTAAAAATAGACCCATTTTCATAAATTTTCTAACCTTCATATAAACTGGACGGATTTCAGCACATGTGGGGGAGGTGCTCGGAATTAGCTGCATAAAAACAAATGCAATTGCAGTTAAATACAGTGATACTTCCAATGCACGGCCAATAAAGACTGAATATTTACCGGTCTTGAGGGAAAGACAATGTGAGGTCTCTCTCTCTTTTTTAGCAAAGCATTCTTTTCATCTTCATCTGTGAAGTGGACAACCCTGGCATTCCTCTGGGCCGAGAAACCTGGGACGGCTCCAGTACCTTCTGCTGGACCTCTGTCATATTCATCTTCATCCAGATCTACCTTATAAATGCCAGCCGGCCCCTCCTCCCCTCGCTGGGCCGCAGTGCATGTGCCCGGAGCGTCGTTCTGCGCCATCTGGGCCACAGTCAGCCCACGTGCTTGTGTGGCTCTCCTTTCTGGCTCCTTCCCGGCTGCAGATTGAAAGCTAACCTTCTTTCTGCACTTTGTGGGCTTAGCCCTGCCTATCTGGAAGAGAAACAGCTTTGGATTAAGACAGAGTTTGCAAGACGTTCCTAAAGTCGTGGTTTCGACGTGTACAAGTTAACGGAAGCGGAGTAAAATCAAACTTTCCGATAAAAACTTTCCTTTACCGGCATGTGTTTTAAAAACTGTGCTGCGATTCCTCAACTGCTGCACATTAAACCAAATGACCCTGGGAGTTCTGCTGAAACTCTCTAGTGCACAGTTATGAGAGCACTATTAATTTGTAGTACTTAGCTAGGACGCCACAGGAATCTGACCTGCCCTCACGACAGGATTTTATTTTGTGGTTTCTGGGCTATTTAAGCTAAATGCAGGATCGCAGGATGCATCTGTTGCAAGGCAGTAATGTCAGTTCGTTACATGTGTGCGATATTTCCATCTGGATGCAAGTAAATTTTACACAAATTTGTATCATTTAAACTCAACGATATCCAGACTTAAGTTCCGAAACGGACACATTCTGGTGTCTTACACGATAGTTGTAAAAAGATATTAATTCATAACTGCAAGATGACCCTCAAAAAATGGACACTTTATATTCCGTATGAAGCGGAATGCTGGTTACCTTTTGCGGCTCTGTGGCTGGAGCACAAACCTCAGCATTCCTTCTAGGTTGGATTTCCCTTTCAGACAGACTTATCTGTCTTATGCTACCTGAAAACAAACACTGACATCTTACTTCTGGACCCCGTCTCTTATCTTGCTAAAGCATTACACTGAAATGTACACTCCAGAATCATATATACAGAAATGACAAATACCTGATACCGTACTTCTATGCAATGTAGAAGAACAGGATGCATTCAGAATTTCGTGCCTAAAACAAAAAATCTGGTTCAATACATTCACCCAAATTAATGACACATAGGTCTGAATAGCATGTCTTTGACATATGCTAAAAAAAATAAATAAATAAAAAAAAATCACGATTTTCCAATTATTCAACAGATCACAACAGACAGAATCTGACATTTTAAAAATACATCCACGACCCACATTGCAATTTCGCAAATTGGAAAATAAATAAATGCACCTCTTTTCCAAGTCCTTCTCATCAGGTCTCCTTGAATTCTCTGCAGGGGGATCATAAATAATTAGTCTACATTTTTGTACAAAGCGAGGAGAAATTTGTGTCTGTCTGCTGTACGTTGATTTCTTACAACATTTCTCTCCCCTGCTGGCACAATCGAAACGATAATTAATACACATTATGTTAGTAGCGGGGATGCAAGTCTAACTTTGTCGTGGTTACAGTGTAATTATCTAGAACAGGGCAGAATGTCCAAGGACGTAATATATAGCCAGTTGTGAAAGACTAGTTTATTGACCATTTAAAGTCTGTTGCCAATTAATGACATTAAGGTTCAAGTTACCCATTATAGCAGAGAGGTTAGGAGGCTGCCTCATATTTATGCCCACAGCATGGCTCACGTCAAGAAGCGTGGAGTTTTTCACCTGCAATTCCACAAATTCCTCCTCCATGGTGAAACAAAGAGTCTCCGCTTAAGCCGAAAAACACAGAACAAGCAATCGCATTACCTGCAGACATTTACTAAATCCCAGAAGCGAGATTTGCCGGCAACACCTCACAAAAATCCTACTAACTGAATTTATTTTCAGTTCAGGAGTTCCAGAGTTTAACCAGCTCTGTTATGTATATAGGATGCAACTCTGCTGATATACAAGCATTATTATTTAAGAAACATCCTTGCTTCAGACGGAAAAGCTTCCCTCAGGTGACAGAATATTAAATGTGCACTTAGCAAGCTTTCCAAAAGAGTTGGAGTTTTAAAGTGCACATACCACATATGTCTGGAGTCCGGAACACTTCAGGAGAGGAGTAACTACTGTCCAACTCATGAGATGAGGAAGAGGAAGAGGAAGAGGAGACACACGAACCAGAATCCATACAGTCAAGGAAAAAGGTAGAAACTCCAGATGGTAAATCCATGTCTGTGGTTTTGAGAAACAGGCCCTATTAGAAATTCCATAAAATTACGTTACACTGTACTAAATGCAAATCTTTGATGTCATACAAACCTGACGAACTGTCACAATTTGTCGAACAGCTGACAGTATGGATGCTAGCAGAGTCCTAAAAAGAAAAAAATGTATATACATACAAAGTGCTTTAGTACTGTAGTTACAGGTTTATGAAACCAGTCTCACCTGTAAGACAAATGCTGTTTGGCATGACTGAGGTGGTGGTTCTTGCAATCCCGCATCAGGAATGACATTTCTGCAAGGTAAAAAATGTTATTGTAACTTTCAGCAGGTATATTGTACAGAAGCTTGGATCTTTTCAGCAAAAAACACCAGACAATTTTTTTCCAGCATTAAAGTCTAGACTTTCATTATGTAACATCTATTATAAATACATTTGGGAAAATATTTATAAAAAAATAATTTAGATTTATATTACTACAATTCATATAGTTTAATCATGTAAAACGTAAAATGCGTTTGGTGTTGCCATCAAGATAATGATTTATGGGGGGAAAATGTTTAGCTCCGAGTCATGGAACTGACAACTCTCAAATTACTCAGGTTGATTTTCATTCCAAATTTTAGCTTTTAAATCACTGGAATCCAAGCAAACAACATGAGGCTTAGGGTACAAATGATCACATTTGGCCTCTGGGTAAAATGATTAATGTCAAAGTCAGAGAAGTGTCACAGTTTGAGATTTATCTTTTTCAACTATTTGAGAAGCAAGCAATGTGCACTGAATTTTAATCAATCTCACAATTTAAATTAAACCCTTGGAAAAATTGCCATGACATCATTATAACAATCATTGACTAAATGTTAATTGAGTTCATTTGGATCCTGGTGTTAGAGCACAGGTCACGTGGCAAGGTGCACATCAGTTAGGATGGGGATGAGGGATCTTGGATAATTTCAGATCAGTGATAGGCTTAACGAGCCCGACTGAAATGTCACGTGAGGTGATTGATAAACCTCTCCTGGCTTATGATAGGCTGATGGGGGCAGGGGGCTGGCTGTAACACTTGTCAGATGGCAGACTTGCCTGGACTGGTAAGCAGATCTGCAGTACTAGCTTCTGGTTATTCTGCAAATATATTCCAGTATTATGCTAATCAGAGCAGGCTTTCTGCATACGTGATCGATCCAGAGAAACGATACTCCAAAACAAAATACATACAAAATACAACAACCGTGTCTTAAGTAACGACTTTTTTTCTACGACACTTTCTATGTAAATGAAATAATCTTGAGGGGGAAAAAAGCTAAGATTCTCTGTATAATTTGGCATTAGAAATCTACGTCAAAGACAACGGGACTGTATCTCGAAGGTTGCTGGTTTAGTTCCTATTAGGTAGCCTGCGGCAGGGCGTTTTTAGCTATTGAAAAGATCAGGGGCAAGTTTACCAGAGGCTTAACTGTCTTGTTTTACTAGAAGACTTTCATCGGGGCTCAAATCCTCGGAGCTATACGCCCCAGTGATCGGGCCTAACGGCATCATACCCCAAAACCAAGCACTTACCTTGGCCTAGCACAAGTTAAGCAACTAAATAAAGTTACACCGTATACCATCCCATGTCTACCAAGCGATTTCTTTGTAATTAATCTGAATCATGTTTTTTATCATTTCAAAGAGCAATAACAACCTCGGAATTAAAAAAGTTACAGGTATGGTGAGCAGGCTTTCCAGCTCTCACGCTTTCATGCTCACGCAAGAAATCTTACACCAAATCTGTATTATTCCATTATAAAGCTAGAATTAGCTACACAAAACGCGCTGGATCGAGTAGTTTTCAAACCCTACAGGATATTTACATGATAATAAAACTGTTACATGCATGTAAATGCGTGTATATGTAGACTTGTCTCGAACTGAAAATCTCACGCCAGCCAGCTGACCAAATTTGGCAACCCCGTTTTTTGAGTTTTGAATTAATTTCCTCCTCACAGCTTCAGGTGACACTAAAGCAAAGTGACTTGGGGACTCACTCGCGTTGCCCGGGGTCCAGAGACTCGTCAATGGGCGAAAGGTTCATGACTCTTTGGGGATAAGCCGCTCCGAAAGCCTTCCGACCTGCGGGAGACACACATCCCCAACACGCCATCGCTGGAGCCTTTGACTCAAACCAACAAAGGTGAATATTATTAACGTATAAAAACTTCTCAAACGCCATGACATTTTGAACGGAATGAAAAGCCGTTGCCAAACTAAACGTACTGTTCGGCAAACCAGCGACGCCATGAATGTGTTACGGCAGAGACAAACAACTGAGAAATGCTTAATGGGCGTGAATGATAACCGTAGTTTTTAAAAGATATTTCTAAGTTTGGCTTCCTTACTGTTACGCCTCGACGGGGCTTTGGAGACCGGCGTCGCTAAGCGCCCCGTTTGTGAGCGGGCGGCTCTCCGCCTGACCAGCAGGTGACGCTGCTTTGCCGCACGCAAACACCGCCCCATCTCTACCAGGTCAAACAGACGGCTCCGCGAAACACCCCCTTTATATTAAAAACCGGCAGAACCTTGTCGAAAACCTTAAATTCCACGTATAAAATGCCCCAGTTAAGGGCCGCGAGGTGACGCATACGCAACGCAAGCAACGTACTGGCTGTACTTGCACGCGTAGTTTACGTCTATCTGGAGGATTAAAGGTCATGTCCACCAGGGGGCAGTGCGAGAAAACCCATCTTGGCCGGCTCCTTCCTTTCCAGTCTCACTTGTTTTGTATGAGGTTGTGACATGAAATGATGTACGCTTGCTGCCTCCACAGCGATAGAGTTGCTAGTTTTTAAACTGCTGCAGCATTATGCAAGTAAAATTGTTTTGTTTTGGCTGGCGCAGGGTGGGTCTGATGAAGTCTGGCAGGGAGCTGGGAGGGATCCCCGAGGACCGGTTTGGGAAACACTGATCAAGTGTAACGTGCATCTACTTAGTAGGCTTACCATCATTCACACCTGTTTTTTTTCCCATCCCCTCGCCTGACTGCACAGTTTAACACTTAGAAAAATACGGCAACTCTTTGCCAACGTCTCCTCATTTTCATCGTCATCCTCTTCCATCATAGTGTAAAAGCCATCGCTTGACTTACAGTTGGGTAATTCAGATGCAGAAAGTAAAAGTCCAGACCAGGGTTTTGTTTCAACCAACAAGTTGAGTACTCTGTGACTGCGACTCTTTATGCTCAACTAGTTGGTTGAAACAAAATCTTGGTCTGAATTTGTACTTTCTGGACCTGAATTACCCAACTCTGGAAATGAACACAGAATAACGCAGAAAAGCTGACAGCGGAGAATAAAGAACTTCAAGACATATGCAAGTGTAACAAGTACAATTTTATTCCCCCCATGCAAATCGATAATATATATAAAAAAAACAGTATGTACTTCGTATGACAGCATGTTGCACCCATCCATGTTTTCAGATATTATATAAAATATATTTTCTAATGTCTTCATGCTTGCACTTTCCAGGTTACATTCATCAATTTGGTATTTTTTAAAATGTGGTTTTATTTCTAAACTGTACTTTTCCATCCTTAGCAGCTGTTTAAGGCTAGTTTTAACATGCAAAAAAAAAAAATCTAAATAAATAAATAAATAGACAAATAAATGTTCCTATACCTCTTTTGTTTAACATTTAGTCATCAGAGCGTGGAACAAACATGCTTGCACCCTCATTTACAGTGAACAGATACTTCGTTTGTTCTGGATGTTACAAAAACAAATAACAAAAGTTATCGGATGGATGCAGCTTCTGAATCAACAGGATTGCTCCATTTGGTTCAGCTGTATTTTAATTTCAATAATTTACATGACATCAAATGGGAATCGGACAGTCAGAAGAGTCTGTGACTTTAATCGATATGGGGTTCCTTATAAGTTACACCTGCACAATTTCCATGACGTTTTCATGAAACTAGTCTTGGTTGCTAGAAAAAAAAGAAAAACGTTTAACTGGAATGCCTACCATGTCTCACTTTGAGAAGCAAAACATTGCAAATTGCTTCCAAATTAGAGAATATCCACATTACTTACGATTATCCTACTAACCAAAGTGCTGATCTCTATGTGTGTGAAACGAAACACTAAAACAATCTCATCAGTACTCAAACACATTTACACATTACACATACACGTCTGGTCTGCAAACAAATATATATATATATATAAACTGTGCACATCACTGTCAGCCAGCTGAAATACACCGAATGAGTGTAGATTCTGAAAAGAGTGGCATTAGAATAGAAACATCCCTGCGTAGAACTGGTACTATTTACTACGTTTCAGGTTCTTAATAAACAGTTTCCACCTGTTCGTTGTGGTTACGGTAGATATCCTGGTATAGTAGTCGAATGATTTGTTATTCAGGAAAATCAAACCATTAGAAATAGGCTCAGTGGTTCTATGGATAAGACTTAGCGTTACATCCGAATTTTGGAGCAGGAAAACAGCCTGCATGTCACTAAAATAGAGAATCTGTACCGTGGTAACCTGTGGTTTGGTGAAAGAACTGTTCCCAGCACCCAGAAAAAGACAATAAATGCTAATAGGGTTGTAAATTCCTTATAACGGTGAATCGTGCAGGATTTTGTCTGTGCTTGACAAAAAAGAAAGAAAACAGCACAAAGAATAGATTCAAAGTCACCTGACATTATTTCAGGCTTTGATTTAATGTGCCTTCATTTCCGTAGTTGTGACATACAGTTTTGTGGTGCCGACACTCTCTGCCACCAGACAATGATTACAATTCCTCTCACTACACACAAAAATGCATTCAATCCAATGCCAATATATTAAATTCTGATATTATTATGCATATATATGCATGAGTGCGCATGAACAATAAATAGTAATACTTTGGGTCGGAATAAATGCAACAGTACAAAAATCGACATAAACCCAAGTTTGCAATTTGATGCTGGATTCGCTTTTCCGTTTTGTCGCAGCCCAGGGGAGCCGGCAGAACTGGGGGGGGGCACAAGAAAGGGTCACAGACGTGCCTGAAAACTCAGGCATAGACAAACTCGGCTCTATCGGCTAAGCACACACCGCTCCGAGTCTGATCTCTCCTGCTTTTCGTCTTTTCCTCATGGTAAGCTCACAGGAAGGAATCTGCGAAGATGTATTTAGAATAACTATTTACGGATTTGCGTTGGTGACGTTTTGGTCAGTGCCCAAAAGAAAGGGGGGGGGCGGGGGGGGGGTGTTCACAGGTCTAATCTGTTCTTAGCTTTGCTGCCCCTGACATGCACACCGGAAGCCATGCTAACGGATGAATGGGAAAAAAAAACACGGAATCGTATCGCTCCCTCCATCGTGGTCCTTTACCGATTTAATTTGATCTGAGTTCTGAAGAGGAATTAAGGGCAAACGGTTCATGGTCAGCAACACCGCTAATGGTCCGACAAACCAGGGTGTTGATTTAATGGGATTTACATGGATATGTTGCTGTACAGCTCCTCAATCTTGTTCTTGAAAAACTCTTTCAACTCTGGTCTCTTAGCTTTCAATGTGGGCGTCAGCAGGCCGTTGTCGATGGAAAACATCTCGCCGTGAAGGTATATGTCTTTGACCTAACGAAAGACAGACCATTCATTAGGAGTTGGATAAACGTTTCAAAGAACGATTCACCTTTGCACCTGATAATAGCTGTGATTCAAATGAAAAACAAATGTGGGCACCCTGTTCACACTGACGGGAGTACGTCAGAGACTTTGGGCCCCATGAAAGCATACCGAACCGATCCCCCAACCCTGACCAATCCAACTGGTCCAAATTTTTCAGGGCTCCTGTTGGATGGATTGAAGGACAGAGGCAGAGTACACTGGTCTATCGAGGGCCGCGGGGCGCG
Source organism: Mormyrus lacerda (assembly GCA_015163995.2). Lineage (NCBI taxonomy): Eukaryota > Metazoa > Chordata > Actinopteri > Osteoglossiformes > Mormyridae > Mormyrus > Mormyrus lacerda. The sequence goes on from JAABNX020000055.1 coordinate 3,422,024, forward strand.
CTGGTCTATCGAGGGCCGCGGGGCGTGCTGGATTCTGCTCTCATTTTAGTGTGGCTATTTTTAGGATAGAATCTTCTGCTTTACACCGAAACCAGCCGCTAACCAAAGGGTCACCCAAAAGCACAGTGGAGACTTTCTCTCAGCACCGGAGGATTACCTGCCCCACCCCTGCACCATGATTAGTCATAAACTGTACAGTTCAAACAAACGTTTGTACATTTTTACCTGCTCAAATGAGTGGAGTCCACTGGCCTTCCCAAGCTGCACCATATCCTCCATAATGGCTTTCTTCAGCTCCTTGAAAAAATAAACCAAAAGCGCAGTGTTATGATAACAGACTATTTCTACAAACGACAAATATAAACAGTTTACATTTCGCCTATAAGTGCGCTAGATAAGCAGATGGACCCTTATGTCATTTTCATTCAACGAAAACAACGAAGGATGCTTCTAATACGGCAGACATACCGCATTTTTGCACAGGTCTCCATAGCAACCATCAAAGCCCTTTTGCTTTGCCCAGGCAGGAAACACATCTGGGTCGGGAACCACGATACCCACGAGACAGGACTGCAGAGTGACAGAGAAGCCGTCAGAAAACAGGAGCATATACAGCACAGTGGTGTAGCTGGGAGCACTGGGCAGATGGGGTGGGGGGGGGGGGCACTGAGGTCCAGGTCTAAAGGTGATTTATACCTCAGATAAGACCACAAACGCTCAGTTATAAATACCTATCTGCAAGGGGCATACCTAGAAATTCTGCCCCCCCTCATAAAATGTGACCTTTGACCCCTTCATTGTAAAATGTAATAATTTCAGAATAGTACATATTCCAGGGCCGTGCCCCCACAGCGCCCCCTGCCTGTCCGGTTCGCAAGTGAAACCTCGGCAGGGCATCATGCCGGCTACTGTTTGTAAACTGCATTGCATATATAGCCAAACTGGAAAGGCATGTGCGACGCGCGATCGCATGCTGGGCCACCATTTTACTGCGCCGCAACCAGTGTGCAAAGGCAACCGAATTCACGGCCGGGGTTAAGGGTCTTGCTCAGGGGCCCAATGCAGAAAGCACTCCTGATCCTGGGATTTGAACCAGCGACCTTCCGGTCACACATCCTACCAAGTGTAAAGTACAGTAAGAGTCAAGATGCGTAAAGGTATACCAGCTTGTTTCATAGCCACAAAGACCTTACCTGCAGACTGTCTCCATGCACGTACAGCTGTGAGATTGGCTCGCTGCGAATGTAAATGTTCTCAATCTTCTCTGGGGAGATGTACTCCCCCTGGGCCAACTTGAAGATGTGCTTCTTCCTGTCAATGATCTTCAATGTGCCATTCTATGGGGAAGGAGGGGAGTCACGGTAATGATCAGGATGATGACCTCCCTGTGGGGAAGTTCTCTTGGCAGTGAAAGGCAACCACCCCGCAGCCGTGTCCATGCCGCTGGGGGTTTCCCGCCCTGCTCAGGGGCCTACAGACGTGTAAATATTCTGCTAAGGCTGGGCTGGAACCGACGACTTTCCGATAACAGGCACATGTTACATTTAAGCCCTTTAGTAGAAAATATCTCTGCGGCATGTAGAGCCGAATTTAGGGGGATGGGGGCACCTGGGCTAAATTAATTGTTGGGGCCCTACCTACAGAATAACAGATAGCACTTTGCACTAACTGCACCTTCATAATGCCTTTATAACGCATTCATAGAAAATTCAGTGCCCCTTCGTAATGCATTCATAGAACATTCAGTGTCCCTTCATAATGCATTCATAGAACATTCAGTACACTTTCATAATGCATTCATAGATCGTTCAGTGCCCCTTCATAATGCATTCATAGAACATTCAGTGCACCTTCATAACGCATTCATAGTACATTCATAAGCAGCATGTAAGCACCTATCATACTTTGACAGCTGTAGTATACATTAATAACAAACATTGTAATCATATAACGTTTGTTACTAATGTATTATAAAGCAGTTATGGTATGTTAGGATGTTAAGGTACACTTACATGCTCCTTATGAATGGATTTTATGAATGCATTATTAATGTGCAGTTAATGTAAAGCGTTACCGAATAAAACGCTGTTATAACAACCAAAAAAAAAAACTCTGGACCTTCCTACAATTCAGGGCCCTGGGCTAGAGACCAGGATAGCCTGAGCATAAGTCCAGCCTTGGAAAAACATACGGTAGCTTTCGGGCTAACTGTCAATGTGTACAGCGCTACATGTTAGCATAGCGTTACGTATTAGCATAGTGCTACGTGTTAGCATGTGGCTTGAGACAGTATGACGTACAGGCAGCCATTTGCCGATGTCTCCTGTGTGGAGCCACTGCCCCGAGTCCAAAGCCTCGGCCGTCTTCGCGGGGTCTTTGAGGTAGCCTTTGAACACATTCGGTCCCTTCACACACACCTGTCAGGGGAGAGAAGCACTTATGCAATGATGATGCTTTTAAAATTAACCGACCAGAAAAAAAAAAAGAGTTCTGGGGTTTTTCCGACACCCTCCTACCTCCCCCTCCCCCTTCGCTGCAAAGTAGTTCTTTTCTGGTACGTCCACCAGCTTGATCAAGCTGCAGGGCAGAGGAGCCCCAACGTGACCTGGAGGTGCGACATCAAGCAGCCGAAAGCGTTTGATTCAGATATATGTGCTCCTGATCACAAGCGATCCACGACCAAGACCAGCATGGCAGCCAAGAAGGCAAACTTATATCCACAGGATGCAGACTCTCGCAGTGCCTGTAAGAAACTGAACTGCTGCAGCGAGCTGTACGAATGTCAGTTTACGAAGAAAATGTTGATTAACAAGATGCTCCTACTTCCTACTAATGATCCACATCTCTCCACAAGGGGGAGTAGTGCGATTAAAAATGATCATCTTAGCTCGCTGTTGATAAATCAATGTGCAATAAAATAAACTACAGAAATACACAGACATTTAATAAGCTAGCCGTGAGACACAATGAATCGTTGATTATTCTACGTATACAGCTACTAATTACAAAATTTCCATTTTCTAATTATTGCAAACAAAGAAAAATAAACCTGCTGAAAATGAAGTGTTTAGCAAGTCTGGACAAATTTGCATTTCATTGTTCTACAGCTATAATCATCGTTCCCAATCCAAATAACAAATGGTTAGTGGAATTTAAACCATGTAACCTTATTTTGGTATTTACTGGCAATTCTTGCACACAAACTCTGCATATAATTGAGACACAACTGACAATTGACAACTGAGACATTGACGGTTCACATTCTCTAAATGCATGAATCATACTGTACATATAGGTTTTCATCTGTAAACACCCAAAATGTTATACTCGAGCAAGCGTCCGCCACACTTGACTTGATTGTTCTCTTTCTCATTCTGTTTTCTCACAGTGCATACAGGATGTGGTGTAATGAGTTCACAAGGCTGCCAACCCAAACGCTAGTGTGAGAATTCAAAATGTCCTAGAAATGCACATGCATTTCCTTTTACAAACGAATATATTTATTTATTGGCATACTGACCTGCGTTATCACTAAAACCCAGCCGGCAATCAGAGATTATCATCAAATGCGTTTGCATTTGTGAAACTGAAAACCAGTCGTTTTCATGCAACTTCAACGTCAATGGTTTAGCGCTGTTTTTTTTTTAGCAGGGTGTTTCCGGCATGCTAGACAGCAGCCTCACGCTGGTGCAACTCGGAATTCAATATCTGGAGAGCAGAGGGGCTAATGTTGGAGACGGTTGGGGGGAGAGGTCACCTGAGGTCCAGTCGCCTGGTGTGGTGAAGGTGCAGCCTGCCGTACACTCAGTCTGACCGTAGGCTTCGTACACCTGGGGAGGGACATAATCACGAATTGAAGTAGAGGGGTTTCCTGGCGTGGGATGGCATAGGTGTGACATAGGGCCCCCCCCCCCCGCCGCTCACCTGACAGCCTAGTGCAGCTCTGAGGAAACCCAACACGATCGGGGAGGTGGGGGCAGCTCCCGTCACGATCATCCTCAGCCGTCCGCCCAAGCTGGCCTGCTCCGGGGACACAGGATAAATGGTCACCATACAGTTAATGCCACTGGCCACGCCCTTTGTGCACGCCATTGGTCACAGCCCGGCAAGGCCGGCCCACCTGTATCTTGCTGAAGAAAATCCTGTCCCACACACTGTCGCTGCGGATGATCCCGCTCCGAACTTCCGCGCTTTTCCTCTGGGCCGCAAAGTTCAGCAGCCAGCGCTTGACTGGATGTTTAGCCTGACTGAAGATCTGAGAAACACGACCAGAGCCCAGAAGTCATGGTATGTCGGAGCACTTATCTAAATTACTAATTTGATATAAAATCCACAAAGCGTTCAATCTTAGGTGGACAAAAGTATTAACAGTGCACAACAATTGCAGCCCCCCCCCCCCATTTTAAAGAACTGGATGAGGGTTTTTACCAAAGGTGCAACCATGTTTACCATCAAGGCCAGGGTTCTTCAAATCTGGCCCGAAATCCCAAATCCAGGTCTTGTTTTCAGTTCTCCCAGGTAGATAGTTTAATAATTACTGATTCTGATTGGCCAGAGGCTTCACACCTGGTTCACGGGTAAAGGACGGCTGGAAAATCAGCAGGACTCGGCCCCTAAGGACTGGGACTTGAACAGCCCTGATCTAGGCTTTCAACCAGCAGCCACCATACCAGACCTCATCTCAAGTGGGCTTTATTGTCATACGATCCATACACAGCTATTTATAAATGACAAGCACCATCTATGCTGTGAGGTCATGGGGGGGGGGGGGGGGTCAGGCGATGTCATTGGATGACCAGGCGGGAGTTCACCTTGTCATACATGCGGTTGAGCAGCCGCGGCACCACAGGAAAGATGGTCGGCCTCAGAGCCTTCATGTCTTCTGCAAGAAGCCGGATGTCTCCTTGGAAGAATCCGATCCGTCCCCCGTGACAGTAAACGACGGACTGCATGAGACACAGAGGCATCTGCGTGGTCACACGTGTTTGTAAGCATGTGCACAGGTCACATCTGGGGCATGGCGGGAAAAGTGAGTCATAACATGCAGAAGCAACATTAAGTGCACTTTCTCTTCCACGTCGAGTTGCAGTCACTACTGTCAGAGCACAAACACGCTTGTGCTTGTAAATACAGTGTAAAGGCAATGCAGATACAAAGACTTGACAACTGTCCTTTTAAACATCTGTAAGACAGAAACAGACTTAACAGCTTAGGGGTTACCTCATGCACTCCTGCTATTTTAAACATTCTGGGCAATTGCTAACGACTACAGAAGAGGTTGCAATCAGTTTTTAGAAATCCTTTATGAAGACACAAGGAGCAGATCATCTCAGAATGTCTGTCTGACCATTCATTCCCAGAGATCATGTTCTGACACATCTTAGAGGGAGCTACTAGTTTTTCCCCCACTGTCTTTTATGCTTGCTGGAGGGTTAAGCAAGTAGTATTGCATCGCAGTGAGTAGACACTGCAGTGACTTAGTGGTGAACGGTGAGTGTCGGAAGGCCAAGATCACAGTAGCTTCAATGCACTAGACGACTCTTTGGTGCAAAGTATGTAACATCTGACATTTCGCTGTGAATGTGAGGGAGGATATGCCTGTAAAGACCACTGGATTTGTGACTAGACCCTAGTGATCCCTGTTCAAGGTGATCTAATATGCCTATAAAGACCACTGG